>CM076288.1:2635000-3032500 GCA_038380795.1 Pyrocephalus nanus | reverse complement strand
CCAAGGATGCAAACGCTGGAATAAATATCTCAATTATTTTGTAGCAGAGTCTTCCAACTCCTTCTGTTCCCGGCCAGAATTCCTCCCCTATTGAAGGTCTTTTCGTAGAGGCTGCTGGATTCTGAATATTTATCCCAGGAGAGAAAAGGGGAAATCCCTCTTTAGGAAAAAAAAATCAAACAAACCCAAAAATAAACCTGAATCAAAACTGTGTTCCAGACTGGATCTTTCTCCTTTTCATTGCTGTCTTTGACACCTCAGTGGATTAATGCTCAATGCTTTGCTCTTTTTCTCCCTTGCTCTTTCTCAGAAGTGCAAGATACAATAATTTTAATACCTAATACGTTGTGGTGGCTCAGGTTCTGTACAGCATTATGTTGACCTTTTCAGTATTCAGTATTTTGATTACCTGGTGATCTTTTTTTCCCTCCTGGAAGGCTGGTGAGGGGTTTTTTTAAGCATAAGAACGCAGCGAACAGGCAGAGTAAACACCAGAACACGCCTCAAAACACAACAAAGCTGCTACTACGATTTGCAAACTGCAGGACACGTTGCAAATATTTGCTGTTGTCTTTTATCAGCTTGCCAGAGAGGATAGAAACTCAGGAACAGACTCCTGTGGAAGGACAGCAGAAGTGATGGAGATTGAGGGCTTGATTTATAAGGAGAGATTAAAGTGACAAAGCGAGAGCGGCTCGACTGAGCAGTTTTTAAATTTAAAATTGGAAGTTGTGTGGGAACAGCTGAGAGGTCCCTGCACCCACAGGGAAAGGTGGGTTCCAGGGGGGCAGAACTTCCAGGGGGGGATAAAACAGCAGGAAGAAAAATGGGAGAGGAATAATTGAGACGGAATGTGGGAGGTTACAGGCACTGCTGACTGTTTGTCCCTTGTGGGCAGTGAGAGGGGGGTTAAAACCTTCCTGTGTGGCTCTCGAGCTGCTGAACAGCAAGTCCTGGCTTAGAAGCTGCTGCTGGGCCACCTCACACTTTGTATATCCCAAGAACAGCCCTAAATCACTGATTGTCCCCAGAACAAGAAGGGCTTTTCCCTTTTGGAGAAAACAGCGTGGGCAAGGGGGGGTAAAACCCCGGCTGAGGGATGAGGGTTCAGGTGAAACATTCCCTGTGCTGGGGGCTGTGTGTGCCCTGGGAAGGGGCAGGGTGTCATTGCACAGCTTTCTGAGCCAACTTTGTAGAGTTTGCATGGAATGGGACACAGGGAAAATGCTTCCCCTGGGAGCAGGATCATCTGCTTTGTGATGGATGTGGCTTTCCATCCCCAGTCCAGACTTTCCCCAGTGCCTCGAAGGAGTCCTGCTTTTCCAGGAAACAGAAGATGTCATCTTACATCCACACCAAAAGTGTATTTTCCTCTTTCCCAAAGTTTATCATGCCCATACTTTGCAAAACCACTTTTCCTTCCTGTTTAACATCCTTTCCACTTTCAGTCCCGCCGATGTTCTCAGCCCCTGCACGGCACTCGAAGAACATTTCCCGGCGTTCATTAATCCACATGCTGGTGCCATTCAGATGCTTCTCTTTAAAGCTCTTGTAACAGGTGAGAAGTGTAGATAAAAGAGGTCCGGGGAGGCGATTCAAAATTTGCAATCACCTTTTGTTTATTCGCTGCCGGTGGAGCTCCAAAGCACGGAGGAATTATCTCGCTGTCCATCTGCTGATACTCGAACTCTTGTAGGGAAGATGCTCATAACAACTACAACACGGGAAAGCTGCTGCTGAAATGTGGAGTCTTTCTATAAAAACCCTTAAAAAATTATTCTTTTTTTGTTTATTTTTTTTCCCCTTTTGAGAAGTTTGTCCTCACAGTCTGGCAGGGCAGGAGGTGACAATCACCTTGTCTGTGTGTGTGAGCAACAACCTGAAGAAGTTTATCCTCCACTTTCCTCTCCAGCTCCTGGACTGGCAGCTTGAGGCAACAACACTTTTTGTCCACGTGCCCCTGGGGTATTTTTGGGGTCTTTCAAATCTGCCAGTAATTTACTTTATTAGAGCCAAAATTTACTGCGTTAGAGGATGGGCAGATGAATGTCAGATACTTGTTGGTTTTTGTGGCTGTTTCTCTGATTTTTTTGCCCAAGGCCCACTGTGGTTTCGAGATGCTGCCTCCAACAGAAGCTGTTTTGAATTGGAAATTTTGTTTGATGCTGCAGAAGAAACGTGGCTGAAAAGAAAACAAATCTGCACTTTAGGCAGGAATTGTTCTGGGGGAACACTGATGTCTCAAAGTGAAAGCCAGGACTTGGGAAAAAAAATTAATTGACAATCAAAGGTTCATTCAAAATTAAAGTTTGTATGGATTTTCAGTCAGAATGAAATTCATCTCTGTCAATATGAGGAGGCAAGTTTAAAGTCCTGTTCTTTGAGTGCTCTTATGGCTCCTTTTATTCGGAGATACAAAGCAATTTATCTGACCTGTGGGATGTATCTGCCTGTGAAGGGCCTATTTCTTTTCTTTCCTTTTTTTAAACCCAATGAATAAGTAACCTGGGTGAAATTCCTCCTTCTTTTATTCGACTAAACATAGAGGAAAATTGAGATTTTGTAGTTTTATCCTGACTTGGCAGAGAAATCATTTCATTTGCTGAATGTTTTGGAGGGCAATAAAGCACTTGGGGGTTTGTCTCTACCCAGGGCTCATTTAATTCCCTGAGTGCTGGAGGTTTAAAGTGACAATCAGATTTGGGACTGAGCTTTAGGAGTGCTCAGTGTTGTCACCCCCATCCCCTCACTGGGGTGGAGACAGAGAATTTAAGTGATGTGTCCTGGACTGGACAGTGAATCCAAGCTCAATGCTGAGATCAGATCTTCCTTAAACAGTGATTGTAGTGAAAGCTCTGAGCTGTTGTTGGGGTTTTTTTTGAGGTTAAATAAAACTTGTCCTTCTTTTAAAATCCCTCTATATTGAGATTTTCACTGGAGAAAATCCCAGGGTGCCGCTTGGGTCTGCATTTGTATTTCCAACATGGTTATAAACCCAACTTTTCCAGCTTTATTTAAAGGACTCTTTGGTCAGGACTGATTCAAATAAACCCTTGCTGTCATTTGTTCATGGACTGGTCACTGCTGGCACTGCTGGCAGAGTCCTCTTAGGGGGCTTTAAAATGTCAAGTAAATAGGATGTGGCCATGCACAGGGTGGGACTCATCTAATGCTGCTTGAACAAACCCCTACAAGGAGCTTTTAGCTCCTCAAAGCCATGACTTGCTTGCATTTATTGAATCAGAATTATAAAATATCCTCAGCTGGAAGAGACCCACAAGGGTCATCAAGTCGAACTGCTGAGTTAAAGAGTAATAATTCTGCTCCACTGAAGAAATTCTGATTATTTGAATTGATGGAAGCTTGTCTGCCATCCTCTTTCATCCCACATTTTGCCCTGAGAGAAAAGTAGGAATTCCTGGTTCATCCAGTGCATTTGTTCTTCCAGTAGAATTTATGTTTGGTAAGGTAACCTGTCTTTTTTTTTTTTTTTTTTTTTTTTTTTTTTAATGCTGATTTATGTGGGATTATTTACATGAATTGTTCATGAGCACCTTGTAAAAGTTCTTTAGGACCTGGGCACCACAAAGTCATTTTATTTCTGTTTAATCCATACCAGGTTTGTGCATCCTCTCCCCATCTCCCAACCAAGTGTTATTTTCCCTGCTAATGGCACGCCCTGCTCTGTGTGTATATTTTAAAAGCCAGATGATAAAACAGGTTTCATCATCTCCAAGTGACAATAGATCTTGCTGGAGACAAATTTATAGCTATTGCATTTTTGTGCTTGTGTCAGCTAACCTTGGCAAACAGGGTCCCTCCTGCTCTTGGGATGAAACTTATAAATCTCTGCTTTCCCACTTTCTCTCCCTCCTGGTTTTGGAGCCTTGTCTCAGACCTTGTCTCCTCCTTTATTCATGGCAGCCAGAGTATCCTGTGGCTTGAAATCTCGTCAAGGACCAGGGTGTAATATTTCACCTCTTTTTTATCCTTTTTTTTTAAAAAAAAAAAAAAAAAAGAAAAAAGAATTTATTTCCCTCTCTTGCCTCGATTCATAAAAGAAAAAAAAAAAAGATAAAAAAGGGGAGAACAGTTTTTCTGGAGTCACCATTTGGGTATTTGTTTATTGGCAGTGATTCCCAGAAACTGGAAGTAATCTCCCAATGCTTCCACTCCAATGAATGGTTTGATCAGTAAGAGTCCTTGGATCATTTTATTTTCTACCACCAGCCCCTTGTTCAGCATCCCTGAGGAGCAGCTTTTCCTCTGTGCAGCCCTTGCAGCAACTCCTGCAGCACAGGCTGAGAACTGATCTGAGAGACCCCTTTTTGTTGTCCCTTCCCCACATCTCCCAAATTTACAGAAAAATCTTTGAAGGCCTTTGAAATTTTATTGCATTTAATGAAAGACCTGCTGTAAGATAAGAAGATCTGCAATAAAATAACCCAACTCAGAGAGAAGGGAAAAATTCCTGCCAAAACTTGCTGTGGTTTCCAGTTTTTTTAAGCTGTTAATAATCTAAGAAAAAAAACAATTAAGACGTTGAATTACATTTTTTTCTTCTTTTTTTTTTTTTTTTTTTAAACTCTGTTTTTAAAAATAAAAATGAACTGTGGATTGAAATGACAGCTGAAATTTTAGAATCCCAGAATGGCTGCTCCTTCAGCCTCTGCCCACCCAGAAACCCCTGCACTTGGGGTATTTACACAGAATAATTCCCAGTGTGGGCAATCCCAGATAATCCTATTCAGGAAGGGCATGGAATGCACACAGAGCAGCCAAATCCAGGCTTTTAACTCTTTGTCTGGCAACAAAGATATTTTTTTTCCAATAATTCAGTGTTTTCTGCTGTATTTTAGTCATAGGATTGCAGGAATTTTTATAGGGTAGAGCTGTTATCTCGTCCAGAGATATTTGAGGTCCGAGAATGTAGAATTAAATTCAAATAACCTCCTTCACCGCTGCAAGGAGTGACTTATTAGCTTAGAAATTATGTCCTGGATAGCCAAAAAAGAGAGGAAAATAACAAATCCTGTAGCAATCACTTTATGGCAGCAGGTTTAGCTGGGATATTAAATATTATTGATGCTTGTTCACACCCTCTGATGAAGAATTGTTTGAATGGGGTTCAGTACCTGTTATCCAAATTTACAGGGAAGGCTTTCAGATTCTTAAACAGCACTGGATTCTTCCCTGACACTGATTTTTTTTGCCATTCAGTTCCTCCTCATTCTCACATCAGGAGCAAACACCAAGGTGCTGATTTGTGCTGGAGAAAAAAAACATATTACAAATTTCTTGTTATGTTGTCATTGCTGGGGGAATCATCTTCTCTTCTGGGAATTAAACACCATGAAGGTTATCAAATAATCTCCCCATATCCTCACGGAATCTCCAGGGACTTGGTGTCTAAATAAGCCCAAAAATAATAATTGGGGAGCAGAGATAAAAATAAAAAGTAGATATGATTTTTTTTTTGTTTTGTTTTGTTTTTTTTTCTTTGTTTTTTTTTTCTTTTTTAAAATTTTTTTCAATTTACTCATGCAAATATTCTTAAGTTAATGATGCTTTCAGCGACAGCAATAATAATATTTCTAAATCTGACCACTGAGTCCTGGTTTTGTTCCATTTACTTGGGCCTAGATAATAAATTTCTTCTAACAACCAAGTGTGGGCTCGCTCCTGACCCTCACATGTGTTTTAATTCTGGTTTAAAATGTCAGGCAGGTTTGTTTTATCTTAGAGACACAGTAGTTCCTTGCATGAAGCATCACAACCTCCCTCCCAGGGGATTCTCCAGGGAATTCAAATGCTGAGGATGCAGCAGGTTTTTGGTTTTTTTTAAGGCTCGTTTATGCATATGAGTTAATTTTTATCACCAGGTACAGGCTGGGCAGAATTCTAAGCACAATTCTTCATCATTTCTGCATGGATGCAGAACCTGTTAACAGCAAGGAAATTCCTGGATGAAAGAGAGGGTTTGGCTTGGTGTTGTCAGCCCAAATTCCAGCTCTTCTGCTGGGAGTTCAGGAGAAATAACAGACCAAGGGGCAGGGATCACATTTGGGGTTGGATCCTGGGGTTGATCCCTGGGCAGGGATCACATTGTGGGTTTGAACAGCTAAAGAAAAGCTTCAAGTGACATTTTAATGTGTTCTAAACAAAGGTGCTGTTTGTGTGCGTGGTTAAATGGTAAATTCCAGCATTGTTCTGATTGAAATCATTTCTGCACTTTCATTCTGATACAAGATGATTCAGTTCCAGTGGATTTATGTCAATCAGCCCCCGATGTGTTTATGAGGAGGGAGTTGGTTGCTGGGAATGGATTTTTCCTCTGTGGTTCTTTGAATCAGTTCAGGAGGGGGTAACACAGGGAGTGAAAATGAAGTGGGAGAGACTTTCAGGTGCTGGTGG
This sequence comes from Pyrocephalus nanus, assembly GCA_038380795.1. Lineage (NCBI taxonomy): Eukaryota > Metazoa > Chordata > Aves > Passeriformes > Tyrannidae > Pyrocephalus > Pyrocephalus nanus. The sequence goes on along the minus strand of CM076288.1, from coordinate 3,026,086 downwards.
CTGCTCTCTGTTGGAGCATCCAGGTTTCATTCAGGACACGCTCTGGCTTTGCAGGATCCCCTGGAATTGGCACCTGTGGCCTGAGAGGGACGTTGGGATTTTGGAAGGAAAGCAGGAGGTGTTCATTTTAGAGAAGGGGAGCCAGTTCCTCCTGGAGGATGAACAGTGTTACTGGGGAATGTTGTGATGGACTCAACATCCACCTTCTTTTTGCCTCCCAGGAGGTGTTTTCTGAGCTCACCCTTCCCAGTCCTCCTTTTTTCTCATTCTGTTGACCTGCGATTATTTGCCACTTACCCTCCAGTTTCCAAGAGCAATTGAGTTTCTTCCTGAATGGTGTTCAAAGAATTAATTGAAAAGGTCTCTGAATATCTCAAAGATGAGGTATTTATTTTTTTTCTTATCATTGCCACCCATCCCACTGAATTAGGAAGCCAAATTCCAGCTCAAACCCCAGGTAGCTTTTTTTCTCCTCTTATCAGAGCAGTTTCACAGGATGAGGTGCTTTAACTGGAATGTGAATGGCTTTGGGGGAACAGGAACAATTATCTAGACAGATCTGATAGGGAATAAGCCAAGGAAAGGCAAAGAACTGAGCATCTTCTGTCTCACACCAAACAAATGGGCTCCATCTGAAGATTTAGGCAATCAGATTTGCATAATGAACATGTTTATGCCACATTAGAGTCACCTGGTTTACAAATTCAAGGAGCATTTCCCCACCATTATCTGCTGTCATAGCAGAAAAAAAATTGAAATATTTGGGTGAAAACGGTTTGCAAGGCAAGGGGAATGCACTTCCTGCTTTTTAACAGCTGATCTTCGAGAAGATTTTCTTAATTAGGGCTTGAATGTGCTGGATTAGTGCCTGAAGCTCTTAGGGATTTGGGCAGGTGTGAATCCTCTTCCAGGTTACCTGAACGGAGCCCCTGCCTCTCTCTCCTCTACTTTCTGATATTTCTGTTTCATTTTCTGTTGTCTGTGAGCAGCTTTTCCACACAGTTAATTTTTCAGCAGTGTTATTTCACAGCCCTGTCTCGTGCAGTGGTGTTTTTGATCCCATGACTTCCAGGCAGATTTTCAGGAGCACAAAGGGGAGTTTATAAACTTGCATATTGAAAATCCTGCAAATATTACCGTGCTTTTTGGGCAACCTGTTCAAAGAGAGGGTTTTCATTCCATAAAGGGATGTGCTTCCCTCGTAGCCCTGATTAATTTCCCTCTGACCTCTAGAAAGTCACTTCCTCAAAACATGAACTGCATCCTCCATCCTCACCCCAGACTTGTTCACTCACTGAGTGGGAGGTTTAATGTTGCCTCTTTCCATCCATTTTGCTCCAAAAAAAAAAAAATAAAATCCATGGATACCACAAAGATTCCTCCCCCCCCGGCTCTGGGCTCTGCTCTGCAGGTTTTAATACTTTACTTTTACTTCTGTGGTTTGTGTTTCACCCCCTCAAACTTTAAATTGGGGTGTCAGTGGAAACCAAACTTATCAGTGGTTTGAATTTAAAAAAAAAAAAAAAAAAAAAAGGAAAAAAAAAAGCCTTTTGCTTGTGGGTTTTTTTTTTGGGGGGGTGTTTTGTTTTGGGTTGGATTTTTCTTTGGTTTGGGGTTTTTTTGTGGTTTTGTTTGTTTTTTTGGATTGGATTATTGTTTGGTTTGGGTTTTTTTGTGGTTGTGGTAGTTTTTGGGTTTTTTTTTGTTTGGTTTGGGGTTTTTGTGGTTTTGGTAGTTTTTGGGTTTTTTTGTTTGGGTTTGGGGTTTTTTGTGGTTTTGGTAGTTTTTGTTTGAGGGTTTTTTGTTTGGGTTTGAGGGGTTTTTGTGGGTTTGTTTGTGTTATTTTTGTTTGGGTTTTTGTTTGGTTTAGGGGTTTTTTGTGGGTTTACTTGTGGTTTTGTTTGGGTTTTTTTGTTTGAGTTTTTTGTTTTGTTTGGGGTTTTTTTGGTGATTTTGCTTGGGTTTTTTGTTTGGGAAAAGGGCTGGAGGGACAGGACACAGGAAATGTCTTCCCACTGCCAGAGGGCAGGGACAGATGGGACACTGGGAAGGAATTCTTCCCTGTGAGGGTGTTGAGGGGCTGGGCTGGAATTCCCAGAGAAGCTGTGGCTGCCCCTGGATCCCTGGGAGTGCCCATTATTCCTTTAAAAATACACATTTTGGGATCAGAACCCAAGTGTGCCCCAGCTGTGCTGCAGGACACCACTCTGAGATCCTTCACAGGATCCTGTTGTGACCCCCCCACCAAGCCCTGTCACCAGAGCTGGTGTGTCCTGGTAAAAAACAACCCCCAACACCCTCAGGATTTGCCAGCCAAGAGATTTTCATGCTCAGGTTTCAATTCCCAGACCGTACACATATCTGTTTTCCCCACCAGATTCTCAGTGGGGTGATGTATCTTTAATTCACTGGCAATTAAAGAGCAGCTGGGAGTAAATGGTGGCTGCTGTGGGTTGGTGGCTGAAATGAGGAGTGAAATAACTTCATTTCTTGTCCCAGGTATTGGATCCCTTTGTCTTTCCAATGTTTAACTTTCCAGTCCTTTGTTTTTCTTGGAAAAAAAAAGAAATGCAGGCAAAACACCCTAAAAACTAAAATACCCACAGAGAGACGGAAAAAAAGAAGAAACCAAAATTGACATAATTTATGCAAATGATTGAATTTCCCCTCTGGATATTTTCCCTTCCTTTCAGGCATATTTGAAGCATGTTTTGGTGCTCATCTTCTCCCTCATCCTCATGCTTTCTGCACAGCACTTTTTCAGGGGATTTGCTAAAAATAAGTTTCCAATTCAAGCTCTCAGTACCTGAGGGTCAGGAGCCTGGATTTTTTTTTTTTTTATATTATTTTTTTTTTCCCTTTCCTTTTTGTTGCTCTGGCTGGAGGTAGAAATCCCAGTGACAAAGCCCCTCCTGCTGCCTTTTCCAAGCTCCTCTTCTAGCTGTGCAAAATAATGAAGGCCACACACCCAAAAAACCCCCAAAACCCTTATTCCTGGAGGAATAAATTTTAATATTAGCATTGTTATCTGACCTCCAGTCTGGAGCACAGAGTGCCTGTGGTGTGAGGGGCCAGAGTTGTCTGATTCATTCCAAATATCTCAAGTTACCACGTTCAGGCTCTGAATGAAGGACAAATTTAGCATCCAAATTCTCAGTTCCCAGTGCCCAACCCCCAGCACAGAATGCCTGCAGTCTGAGAGGCTGAATTTATGATCTTCTAATTTCCAGACTCCAAGGAAAGGGCAAATTTAGCATCCAATTCTTTTTTTTTTTTTTTCCCCTACCTCTCTTTTGTGGACTGGAGGTGACAGTGTCAGATTTTATGAAGTGCACTGGGTTTGTAGGGATTTATGCAGTGGGTTTATTTTCCTCTACAAACCTTTGGTTGTGTCTCCTCCTTTTAATTCTTGTAGCACCAAGCCAGTTCTTACACTCATCACATATTTTCCTGTACAGTGGCTCATAATAAAATCTGATCCTGCTTTTTAAACCTTGGGGGAGGGATGTTCTTGTGAACTGAGTGTGTTTGGGGGGAACATCTGATGCTGTGTTTGGCTGTGCCATTGTTTTAGAGATTTTTTAAGTGGGTTGTTCCTTCTTTTTTGTTGATTTTTTCTGAAAAACTTCTGAGGTTCCATCACCCTGTTGAACTCCAAGCAGCTCAGCCTTGGCCATCAGCCAAAAAAGTGAAGCATCCCAGAAGGAAAATGTTTCCAGCCTTACACATCTCAACTGTTTCCCTAATTACAGGGCTCCCATCAGAACAACTTACCACAGTGAGAAGTGACAAAAAAAAACCCACAAAAATTGCAATAGGCACAAAGATAAGGCAAGTGATTGCAACCCATAAAGCTACCAATTATCCAAGATTTGCTTGTTGGCTGTTTTAACTGTTACCAGAGAATAAAATCCGGGTTTCCAGGCACTCTGGTGTGACTGAACAAATGGGATGCTTTAAACACACTGCAAGGCTGTGTCTCCAGGAGCCCAGACTGTAAGCATTTAATTGCCATTGACAGTTCTGGCCAATTAAGTCTCTGCAATAATGATCACATCAGCTAAAAATTACTGGATCTTTTATGTTCAGATAACCACAACTCCTAATTGGAATATGGCTTCAATGAAATCTTTTATCTCCATTACTTAAACCAACATTGGGGATCAGAGGGAATCAGCATTTCAATCAGTGGGTTTTGGACTCCGAGATCCTTGTGGGATCCTTCCAACTCAGGATGTTCTATCTGACAATTAGGATATCATTCTTTGTGTACTTTGGTCCCTATAAAGAAACCACAGCAGTGTGGGACTCAAAATAAGGCACCTTTTACACGAAAACACTGACAAAAACTCTTACTTGGCCAGCCTTAGTTTCTGCCTTTATTGTTTTGTGGGGCTGTCTTCTGGTATTTTGGGATGACAGGGTGTTTGTTGTTCTGGGCAATGCTGTCTTCTGTCACTTTTTAGGCACCCCTGTTAGGTTTTTATCCTCTGAGTTTCAATTTGGAGCTCTCTCCCTTTACAATTCATCTCTCATTCTCTTTAAAGTGGTACAGGCTAATTTAATCAAGCAGTCTGGAGAATAATAGGGGAGTTATGCTAATTCCTGGAGATTAAATTGTCTCTCGTTTTTTGGCTCGTGAAATAATGTGCTCTTAGTTCTGGAGAAACTTGTTCTCTTTTTTTTTTTTTTTTTTTTTTTTTTTTTTTTTTTTTTTTTAAATTTTATGGAGAGCTGGAATTGTTTCTTTAATACATTACAAGCTCATCAGGGAAGGATCCCAGGGAATGGATGTGTGAGCAGAGGTAAATGGCCACTGCAGCAGTGGCAGCACTGCAGCCTTTTGTGCCTGTCAGGAAAAGCCTGGGTGGGAATGTGGTTGAACAGCCTAAAAATCTGGATTCAGAGGAAGGAATCGCTGTCATGGAATCCCAGGCTGGTTTGGGTTGGAAAGGACCTTAAAGATCATTTCCACCAGCCCAGGTTGCTCCCACTTGGCCTTGGGCACTTGCAGGGATGGGGCAGCCACAGATGCTCTGGGCAACCTGTGCCAGGGCCTGTTGGGACTATTTAAAGATCCTCCTCCTTTAAAGATCCCAAAGTTGCCACTGGGGATGCTACAGATGAGTTTATTTGTAGGCTCTGAGCCAGCACTGGGCTGGAACTTTGAGGTCCCAGATGTGCTGTGGCTTTTGGAACCATCTTCACCTCTCGCTTCACTGCTTTTATCACAGGTATGAAATGGGGATGATGATACTGGAGTGAGTTTAAGTGCTTTGAAACCAGCTGTTAAAAAAGAAACAACCCAAACCCTACTGGTGTGGTGCTGGTGGGGTTTTCTCAGTTGCTCAGAGGTTCACGTGTGAGGGGTTTTTTTTTTCCCCCCACCCTGTGGGGTTTCTGTTGGCATCAGGAGGTTTTCAAACCCAGTTCCAAACTCTGTTCTGTCTCATCAGCTGATTGTAAAGATGCCTGTGCGAGGGCAAGGCACTGGAGAGTAGCACCTACAAATAGTACCCTAAAATAACTCAGTGCTCTCTCAAGCCCTGCAGGCACCGGTGGGTTTAACTTCATTTTGCTGCCCCACAAAAACCTGCACCTCTAATTGCACACCACAGAAGCCCTGGTTTGCTGTCAGACAGAGGAGCAGAGCCTGTGCTTCTCCTCTGCTCTGCTGTTATTTATTCTGCAGCTGTAAAGAGAGAGCTTGTCACTGCCACGCTCGTAGGGCTGTAGCAACACTTGTACCTTTTAATAAACAAGCCTTCTTAGGAGCGCTCAGCGAGACATCAGCTCAGATTCCCGTGATAAACAATATGAAGAAGCCCTTAATAACACTTGACTTACAGCAGAATTCCTTGTAAAGCCAAATGAATTTCTTTGCCTGGGGTGCAACATTGAGAGAAAATTACGAGAACAAGGACACGGATTTTTTACGGTTTCCAAAGTGCTTCTTTTTTTATTATTATTTTTTTTATTTTTTTCACAGTGAAATGCTCGTTAGGGTGGGTGGCAACAATTAAACTGGAGAGGAGATGAGCCTGCAAGGCCCAGCCTTGCTGAGCAGAGCCCTGGTTTGAAGTGTGAGCACGTGCTGGGGGGGTGGAATCCAGAGGTAAATGTGTGAGCTCACAGGGGGGAAGGAGGGAATTGGGGGACAGGAGTGTCCCAGTCACCCCCCTGGCTCAGAATGGGGGGGGATTTGCTTATAAAGCTCTCTCCCAATATCCTCTTGTTTCCCTTTTCCCCCTCTTTTACCCCATTTTGTTGGGGCAAAAATCCATGGGAATACCAACCCTTTCATTCCCTTTTACCCTTACCTTGTCCACGAGCCCAAGTGATATCATGGGAGAAACCAGACATTAAGTCAGCTCCTAATTTGATTCCTGGTGTTAACTTATATCTTCCCAGTTTGTTTGTTTTTAATTTTGACCTATTTTTGCCCCTATATGTCAAATAATTATGGTTCAGGAGGGGTTTATTGTAGGTGACTCATGCTGGTTGATAAAACAGCTCTGTGCCACTGGAAATGCTGTCCAGGATACTTGGAATTTTGGGCACAGCACAGGCACTCCTGTTATAAAAGCTGCTGAGATTCTTTAGGCCCCTGACTGCTGGGTTTTGTTTCTGAGGGCAGCATTAACTGGTTTTTAAAGGCAGTTTCCTGCCTTGGGAAGTGCAATTATTGGTGGCATTCTCTCGGTGCCTGTGCCTGACACCAGTTTTGTCTCTCAGCATTTTCCAGCAACAAATCCAAGCCCAGGTTCCTGCCCAGCCCTCCCAGGGCTGACTTAGAGGACCCAGTTTATCAATCCCCCCTGGATTTCTCTCCCTGTTTACGGTGGAAGGCCCATCTATTTTTCCACCCAGTTGCTCGGGAATAAATAAGATGACATGTTGTCTCCTCAGCAGCTGCTTTTCTTCCCTTCCTTCTGCCAGTGATGCAGAAAGTCACCACACATTTGCATAAGAAACACCAGCTCCAAGTCCTGTTTGTGCATCCTGGGCCAGTGCACAGGAGAATAATGAGCCACCAAGGGCTGCTCCTGGATCTCCGTGGGCCAGGGAGCTCATTGGGATGTGCAGAGCTACGGAAATTGTTGTTTTCCCATCCGACCTCAGCGTAAATTTAGGCATCCAGCACGTCCCTGCCCCTCTGCAACTTTCCATCTGGGCATCAGCAGCACCTCAGAGCTCGTCTGTCATCGTGGAAGATCATCACACTCCCAGCCGAGCCCGCCCTGGGACTGGGGATGTTGTGCAGAATGAAGAAGGGGGAGAGGGAAATTTGGATTTCGTTGTTGTCTGGCTGTTGGGGAGGGAGTGCTTTTTAAATGTGCCTTCTCCAGATTCCCCTGATTGTTGTTTCTTCGGGGTGTAGAGATTTTTGATGAAGGAAAGAGGGAAACAATAACAACAGCCCAACTGTCTGCTTGGGATGGTAGAAAAGAGATGCAGTAAACAGAGGGGTCTGAGGAATGGGAAAACAACAACCCCCCAAAACCACCTGAAAACACATCCCCAAAAACCCTAAAAAAAAAAAAAAAAAAGATGGTGATGATAGCAATATTAATAATAATAGAATAAAATAGCTTGAATACAGGATGAGAGCAACACCTCAGTGCCTGCAGCACGCTGATACATCCACTTGTGGGACCCCAGCTCTGTGCCCAGTGCTGAAATTCGAGACAGCAGAGCCACAGTTAAGGCCTCCCACCACCCTTTTGTGATGTACAGATCCTCGATTTTGCTGATTTAATTGACAGTTTATTCCAGCTGTGAAATTCAGAGGGATTTGTTGTCTCTTTTCTGACTGGGTGTCATCCCGTGCCCCCAAGACTTCTGTGCAGGGCAGGGTGTTAAATGGCTTGATAGGATCACTGGTTCCTTTTCATTGCTGTAATTTGTAAATCAATTAACTAAATCAGGAGATAAAAAGCTGAATTGGCAGCGAGGGCAAGCTGGGGAGGGGGGTTTATTTCTAGACACAGACATGTGTTTGCCAATATGTGGGAACCAGGGGCAAATCCTGCGAGCTCAGCTCTCAGGGAGGGCAGCCCAGGGTCTGCCAAGCCAGCTTGCATTAAATCTTGTGTTTTGGGGGAGTCCTAAGCAAACTGAACAGTGCTTGGAGCATCCTGGGCTAGAGGAAAGTGCTCATGGATGCATTTTTAAAGTCTCTCCCAACCCAAAACAATCTGGGCCTCTGTGATTTTAAATGAGAGCCCTTTTTTTTGAAATCAGATCCTTACCCAGGTCTCCACAAGCAGGGGGGCAGCCCCTCTCTTATGGAACAGCACATTAAATTTGTCTGAAGGAGGTCTGAAAGACTCAAAGGCAGGAAATCAGAACTGTGCTGCTTATTCTTCTTGCTTTCTCTTTCCCTCTGGAGTTCCTCTGGCTTCTCTCATGCTTCAGTGCTTCCTGCAGCTCATTCTGGCAACTTCCTAAGCAAATCCAAAACGAAGCCCTCCACAAGATCAGTTTAAAACCCAGACAATGGGCTAAGAAGTGGATATATTTTCTTTCAGTCGCTAATTCATCTGTTGCTAATTAGAGGGAGGACCAGAGCAAATATTTGTTTTGCTTTCTAACCATGCAATACCTGTTGGTGAGGAGCAATTAAGACTTCTAGTTCACTAAAGCAGCCTCTGGTTTGTTTATGCAGAGATTTGAGGTGGATATATTAGTGTAAAAGTCCATCCAAATGGTTGAGGAGGGGGGGGATCCAATTTCTTTTGTCTCAGCCAACAAACAGGCTGCTCTAATTAAAAGCCTGCATGGAATATTTATAACCAAGGAGAAAGAGGGAAAAACCTCCCAGCAGCAACGAGTCTGCCAGAAATAATGAGTGCAGAGTGGAAATCCTCCGAGTTCAGGGAATCATAAACCTTTCTGTGATGTTTGCCTTTGTCTGAAGGCCTGAATGACAGTTTGGGGATGAAATATATATATGGGGTTATTAAAAAGTAAATGGAGTTGGCTGTGGGAGTTGCAGATGAAGTGGTGTCGCCTGCATTATGGAGGAGGTGGGGAGATGTTGGGATGTCCCTGCTGGTGTAAAACAGGCACAGACTGAGGTGTGAGTTGCAGAATCCCACGATGGGTTGGGTTGGAAGGGGCCTTAAACTCACCCAGTTCCCCCCCACTGCTCCCAGCCCTGTCCAGCCTCGTGGTGCTGAGGTCTGAACAGTGGAATGTCTTGGATCAGCTTTTCTTGTCATTCCCAAGTATTCTCCCCTCTAAAAAGAAATAAAGAGTGTTTTCCTAAAGGTATCAGTACACACAAACCAAGGTTTCCACCTTTCTGGATGCAAGGAGGTGTTGGGCAATGAACACTCACGTTTGGGCATTGGCAGGTGAGAGACAGCACAGGAGGGACAGAAAATGCACCTGAGGTCACTGAGATGTCCAAATAAACAGGGAATGAATAGAATTCAATATAATGTGCAGCTCAGGGGCTTACACTGGTACTTCCTTATCAATCTCTGCTCTGGAATTATCTCCCATCTAACCTAAAAGTCAGTCCCAGTGTTATCTACGTAAGGCTGGGAAAGGCTTTTATTTTCCTAATCCATATGTAGCTATTTAAAACCTCATTTCTATAGAGTGAGTTTTATACAGAATTATTCTGATTGGTATCTTTGCAAAAAGTTCCTGTCAGTCCAACAGAGCTTTTTGGGTTTTTGGTTTTTGTTTTTTTTTTTTTTTTTTTTGGTAGTCTTTTGGTTTAGAGTGACATGTTAATTGTGGGAAGCAAATTCTAATCTCCTGAGCTGAGAAACATTTCTTTATCATTAGTTATACGTGTGCATGATTTGTGATCTGTCTAAATATATGCATTTAATCCAGGCTTTCCAGCAGTATCTGCCACAATAGACTGCACTGCAAGGAGGAAATCCTGATATTTTTAGCACCTCAGCCAATACAGCAACCAGCAGCTGGTTCCAAAATTAAAATTAAAAAAGGGAAAATCACCAAACTTGCCTCACTTGAAGGGATTTTTGACCTGCTCCCGGTGCTCGAGGCTTGTATTTGGTTTTATTCAGAGGAGGAGGGAGTGGAGTGTCCTGTGCAAGCCCTGCTGGGCTGAGCCAGGCCTTGTTCTTGTACAAAGGGCTCTCTTTTAAACACTCTTTTAGTCTTGAATATGTGTTTTAATTTGTTACTCTGGGGAAAAAAAAATAATTCACTCGGAATTTAAAAATACTTGAAATATCCTACTGTCTTTTTAATGATTTCCAAGAGCTGGATTAATGTATTTTTTTTTAATTATTCTAAGAACTGGTCTAGTAGAAGGTGTCCCTGCCCTTGCAGGAATGAGATGAGCTTTAAGGTCCCTTCCAACCCAAACCATTCTGACATTCTATGACTTCATAATGTGCTATAATTTTCAGTGTGGCTGTGCCAGGGGTATGTTTTTCAGAGTAACACTGCTGCTGATTTTCTGAGTTTTTGAGCACCCCTCTTTGAGTTTTCTCTCTCTCTCCTGCCAGAGACATTTTGTAACAAAATGCAGAGATGCTTCTCCTTTTAACACAGACTTGAAAAAAAAAAAAAAACAAAAACAAAACCAAAAAGGGCAAAGGGAAACCTGTTCTTCAGTGAAAAAATTCCAGCTGTAGAACTGAGGAGAAATTTTACTTTGGAGAAAATCAAACAAAAAAAATGGCTTTAAAGTGCTTTTCCCACAGTCATTTTAAGGAGTGAGGTTTCCTGCACTGGACACAGGAAGCCACTAAGCTGGAATTTGGGTTTGCATCATGAAATGCCCCAATGACAGACCCTGTGACAGGACTTCTCCTCACTGCTGATGGAAGTTCATTATGGATCTTTGCATTTTCTCCTCTGCAAGGCCATCTCGGGCTGCCCCAGCAGATCAATTAATTTCCCTCTGCCATCTGTTCCACCAGCCCTTGGTTCTGACAACTCTGCATCTTCTGGTGGCTTCCCAGCAGATGTGGGGGGGGATGATGAGCTGAGAGGGGATTAAAAGACCTTGAAAAGGGCCTGGGAATGAGGGCTCAGTGATGCCAGGCAGGGATTCCACCTTCAATCTGCCCATCCCACCAAATAAACCTTGGGATTGGTGCCCATCCCACTTCCCAGAACCACAGGAGCAACTCTGGGTCCTCCAGAGAACAAGCAGAAGCTGATTCCAGTTTTACAACAAACCACGTTGTTTCTCCCTGCCCTTCAGGGATATTTGGGACCTTTGGGATATCTGAACAGGGCACCAGGCCCAGAAGCTCCCACTTGGAAGGTCAGGTCCTTGCTAGGGAGGCACAGAAAGTTGCAGGGTGTTGAGGACAGGCACGCTGAGAGCTGCTCAGGCTGTTTGAAATCCATCTGCTGACAGATAACACCATGTCCTGGTGTTTCTGGGAAGCTGTTCCTCATCTCCTGCTGCTCCTGGGGAAGGGAACAGAGCCACAAAAGGGTCTGCTGGAGATTGGAGGGCTGAGTGTTTAAAAGCTGCTTGCAAAGCCTCAGGTGGAAAAAGGGAGTTTGGACAACTGTCAGGTGTCTCTTCAAACGTGGGATCATCCCTGTTCCATTGTCTGCCCTGCCCAGTAATTGAGCTTCAGCTTTGGGCACGTTGCAGATACTTCATCTTCTCTTCTAGCATGGAATTATGGAATGGTTTGGGTTGGAAGGGACCTTAAAATCAGCTGGTTCCACCCCCCCTGCCATGGGCAGGGACACCTTCCATGAGCCCAGATTGCTCCAGCCTGGCCTTGGACACTTCCAGGGATCCAGGGGCAGCCACAGCTTCTCTGGGAATTCCATCCCAGCCCCTCCCCACCCTCACAGCCAACAATTCCTTCCCAATATCCCATCTCTCCCTGCCCTCTGGCAGTGGGAAGCCATTCCCTGTGTCCTGTCCCTCCATGCCTTGTCCCCAGTCCCTCTCCAGCTCTCCTGGAGCCCCTTTAGGCCCTGCAAGGGGCTCTCAGCTCTCCCTGGATCCTTCTCTTTTCCAGCTGTCCCAGCCTGGCTCCAGAGCAGAGGGGCTCCTGTAAAAAGGGGGATCATGCACAGGAAAAGTTCTGCTTTCTGTTTAAAGCACCCCAGTGCCACCCTGGAAGGGGAAGGTTATCCCTGGCACTGCCACAGGGCTCCCACTCGCTGTGCCAGGTGAACCCAAAGTGCCTCTGAAAACAAAGCTGCTGCTGGTGGATCTGTTCATCTCTCAGTGAGGCAACTGGAGGAACTGATCCAACTGAAAAATAATTTTTTATTAAACTTCTCAAAGTTGTTTTTTCTTTGTTGTTTTGTTGGTTTTTCTTTTTTTTTTTTTTTTTTTTAATTCATTACCCCAAGCCCTTCTCCAGGCAAACAAACACAGGCTGTGGCAGGGGAAGGGCTGTTGTGACAGCCCCAGCCAGTGCTGGGGACACAGTGGAGAGAGTTTTTGGAAAACAGTCTTGTCTAATCAGACTGTAATGACATGGAGTGACCTTCTCCTCGCCACACGAGCCATGAATTTATGGAAGAGTTGCTTTAATGAGGAGAAACCGTGCTCGTGGAAAAGGGAGGGGGGGGAAGGAAAGAAAAAAAAAAAAAAAAGAAGAAGAAAAAGATTGTTTCTTATTTTCTTCCTCCGTGATGAGAGTGACAGGAACCCAGAGCAGGAGCTAAATGGGCTGGAAAAATATAATTAAGGGGAAAGAGACACTTTGTTGTGAAAACACAAAACTGAAATGCGGAGGTAAAGAAAGGAGGTGAAGCACTTGTGGTACCAGGGAAACATCAGAAATTGTTTCCTTCAGAAGTGTTTGTTGTTTTAGGACAACTCAGACTTCCAGGACGAAATTTATTGTAATTTACTCAGTGAGGCTTTCATTATTGTGTTCTTTTGCTTTTGAAAAACGCTGTTTTAATCTGAGTCTTCGCATCCAAGTGGCTCTGGTGAGGACTGACTGTTCCAGTGTCTCTTTCTGGAGTTTGAGGGTTTGGGTTTGTTTTAAAAACTCTAAAGGGTTCCATGCAAAATGAGATTTCCTTAGAGAACTGAGGGAAGTTTTCTTTCGATGCCCAAAGTTTCTTTTGTTGTTTTGGCCTCAGATTCCTTTATTCCCAAGCTGGTTGTTCACAGGACAGGGTGCTCTGGGCAGGTCTGGCAGGGAGCACAGGGAGGCACCTCCTAGGACAAAACCCATCCGACATATTCCAAAATATTCCCTGTTTTCTCAAGTGGATCTGTGGCACTTGTGCTTGGCTTTGAGCAGATTTGAAGTCAGAAGTTCTCAGTCTCACAGAAACATTTCCAGGTGCTGCTCCCCCTGCCCCTCTTCTTCTCTTGTAACACCAGAGGAAAGAATTAACAATTAAATAACAGAAAATCAGCAGTGCAGAACAACCTGAGCAAATAAAGCAGCACAGTCACCCCTGTTTTTCAGGGGGTGTAACATCACCTAAGCTGTTACTGCTCACAAGTGTTGCAGCATTTACAGACCTCTGGCTTTCAGAGTTTTCCTCCCATCTCTGCAGGAATGAATCAATAGTAACCACATTGTTGTTTAAAACACCAATAATCCTCGCTGAGTTCCTGTTCCCTTGGAGGCAGATTTGCTTCTCTCCACAAATGGTTGCTCTGGGGCCTTTCTCACCTGCTGTTTCCCTCTCCACACCTGGGTACCCAAAGAAATCCATCCCTACATCAGCTTTTCCCTCTTCTGTCAACACTGGAGCCAGCTGGCTGGGGCTCTGTGCTTGTTGAGGCTTCCCTCAGAATTTCTCACTTCCTAAAACACAGGAATTGGCTTTAAAAGGGAAAAGAAACCAAAGCAAACAAAAGCTCCCGGTGAAAATTCCGCCTGTCATCAGAACCGAAAGGGCCTTAAAGATCCATTAAGCTGAGTAATAGACTCTCAGGGAGAGAGACAGGAGCCTTTTTGGGGGAAATCATAAATGCAGCTCACAACAAATCTGTGCCTTTGGAGGAGGATTCCTTTGGATTTGACTTGTTTAGTAGCAGGAATGAGGAGGGAGAGAAGAAAAGGCACCAAATACGAAGTTAACAGCATTAACTGTCGGTGTAAATCAAATGTTTGTGGTGCAGAGGTGATGCTGAATTACTGAACATGGAGTTGGGTGGCCTGGTTAGTGCTTGGCCCCTCTGGTTTCCAGGGTGCAGCATCTGAAGAGAATCATGGAATGGTTTGGGTTGGAAGGGAACTTAAAATCAGCTGGTTCCACCCCCCTGCCATGAGCAGGGACACCTTCCACGAGCCCAGATTGCTCCAACCTGGCCTTGGACACTCCCAGGGATCCAGGGGCAGCCACAGCTTCTCTGGGAATTCCATCCCAGCCCATCCCCACCCTCCCAGGGAAGGAGTCACTTCTCTCATGTGCTCCTGGGCCTCCTGTCAGGAGGACAGGGCTGTGTTAGGGCTCTTTTACAGAACAATTGGAGATGTGTGGCTGAAAAGAATTAGATACAGGCTTTTGGTGTTGTGATAAATGTTTAATAGTTGGGTGGAAATGCCAATCTGATAAGGTGTTCAGAGAATTTAAATTCCATTGTTGACATTAATCCTTGAAGGAGGATTAAACTGTAGCGAGCAGGAGACACTTGGCTTCTGAATGACAATGCTCACATTTCCTTTGTGTTCATTAACTTCACCATTTTAATTAATGCATCTTAAATCTCCCGAGTGTCCATCTGCAGGTGCTGCAAGACCTGGGAGGGGAGAGGGGGGTTTGGGTGCTTTTTCTTTTCCAGGGTGCAAAGACAATGCACAGCAGAAAAACAGGCTCTTGTAAAGCCAAAATTACCATAAAGAAAAGATACTTCTGATTCTGGTCCCCTCGGTTTGATCAGGGGAATGAATAGATTATTAAGGCTCAATATCCTTATATCATCTCCTGCCATCAGTACAGGGAGGAAATAAGTATCCAAATCACTAAATTGCCTCAAAGCTGCTTGGCAACTGTGAGTTACAGAATTGATCAGCTGACTAATTCACTACCTATTTTTTTTCCAAAGAACAGGAGAAGGAGGAAAAGCAGTTCAGGATTATCCCAGGGAGTAAATCCTGTTGCAAGGCACCATGACTTCATCAGGAGAATGACAGAGTGCAAAACATGCAATAATTCCATGAACAATCATAAAACCAACTGTGCTTCCCTTTTGCCTTTGTCCTTCTCACTCCCTTTCACCCCCCTCAGGACAAGCCTAAATGTGAATAAAACTTAAACTTGGTTGTTTTTATCCTTGAGTACTTTCACATGCAGACAGATTATTTGGACTGCCCTGACTGTATCTGTTTCCTTCTTTCTCCCACCTGGTTGTTGGAACCTGGAAGTGGAACAGAGAAAAACAAGTCAGACACGAGGAAGGGTCTGTGTGCCACAGAAATAAAATCCCTGAAGGATTTCAGGGAGAGACCCTCTGTAGACAGTTACAAAAATTATGGACAGAGTGGCTTTTTCAAGGCAGCAAAACCTGGGAGCTGAACTTTTGCTTCTTCCACCCCCTTCCTGGATCCGGAGGCTCCTCTGCCCTTTCTGGAATGTGCAGATGTTTTATTCATGGAGCAGGTGTCTCAAATCTTACAGTGCTGCTGGCTGCTGGCTTTGAGAGCCCTTGAAATCACTCGTCAGAGGTAGGAAATTGCTCAGGGTGTCTTGTCTCTTCTGGATAATTCCGTGTCTTTTCTGTGTCAGGTGTATTTTCAGCTCAGCTCCATCCCATCCCTGCCTTCCTGCTCCTTATCCCAAACTTCCTGCTGGAGTTCAGTCCTCTGTGTTTGTAGAAACATCTCCTGGTGCACCTTCCAGAGCCTGGAGGAGCCAAGAGGAAAGATGGAGAGAGATTATTGACAAGGGGTGGAGTGACAGGACAAGGGGGAATGGCTTCAAACTGACAGAGGGTAGGTTTAAATGGGAAATTAGGAAGGAATTTCTCCCTGAGAGGGTGGGGAGGGGCTGGGATGGAATTCCCAGAGAAGCTGTGGCTGCTCCTGGATCCCTGGGAGTGTCCAAGGCCAGGTTGTAGTGGAAGGTGTCCCTGCCCATGGCAGGGGGTGGGACTGGATGATCTTTAGGCTCTCTCCCAACTCAAATCATTCTGAGATTCTCTGATTACAAGAAATTTTCCCTCTTAAGCATCAGGAAAAATGTTCTGCAAGCTCATAAAATTCTTAAAGAGTCCTCACAAGTTCAACAGCAGCTGCCCAGCCCTCAGACTGTTCAGAAAACATCCTGTGAATATAAAAATTACAGGGGGTCAGAAACAGGAGTCTCGACTATATTAAACAGGAGTTTCACTGAAGGCAGTGAAGGCTTATTTTTCAGGGCAGGTTCCTGCTGAATCATTGAAAAATAGTCTCATTTAGGGTTTTTATATTTTTTTTTTCAGCTAATGCTGGTTTCAGAAATCTATAGTTCACTGCTGCATCTCTCCCTGATCGTCTCTTAATTCAGTGGCCCAATGTGATCTCTCACATTCTAGACATCAGAGGGTTTTTTTTCTTCTTTTTTTTTTTTTTTTTTTTTTTTTCCTGGAATAAGGAAATATTAAAAAGTTATTTGCAGTCACTCAGTGTTTCCTCCCCTAATGGGTTCTGTGGCACTCAGTGTGCTCTTACCTCAGTTTTATCTCTCTGCCCATCGCCCGAGCTCTTCCCATCACAAGCGAAATCTCCTTCCCCGAAACCCCGCTGATGAGAAGGGATGGGCTGTTTGCTTTAGAGAGAGCAACGAGGACAAACCCAAGAGGGCAAAGCTTAATGAAGAGCAGCAGCTGCATATCAGAGAATCAGAGCTCCCAACCCACCCCCCTTCCTGGAGAGATGGGCCAGGGTTGAGATGTGGAAGCGATAAGGGATGTTCTTGGAATGGTTTCTCCTTAATGGGCAGAGCCTGGTTTGTTCACTGCTGATGTCACATGGCCGGTGGCATTCCTGGAAAAATCTGGCTGTGGTCACTTCTTTGAGAGCTGATGTTGGAGCCCTGCAGGTCCCACAGAAGTTCCTCCCTCTCCTGAGCTTCTGGAGGGGCTTCCAGATGCTGCAGCAAAGGGCCATTCCCTGGGTTACTGGAAGTGAGAGTGGCACTGGGAATGTCTGTGGGAACATTTTGATTGGGGCTCTAAAGACCTCTGTTTTCAGTGCCTTTGGATCATGGAATCATTGAATGGTCTGGGTTGGAAGGGACCTCCAAGCCCATCCAGTCCCACTCCTGCCATGGGCAGGGACACCTTCCACCAGCCCAGGATGCTCCAACCTGGCCCTGGACACTTCCAGGGATCCAGGGGCAGCCACAGCTTCTCTGGGAATTCCAGCCCAGCCCCTCCCCACCCTCACAGGGAAGGATTTTCTCCCAGTATCTCATCTAAACTTACTCTCTGTCAGTTTGAAACCATTCCATGCTCTCTCAATCCTGAGGAACTGGAGGCTCCTGTGGAATTTATGGAGCACTTCCAGCCCATGGATTAAAGGAGCAGTGCCAGGTACTGCTCTGATGACACCCATCAGTCTTTGTTTGTGAGCCCAGCGTGTCCAGCATCTCTTTCCATAATTTCTGAGCTTGTCCTTCCAGCCAAACTTCCCCTACTATCCGACTTTTTCTCTTGGAATACTGAGGCACAGCAATACCGTGTCACTTGTCTGAGAGGAGCATCAGTGATGAAAATGGCACTTGAGCTCATGTCTCCTGTTCCTCAGCCCCTTTGAATTTACCCGAAGCTGCTTCTTTAAACCAAACCCTCTCTGACCTTTCCAAGAGATCTCCAAAGTTTACTCACCCCTGGGGGTGTTGTGAAGCCTAATTAATGTTTGTGAAAGCGCCTTGAGCTCTTTGGATGAAAGTGCTGGGGATTATTAATATTAATAATAACAGATGAGCCCCTGAAACATTCTGGTGCAGCAGGATGAGTGAACATGAAGGCAGCAATCAACAACAACAAATCAAAGCGGGGCCGTGGCCGTCGCCCCGGGCGGGGTGTGCAGCTGGTGGGCTCGGAGATGTGACAGATGAACCTGCTGCTCTTCTCCTCAGTCATTTCCATTGGAAATTAAACTGTCTCCCGTGTCCTCAGCAGGAGTTTGCCTTTTCCAGTTCAGCCTTTTCCTTTGTCATCTCCTGATTGGGGTTCTGATTGATGGGAAGCTGAACGTGAGCCAGGGGTGTCCAGAGAAGGGCAACGAGGCTGGGGAAGGGGCTGGAGCACAAGTGCTGGGAGGAGCAGCTGAGGGAGCTGGGGGGGCTCAGCCTGGACAGGAAGAGGCTCAGGGGGGACCTTCTCACTCTCTGCAACCCCCTGACAGGAGGGGGAGCCGGGGGGGGTCGGGCTCTGCTCCCAGGAACAGCAGCAGGACAAGAGGGCACAGCCTTGAGCTGCCCCAGGGCAGGGTTAGGTTGGACATTGGGAAGTTCTTCCCAGAGAGAGGGATCAGCCACTGGAAGGGGCTGCCCAGGGAGGGGGTGGAGTCCCCGTCCCTGGAGGGGTTTGAGCAGAGCCTGGATGTGGCATCAGTGCCATGGGCTGGGTGACAAGGTGGGGTTGGGTCACAGGTTGGACTGGATGATCCCAGAGGTCTTTTCCAACCTGGCTGATTCTGTGATCCTGTGATTCTACAGTCCATTCAGGATGGCATAAGCCAATAAATAGCTTTTGGGGATGTTTTTCAGGGACTTGTGGCGAATTTGGCACCATTCCCTTTGTGGCATTGACCCCTGGATCCTGGCCCAAGGCCAGGTTGGAGCAGCCTGATCCACTGGAAGGTGTCCCTGCTCGTGGCAGGGGTGGAACTGGGTGGTCTTTAAGGTCCCTTCCCACTGAAACCATTCCATGGTTCCAGGACTCTATATGGGCCCCCTTCTCTGGGTCAAATATTCCAGGTAACACACTACAGAATTCCAGCTCCTTTCCTTTCCCAGGAGTGCAGAAGAGCCCAAACACAACTGCAATGAGCTCCATGGATTTCACTCTCAAACAGTAAATGCCACACTGGTAGGGAAGAGCTGCTTCAGACTTGCAAAAGCTGATTTTTCTTTCAGTCTTGGCTCTCCTCTATCAGCAAAATGCAATGAGACAATATAAATTTTTGTGTCTAAACTGCAACCTGAAAAGCTGCCATAACCTCACTAGATCATAATAAAAATCTGCTGCATGGAAATATAAATGAAGAAACCCTGAAGCAATTTCCCCTGAAAAAAAGAAAAAAGTATGGTAATGAATTTATAGGAATATGTATTTTCTTGGACTATTGAACAAAGTGTTGGGCTATTAAGGAAAATGTGTTAATGATCTATGAAAGGGTTTGGGAAGAGGGTCTGCTGTTAAAATGTGTATTTTGCATAGTTCCTGTATGAAAAAGCAATTTGTATTTGTGTCATTGCTCATGATGGAGAGATTCATTCCATGGGAAATGGAGAGACTTCAGCTGAAAAGTTTATTTCTTGTTGGAGCAAGTTTGAAATGTTTTGTCTAAATGTGACCACCGAAATGTTCCTCACTTTGGATTTCCAGGGCTGCCTGAGGGGAAAAGGCAGTGGGGAGGAGGGGTTGTGTGTGTGCAGCTTTTCCAAGGATATATCAGTATTCTCCAGGAATTTCTGAGCCCTGAGTTTCTGCTCCCAGCTGGGATCTGGCAGCCTCAGTGGAGAATTATTGTGTTTTGTTTTGTTTTGTATTTTTTTTTTCCTCTCCTGGCACCTTTTGCTTCCCTGTGCTCAAATCTTTGCTTTAGCACTCCTGGCATTTTGCAGGAGCTGACCCCGAGTTTATTGTTTAATTAAGATAACATGGGTAAGGAGAGAAGCTCTAACAATGAACGAACAATTCCTTTTAACCCTCCTGCCTCTTCCCTTCAGGCAGTGTTTGCATCAGCCCCAACCATGGAGTTGGGAACATCCCTGATCAGCCTTGTCAGGGCTGATTGTTTTTATCCCCCTGTCCCCATTCCTCAATGGGATCGTGGAAAATCAAACCTTCACCTGAGCACACCCATAAATATCATTTCACCCCAAAACGATTGTATCCAAAGTCCCTCGAGTGGTGTGGTGGGATCTTAAACCTGGAAGGATGGCACTGAGCAGCTTTTCACACCACAGACAGGCAAATGTGTGGATTTCTTCAGTCAAAATAATTGCCAGGATTTATTTGAAGCCCAGCTTTGAAACAACACACTGCTGTGAGTTATCTGATTTCATCTCATCCTTACATATGCACCAACATTTTGCTGTTTGTTTGCATTTGATTTATTCCTCTTTTTTATTGTTGTTGTTGTTACATTAAGTTTTGGCAGCAAGCAGCCCAGTTACTTGGTAAGGTTTTTATTTGTAATTGCTTTTAATTCCCAGTGGGAATAATAAATCCTGAGATCTTGGATCCCATCCCCACGTAGCCCAGGGACCCAAATGTTTACTAGTTCAAAAAAAAAATAAAAATAATTGTGGCTTAGAAAGATGTTGTCATTTTAAACAATTCTGCCCAACACAGATTAGCTTTTAGCAACATCATATTGAGGATAATCGGGATGATTACATGAATATCCAGTGTTTTCTGCTTGAATATTAACCAGCCTCAAATTCAGGAGAGAATCTTCCATAAAACTGGGTTTGTTGGGGTTTTTTTTATTTCATTTCTGACGATGAGAAACGAAGCAGAAGAAATGAAGTGGGCTGGGAAGTGTCTGAAGTCAGAAACGTGTCCCTGTCCTTGGGTTTTGTGGTGAATAATTGGGCCCTGAAGGAATTGGCTGTGGAGTTGCTGTCCTGGCTGGGATGGGGGGGTGTTGGCTGTGTGTGGTTTTCCAGCTGCCTCCCAGCAAGAGATTTTGGCAGGAGCCCTGAGCAGTGACACCCTCAGAGGAGGATTAACACGATCCAGAGCCCTGTTCAGTGGGGAAATCCACGTGGGGAGAGCTCCAAAGGCTTTAGGGAGCTCTGTTTTGCTCTTGGGAGTGGGGATTCCCTCCCCACACCAGGTTTTTGCTGTTCACCCTCTGCAGTGCTGGCCTTTAACCCTCTCAGGTGAGCTGGTTTGTTCTGCTCCCACCTGCAGGATTGCCCGTCCTTGTGAGCACAGGGGGGGTTGTTGGGCTGCTTTGGGGTTTAGGAAGTTGTAGCTAGTCCAGATTTAGCTGGAGTACCTGGAAATCTTTCACATTTAGGGGTGCAGGTGTCATGGATGTGATGCTGATGCTCAGGAGGCTGGAGGATGGTCCAGCTGGATGTCCAAGAGAACAATAAAGGGACCACTCACTGCTTTTAGTGGACAATAATTGGCTGATTTGGGCTCAGTTTCAGGGTGACAACATTTTCATTCTCTTCCTTGGGCTAAAAATCTGCTTAGAGTTCTGCTCTGAGCTGAAACCCTGCAGCTCAGCTTCATGGAATCATGGAATCATGAAGGTTGGAAAGGACCTCCAAGACCATCAAGTCCAAGCTTTGACCAAATCCCACTGTGCCCACGATCCTGAAGTGCCACTTCTGCTCCTTTGGTTTTCAACACCTCCAGGGATGGTGACCCCACAAATCCTCTGGGAGCCTCCTCAATGCATCAAAACATTGCAAGGAGACTCTAGACAAACATCTCTCTGCAGTTAAAGGCAGAAAATCCTTGATCCTGTGTAATAATCCATTTTCTTCAGTGAGTTTCAGCCCAGCATGAGGATCCACTGGTTAAATTCCAAATGCAGCCTTCTGGTTTAATGCTGAGTATTATAATAAATGGTGGATGTTGTTACACATTCCAGTACTTTTACAAACCTCTTGCCATGCAATTCTTCCATATTTTCAAATAACAACACCCAATTAAGCACTTGAATCAGTGCTGCCCTCAGCAGAGATGTAATTAAGCAGGTGTTTAAATCCCTTGTTAAATTAGTCTCTTATATTTTTCTTTCCTAATCTCCCATTACTATTCCTGTCTGAAAAAATAATGGGAAAACAAATGAGTACTGAAACCCTGGCTTGGGGCACGGAGGGGTCAAACTGTATCAGCCATGCAAAGAAGATCTATGGAATCTAATCAAATCTGGGTGAAAAAAAAGCAGATTTAAATTGGAGCTGGGGGAGAACAGCAGCCAATGGCCAAACATCACTTCTCTGGGAAGGCAAAAAAGAGTGGAATGAAATAAAAATCCACTTGCAAAAGGGCATTATGTGGCACTTTCCCCAACTAATGGCTCGACTGCTGTAATTTTGAATGTTCACAAAATGCAGACATGGCCTGGCCATAAAGAGAATAGGGAAACAAAGAGGTTGCTAATTCAATTACAGACGTTATAGATCAAGCTCTTTACTATTCATCCAAATGGAAATTTACACTAAATAACATTATCCTGAATTGGCTCAGCAACTAAATGGACTAAGACTCTCCCATCTCACAGATTGCCTGGTCTCTGCAAGGTCCTGGAAATTGCCTCTCCTGTGGATCCCTTTAACCAGCCTCCAAACGCTCCTGCTAGGGAGTAAATGAAATAAAGTCTCATCATCACTGGCATTGCATTCACTGGGCAAGGAGGTGCATTAAAGAGTGGCTCTGTAGAGTTTGGCCCTGTCTGGTTATGGCCAAGGCAGGAGATCCAGGCTCTTTCAGGGGTCCTGACCTTTGGACAACTTTTCAGAGATGTTTGGTGAGCCAAATATGAAGATTGGAGCCCAATATTTATTTTATTTATATATCTAAAAAATATATAATATATAGTGTATCTAATAATTATATATATTTATATAAAAATATATTATATTTATAAAATATATTATATTTATATAATATATTATATTTATATATAATTTTTTTTTTTAAGGATACAAAACATCTCCTCTGGGACCCTTGAAAGACCTGGTTTGAAGTGCAGCTGGAGCAGCTCTGCTGCTGCTGGGAAGGAGTAACCAAAACTTGACCAAACAAGGCACAGTCAGATGTTTTGGAATGTGCTGTTTTACTTGTGCTGGTTAAACCCTCTTAGTTCAGCTTGATGGGGCTCAGAGTTCCAGCTGGAATGAAAGTTTTATCCCTGCATGAAGATGGTTCACCCAAAAAAATGAGGCTTGGCTGTTGTTAAAGCAGTTACACTTCAGTTCCTGTTTTTTTTTTTTTTTTTCCAGGATAATTTGGATGGGTTCTGTTTCTCTGTGGGTTTCTCTGTTCCTACAGAGCTAAAAGTCTTTCCAAAACGTGGTTTAGGATTTTTATGTCATCAGAAGGAGCTCTCTGAAGACTTTTTAGCTGTGAGAAAGGGGGTGTCATCAGCCTGATGGGAGGGAGTTGGAATGATGGATCCAGGCTCTTCTGAGTGGTTCCCAGTCACAGGACAAGAGGGGGGTGGGGTCTGTGCTCAAACCCTTTTAAATCCCCCAAACACTCCCATTTGTGCAGCTATTACATCACTTAAAATATCCTTAATTCTTTCTGTTCCGTTTGGAAGGCGAAACGAAGCAGCAAAATAACACGTTTCCCTGCTTAATCCCATGATTATTAAATATAGAGTGTGAAAACGCCATTGATGGAGAGCTCCTCGCTTCAAAGGTTACTTTCCTAAAAATAAAAAAAGGGGGCCCGGGCCCTGCTGGCTGTGCCGAGGCTTCATTTCCTCTGCCTACCAGGGACAAGAAGCCGCCTTTAAAGGTCATCGGTTCCTTTGTATGCTAATAAACAATTAGTGTGGCTGGAGGGAGGGGGAGAGACGAGGCATCAGCTCCTTCAGAACGGCTTTCCGAGCAAATTAGCCATTCCTGACGAGCTGGGGATGCTGAGCCCGACGTCTCCTGGATGATTTCTCAGCCGTCGTCTCAGCCTGGGAAAATATTGCTGTTTAATCAGCTCTGGCTAACAATTATTTCTCTCCTTGACAAGGCCCTTCTGGGACTCCAGTTCACCCCCGAGATTATTATTTTTATTATTGTAACGTTTTATAGTCGATAAGGCAAGAGCGTTTCGAGGAAGGAAATAACTCCCTTTCGCTCCCAGGCAGTTATGCTGCTTTCTGCATATGAAATAAATGTGCAGGGAATCCAAATTTGGTGCCAATCCAGTCATTTCACTGCAGTGGGAGCAGCAGAGTTTCTCACACGTTGTTGTAATGACAGTCCCCCCCCCATCCCCCTCTGCTGCCACACAAAAACTGACCATCTGGTCAGCATTAGAAAGCAAAATAACTGTGATTGGGGATGGGAGCACCTCACTTGCCAAATGCCAGATAGCACAGGTTCAATAGTCCCACAAAAGCCTCGCTCTCCCTATTTCTGAATTGCCCAGGAACATCTGCAGGCAAGCAACCCATTTATTTATTTTCTCCTAATCATCGGAAAACACATTTTAGACTTCCTAGAATGACTTTCACCTGTCCTATTTATTTACTTGACTTTCCTATTAGTTCTGCCTGGCATATTTTTTAAAATTTTTTTTTATTATTATTATTTTTTGGATGCCAGGGGATATTCTCTTCCCAAGTTTCCAGAACACAGGAGCATTGAGTCAGGATTATTTTAATTCAGGGGCAGAAGTGCTGCTGCTGCACAAACAAGTGCAGCCCAGGGGGGGGTGGCAGGGAAAGAAATATTTGCACCTCCTGTTTGTGGGAGAGGCACCAAACACCACCCCAGGTACCTTCATCTGCCTCAGGTTTTTTAGTTTACTCTCATGTGTGGCTGCCACAGGGCTCTGACTCCTCTTGCTTTTCTTTGCTTGTTTTTCATTAACTTCTTGCTTGTTTTCAGCAATCCAGTGATAGCAGTTAGAGACCATCAGCGAGCAGAAACACAACCCCCCAAAACCAGGAAACAGGGGGGCATTCCTTGGGCAGGGTTTGCCCAAAAACTCACATGCCAGGCGTGGAAGCATCACAATTCACCCAGAGCTTGACTGATGGTGTGAAAACCACTAAAAGGTGTAAATGTGTGGGGAAAGAGTGGAAGGGTCCCTCCTTAAACAGCTTTTCCCAAATGAATTCACTTGGCAAGTGCCAGAAATGCAGAGAAATTGTTCTCAGTGCCAAAAGAACTCTCCCCAATCCTCACAGTAAAATTTGAATTCAGATTTAGTTTCTGAATAGATTTTCAGGGATTAACCCAAAGTGGACAGGCTGCTGGTCTTCCATCCTAGCAAGGTGTTTGAGATCACTGGATGCTTGCACGTGGAGAGGGTGGATTTAGGTGGGATGTTGGGAAGGAATTCCTCCCTGTGAGGGTGGGGAGAGGCTGGGATGGAATTCCCAGAGAAGCTGTGGCTGCCCCTGGATCCCTGGAAGTGTCCAAGGCCAGGTGAGAGCAGCCTGGGCTGGTGGAAGGTGACAGGGGATGGCACTGGATGAGCTTTGAGGTCCCTTCCAACCCATTCCATGATTCCAGGACATCCAAGAGCTCTGTTCTGACCCAGCTTTGAGGCGAGGAGCTGATCAAACACTTGGTAAATAACGACCAGCTCCACATTATCCAGGAATTCTGATTGAAAGGCAACGACTTCAGGCCCTAACTCACCAACCTCGGCTTTGTCTCCCGATCCTGTGCCTGGAGAATTCAGCTGAAAGCTAAAAGCTGTGGAAAATTTACATTACATCCCTGAGTTTCATTGAGCACAGAGCGTTTTTCAATTCCAGACCGAGCTGCAGTGCTTAAACCCGGCAAAGAATTCATTATTTTTAATGATAATAATTTACACTTGCATGGGAGCTTTCAGCCAAGGAAACACCATGTTAGAATTTTTCCATTCACAGCCTCTCCAAGATGGGATAATTTCACCTTGATAAGCATGTGTATTATATTTGCCTTTGCTGGTTGTGAAGGGAAAAAAAAAAAGAAGATTATTATAGTTTGTACAGCTGAGTGTTTATTATAGAAATGTTTTGCATTTATATTGTACTTTTCTTAAAATCTGAAGGCGGTTTTGAAACACTCTTTTAAACCTATCAATACCCCTATTATAGAAGATTATTCCAGGGTTGTAATCTTGGGGAAACTGAGGTGATAACCTCCAGGGATCATTCTGGTTCTTTTTTTGTGTGTCTGTTTGTTTGAAGGAAATGGAAGCAGTAACTGGTTTGAGTCTCTGGAAATCGGGTCCCATTACTGAGATCAAATCTACTAGCCCAGCTCAGCCACACCTTCAAAAATTCAAAAATCAAATATTTTCTCTTCAAGGGAAATTCTTTCTCTGCACATCTTATAGTGGAGATACTTTCCATGACTTCAGTCCAGCTCTTAATGTCTTCAGCTATATAGAACACAACATATATTTTTTTTTTCTTCCCCTCCATGGGAAATTGAGCCAATTTTGCCTCTTTTGAATTGTAATAAACTCCCTGTACAGAAGCTTTGTTTTCCTTCAGCAATTGTCTTTTTGGAAGCTCTGCATAAACACACAAAAACTCATTTCTAATTTGTTTGTTGGTTGGGTTTTTTTCCCTCCTCTTTGCACTATTTGCTTGTTTAAAAAATGAAATTGCCTTTTTTTATTTATTTTTTTAATTATTATTTTGGTTTCTTTTCCCCCAAAAGCTGTGGGGAACCTTTCATTTAAACATGTGTGAGCACAGAAGGCAGCCCAAGAACACGGAGTCAGAGCCATTCCATGGGAAGTGTTTCAGAAATGCTGATTGATCCAGACTGGCTTGGAAAGCATTTTATCCAAAGTACCCAAAATACAGGACAGATTGCAGGATACATTCCCTCAGTAATATCATTCTCATTGCTGGACTTATTTAAATCAGTTTTAGCTGCTGGTCTTGATTATGTCACAAAGATTTCATGGATTATTTTGGGGGTTTTTTTGCTCTGACAGTAGAATTTATTAACTGATGGTTGGGAGTCACAAAATTTGATATCTAAACTTGAACTTTTAATGTATTTCCAGTAGTGGATGGAGATGACTTTATTCTGTCTTTGCTCATCACTGTCAGAAGTGTTTCACTGCTTAAAAAAACCCCACAACCCTTTGGCTCTGCAAAACCTAAAAAATGCCCCAATAAACTCAGGAAACACTTTAATGTCACCATCAAAGACAAAACTCTTAAGGCAATTAATCATTTCCATCACATTCTGCTTGGCAAAGAAAGCAATAATCTGTTTTCATTACTTATTTTCTTGTGCACATTGAGTAAATTAAATAAAGGAGATAATTTTGGACTTTGGAGGATTCTACAGGAACTCACCTATGATTCAGTGGGTCAGATTAATGGATTTGTTGTTGCTGCAACTGGAAAAATGGAGAGTGGTTTTTGTTCCTCTTTTCCTGAGAGGATCTGAGGTAGAGCCATGATTAAAGGCAGTAATTTTTTATTAAATGAGGTGGTTCCCACTGAGCAGGTGGAGCCACTGGTGCAGGGAATCCACAAACCTTTGGCTTGTGGAACAAATACATGGACACAACAATTAACTAAAGCTCTTCATTACTTGCAAGTTTATTTCTCCCCACTTCTTCCCTTGCTTGTTTTTTTTTTTAATTTTTTTTTTTTTCCCACCAGTGCCTTATTAATGAACTGTGAAAGCTGACATTTCCAATAAGGAACAATTAAATCTGAGACTAAATGAAATGAAGTCGTTCATTTACAAAATAATAGCTAACTAGCGTGAGGATGGTGAAAAACGATTGCAAGTCATGGGGAACAAAAAAAAAAAAAAGAAAAAAGAGAGTAAATTAAGTCTGACTACAATTATGTTCTTTAAATACTTGTGCTGCTCGGAAAATTAAATGGGAAATAATCTTATTAGTTATCTCACATACAAGGGAGGGAGGTGTGTGTTCAACATGAGAGTGTCACAGGACACCAGCCCTTCGGAGATGTCCCTGTAAGGACTTGCAGTTGGAATTTTCAGGCTGTCCATCCAATGTGCTGATCCCTTTAAACCCCAAACCCAAACAAGACACACGAACACGGCAGGAATAAATGGAAAAGAACACACACTGCTTGCTTTTCAGGGAATGCTGATCTGCTGTGACCACTGCCAGTGCTACTTAATGCATTTTTATTTCAGATTTCTTTCTAAGTTTATTCTGCAATCGATTATTCTTAGGAAGATTTACAAGAATTCACAACTCTTCCATAAGAATTTGTGTTTTACTTGTATTAATCTAAAAATCTCCAACTTTCTGCACGCATCCTTCCAAACCCTGGGTGTGTTTTTGCCCCCTGAGACTGAGGAATATTTGAAAAGGAGAATTAGAAAGAGATTTGGATCCAGGTTGAAAAAAAAAAAAAAAAAAGCATCGATTTCCTTAGTTATACTCGAGGCCCTTTCCTTTTGTAAAATAAATAAACTGAATAAACATGTCAGGGAAGATTAAAACCTCATTAAAAAGTGTAAACAGAGTATGAAAAAGATTAAAAATAAAAAAAAAAAGGCTTGGCTGAGTTGAATAATGGTAATAATAAAATAAGAATAAAATCACTAAGCAGTGGTGCAGGTGGAAGGTCCTGTTGCAGGGAAGGTGCTGGTGGGCTGGCAGGCAGAGCTGCTCTTATCTGACGCTCAGGACAGAGATTTCTTTGCAATAATTAGATAACGCTTTAATGAATAAATTAATAATGTTCTTCAGGAAATGGAGATCTGAGATAAAGTCAGATCCCCTGCCACCTCCCAAATCTAATCAGGGCAGGGGATGGCCAGAGATGATGGATGTTTGCAGGGATGTTTTCCCTGCTCGACTCGGAGGAGCCACAAGTTCTGAGCCCACCACTGAGAGCTTCACCTCCCAACATTAATGCAAATTCTGCCTTTCAGGCTGGCAATTATGCATTTTTATTTTACTGAGGTGAGCGGGCCTGTTGCATCTGTGCTTTCAAATGCTAAAGAAAACAACTTTATCTTCTTTTTAAGAGACTTCACTCTCAAAGACCAGCTCAAAGCAAAGGAGGAATATTGATTTTTAAGGGGGGAAGCACTTGAGCAGATTTGGGACTGTGTTAATGTACATGAGATTTGGGCTCAGGATTTTTAATTTAATTGGGGAAAGGGAAGGCAAAAAGGAGCAGAGGGAAGCAGTTAGTGAAGGAAAGGGCAAAGCAAGTGCACAGAAGTGATGTTTCCATAGCAAACGACAGGAGCAGGAGAAGGAATGGCATTTTTTGAATTTAGGGGAGAATTTAATACAAGAGGAGGACGGAATGTGACTTGGCACAAGTAGCTTGTGATTACCACCTCTGCTTCACCCTGACAGAAGACAGCAACAGGAAATCCTGTAATTGTCTGCCTGGCCTTTCAGTCAGGATCAAGCAGAGGAATTTTAATAATCAGACCTTTACTCGAGGCTCCAGAGACAGCTGAGGTGGAGATGAATGAGCTGGGGTTGATTCACAGGAGAGTCCTGCGTGTGAGGGTGCTGGGGAGGAGCTCAGAGCTGGTTCCTTCTCCCAGCTCCCAGAGGTGTTGTGTGATTTGCACCAGCTCTGGATGCCACAGCATCATTTCTAGCAAAAGCTGAGCACAGACAGCCAACACTGATGTTTATTCAGTATTTCTGTGCTGCTTAAGGAGGGGGTTGCTCACTTATTTTCAGTCCTTGGGGAAGCTCCCTGTCTGTTCAAAACACCTCACCCAGGTGGGGAGCTGCTTTTCAGACAAACCCAGGGAGCTTTCCCTGCCCAGGATCACAAAGAGAGAGAAATCAAACCCACGCTCAGGCTTCATCTGCTTGATGATGCTCCCCAAACCTTTTCCATTCCACCACTTCAAAACCTTGCACGACACGAAATACAGGGGGGTTTATTCTTATTCCAGAGCACACAGTTTGCTTTCTTTACTCCTTCAGATGTGTTTGGTGTGGAAGGATGTCTGAGCCTCCCTTTCTGATCCCAGAGAGCTGTTCTTGCCTGATCAGGTTGTCAAGAACAGCGAGTTCCTGCCTTGGGCTTCCCTTTATAAATAATCCAGAGTTATTTTCCAGCCCTGGTGAAGGATATTAATGTAAATGCTGTTGTTCTACTCGTGCCCTGTGGACGTGACAAACTCTCCAGGGGGAGGGAAGGCACACACAGGAATTTGTTTGGAGCTAATGGCAGCAATAGATTCACCTTGATCTGCTTAATTCATTCCCTGCTGGCAAATCCCTGTGTTTCAGTTTATTCCAGGAGTTTAGAGAGGCTGCAGATGACTCAGATATGATTAGGGGGGTGTCTCACATGTGATCCTGTGAATGGATCAGTCTGAGCTGGAATGGTTTGTGATGCTGTGAATGGATCAGTCAGTACTGGAATGGGTTTTAGTCTCCTTCAGGTTCTGTTTTGTTAAAATGGTTACTCTGGTAGTGCATTTACATAAAAATTTGCAGTCCTGCCTGTTATTTGAAAAGGTTTGTTTATAAAACAGAAGGTTAATTCACATTTTCCTGGCTGGGGTTGGCAGGTCCCTGGACACTTCCAGACCAGAATTAAGGCTGGAGGAAGACACTCCATGTCCCACTGGCACTAAATATACAGTGACACAGGATGGGGAGAATCATGCAGAGTTTATCCCTTCCAGAGTAGAAATGAGACTGCTTTTCTCCAAACAATCTGCAATACCCAAGGAGAAATCCCTTGGCTGGCCCTAATGAAGAGATAATTCTGATTTATGAAGGAACAAGATGCCAGGTTTGGTAGTTACAAGGTTTATCTGGGCACACTGTAAATAATTTTGAAATTTAAAACGTCAAAACATTTAAAATTATACAGTGATAATGGTGCTGTTTTGAGGGGTTTGTGAGATGTCCCCAACCAGAGGAGCTCTGGGGTGTCTGGAGAAGGGAACTTGAGAAAGGTCTGCTAGAAAGGCTCTGCATTTCCAGGGATTTTGGCAAGATTTGCCTCTCAGCCTTTGTCTGGATGGATAAGAGCAGCAAGTCTTCAGTGCTGACATTTCCTTATCTTCTTGCTTCAACTTCAGAGTTTGATTTGAGCATTGCAAGGCTGGAAATTGGGGCTCCACTGGAGATGGTGCCAGGTGGCCCATGAAGTCACTGCCCCAGCTTTCTGCTTGGCTTTGCCTTGGAATTACAAACAATTACTTTGAAATTGCTCCTTTTTTTTTAACCAAATACTGCAGAGTTCTGTCAGAAGGAGCAGCTCTGCAGTAATTTGGGGGAGTCTCAACAGAACAGCCTCAAGTCTGTGGTAGAGAATCTTGATGGGCTGAAAAATTTCAACTGCAGGAGCGTTGGAAGTTGGTTTTTTTTTTAGAGTTTACAGTAACCTGGCTTGAATGAGCCAGTTGTGGACAAGTGAAAGCCTAATTACTGCCTTACAAAACAGGTTGCTAATGATGCAAAAGTGGCAGTGATGTAACATCCAAATGAAAATAATTAGAGTGTTTGCCTTGCTACTTAAGTCATTTATTCCCTAATTAGCTGTCCCAGAACCTCCTTTTCCCACTGATGCATAAATTTACCCAAGGATTTCAGGTACTGGGATCAGCAGCATTCATGTTGTTGATTAAGCCTGGTGGGATTTGTGCAGCAGAGGCTGGAAGCAGGGCACAGAAAGAGGGAGGAATACTGGGAAAAACACTGTGCTGGCTGTCTGGATCCATCTGTAAACTTCTGTGCACATCAACTTCTGTGGGAGCTGCTAAGCTCAGGCTGGGTGTTTGTATTAATTTCTCTATATTAACACCAGGCTCTCTCACAAGCCCCAAATATTTCTTACATGAAAAATTCAGCGATCTCTGCTAAATATTTCACAGCAGCCGTAAACTTTTATCAGTCACTTTAATTGACAGGCTCCTTCAGTCCTGTTTTGGTTTGAATAATTGAATCTTTCTGTCATAATAATAATAATAATAATAATAAAAAAAAACAAGCCAAACTCCTCCAAACCTGTGAAAATTCTTGCTGTGTTCTGTCCCTTGGCAGTTGCCTTTTCTGAGTTTCTTTTTGCCTCATGGCCTGAAGAAAAAAAATGTCACTTGCTTGAAGTTTTTAGAACTTGTGTCCCCCCCCCCGTGGTCCTTCTCCTGGAGGTATTTCACACTTCAAACCAGGGAGACAGGAGTGCCCTTAATGCAGCTTTAGGCTTTAATCTTTGCAGAGAGGAGCTCTCCTGATCCCAGGCACATTCTGGAATTGGATTTCGGTGCTGATTCTCCAATCCCCCCTTGCTTTGGGTAACACTGGGGGAGAAAAAAAAAAGGCTTGTGTTGCTCTAATATAGAGAGAGGAACTTTGGGTTTGGAGTAAATAGGTAAGAGCAGATACACAGACACTGTGCAGTGACAGATTTCTGGGGAAACAATAATGGAATTGCTTTGGTTGTTCTTGTTCCAAGCAATATTACACAATATACACAATGTTATACAACTTTTTTTTAGGTGTATTGGGTAACTCAGACCCTCTCCACAGTTGTTTCCTGTAGAGACAGATTCACTTCAACAATATTTCTGGAAGATTGGATTCCTCCCTCCCTTCCTTCCTTCCCCTTCCCAAACCTTTCCTTTCCTCCCTTCCCTCCCCAGTTCTTGACCTGATCCTGTTTTGTGCCACAAAAACCAGGGACATCAAAACACCAGTTAAGGGAAACTGGGAAATAAAAGCATCCTCTGGTGGATCTCCAAGAGTTTGTCTGCTCTTATCATCCCCTAATGACAGTGCAGAGATGGCAGCTTAATGATAGAAGCCCCAGTGATGCCACTCAGGGCCAGAGAGGTGGAGATTGCACATTTTATCCTGGAAAATAATTATGCAGCTAATTACAGCACTCCACTTGAGCCCTGCCTCTCCCTTCCCTGGGTTCTTGGGGAGGCTGCTCTGCTCAGCCTGCAAAAACACTGTGCCAGTTATTCTGAAGGCCAAAGGGTTCCCTGATTATGGTTTGTAATTGCTGGTGATGGGGAATAAAATAAATACAGCACTTTTTGGGGGTCATTTAACTCATTGCTTCACCTCTGGGTTACTAATTCTGTCCTGTGACTATTAGTGGGGACTTATCTGACTATTAGAAAGTACTTATCCAAGTGGTTGAAAAGAGGAGAAATAACCCAAAAGTCAAGATCTGACTCTTCTGAGAAATCTAAATCTAAGTCATTTATGTAAATAGGCCAGAATATCTGCTTTGGGCAGCTTTTGTCTTCTTTTGCAGCCCTCCTGTCCAAACCCTGCATGGCAGCTCTGGGGATGGACCTTTACTTGGACAGCTGTTCTTGGAGAACTCTGGAGCCAAACACAACTCCCATCCTTTACCCTCTGGTCAACTTTTCAATCCCAGGCCAGAGAATCCCTCTGATGTTCCCTCACACTTTGGGTCAGCTCAAAGTCTGGAGTCAGTCTGATTCATTTCCATCTGCATAATCTCCTCAGCCCTCCATATTTCATTTAGACACCCAAGATTTAGTTGAGTTACAGCCTGATGTCATTTATCATTTACTTGTCTTCCTTTCAGAGTTTGATTTAATCCCTTTGGTTCAGCTGAAAAGGCTGATTTCTCATCCACACACTGCTTTGTCCCTTTGGGATTTCCATGCCTTGTTGTATTTTCTATCTGGCCCTTCCTTATTGTGATATTTATTTTATACCTGGAGATAAACTGCCTTCCTCTGTGACTTGCAGAAATTAATAAATTCAACAAGCAGTGCTGAGGCCAGAAGGCTGGACAGGGACATTTGTGTGCTGATGATGGGTTTTTTTTCCCTACTGCTTTTTTTTTTGTTGTTTTTTGGATATTTGCCACACTAATGGTTCTGAGCAGGTCATCAGAGTGAACTTGGTGTTTGGAACCCAGGATTTATGGCTGACCCTGTCCCTGAGGGAGTGCCTGACCAGAAGAATGTCACTTCACTTCACTTTTATCTCTTCTGCTTTGTCTAATTTTATTTATTTATTTATTTATTTGCTTATTTATTTATTTATTTTTAAGGACACTCGCTTTTTGCACTGCAGTTGTACATGGAGTTTACAACCCACAGCAAAGTTATTCCCAACCATCTGATTGCCCAAAATGTTGGAGCAGGTGGTGACTCGAAGCATTTTTGCACAAGATTTTTTTTTTTTTTTTGTCTCTGTGGGGGCATTTTCTGGATCTGATTTTCTTTATTGCTTTACTGCCAAACGTGACAAACTCCCTTACTAATAACTTGCTTTTTCATGGGAAAATGACTGCATGGGACTGATTTGTAGGAGTTTTGTACTAATAATATGAACCTTTCCCTTAAATACCTCACCTTAGCTGGGCAGGGCTTTCTTTGGGCTTTTTTTGCTTTTTAAAAAATATGCCAGGACAGGAAGAGCAACCTTGGAGAAAGCGGGCCCAGTTCATTCCTCCCTGACAAACGGATTTTTCTGAGCACTTTCTGACCTAAAATAAAAATTCCCAACTCTCCTGTGGACTCGTTGATCCTGTAACACTTGATGCTGAGGGAAAATAACCTGAAAACGGGAAAAATACAGATCAGTGAGTGATTCCTGTCCCAAAACTTCTCCCCAGCCCCTCCAAACAGCAGCTCAGAACCTTCCAGAGGTGAAGGTGATGTCGAGACAATCTCAATTTTATCCCTGTGACTGAGCCTGTCCTTTAACAATTTACCCAGTGCCTTTTTCAATCCCACTCTGGCCTCTGCTCCTTCCCAAATGGCTCTCCAGTGATTTCTCTGAGTGTCTCAGATGTTTCCAAGGCTGCATTAAATGATCTGCTCCCTGATCTCTGGAGGTTTGGGACTCCAATCCTTTCGTTCTTTGCAGTTGGGAGCACTTGAGTGTGTCCCTTTTTCCACCTCCTCCCCAAAGCCTGGGCTTTCACAATATCTGAAGTCACGTGGCACTGGAATCCCAGGAGATTTGGGAATGCTGAAGTTCAGGAAGGGGGAACACTCCTGGATAATTCTCCTGTAAATCACAAAAATGCCTCCCATATTCTTCCAACAGCCTCTCCTGCTTGTGCCAGCTCAGTCTCCTGCCATCTCTGGTGGGTCCAGGGTAAATATTTGTATTTTAATCTAGAATTCAGCTTAAAGATTTTGTATTTTAAGTTAGAATTTGGAGGAAAAGAAGCCTGGCTGGCTCGACATGGGGAATAAAGGGTGGCTTATTTAAGTCTTCAAATGTTTCTTTGAGTAGCCAAGCAGGCACATTTATAATAATATAATAATATAACAATATAAAAATATAATAATATAATATAATAAAGCAATATAATAATATAATATAAGGCAATGTACATAATAAAGTAATATTATAATATAATATAATGCAATATACATAATAAAGTAATATTACAATATAATATAATATAATGCAATATACCTATTATAAACCATATAATATATATTATAGTATATATAATAGATCTGTTGTATACAGATAAAATATAATACATATACAAAAAGACATATAAAGCTATAATAAAACTATACTAAGATTTGTTATATAGAGTAGAATATAGCACATAATGTAAAACCTATATACTGTATTCTATATTTTATGTAGAATATCTATTTATTTAGAATATCTATTATATGTGTAATAGATATGCTACATAATATATAATAAATAATAAAATTATATTATATATTAATACAATATAACATAATATAACATAATGAGGTATAATATACAGCTCTTTCTTGCCAATAATTCAGCACTCCCAGTGTCCCCCAGGCCTGGATGCTCCCCGTGCTGAGCTGACAAACAGCTTGTTTTGTCAGAATGTCTCGGGCTGGTGAACATTTTGAGGTGTGAACGTTCCAGAACAGGCTCCTGCTTTGTCTCTGCCTGGGAGAATCTGACAGTGGAGTAACAAGTTCTTTGGGATAATTGGGATAACAGGCTCACCCTGTCAGATCCCAGCCAGCTTTATCTCTGACAGTGATTTTCAGTCTCTGCTGTCGACAAATCCCTCCAGCTCCTTGCCACGGCTGCCCTGAGCCATTCTGGAGGCAGAGGATCCTCTTGCCTTCGGTGCCTTTTGGTGTTTGAGGGGTTTTTTTTCAGGCTGTTTCAATTTTACTGGCTGGGATGAAGATGGAAAGTGTCATGAACAGCTCCCTCCGTGGTGCCAACGTGCCCCTGGATCACGTGTGGGCACCTCCAGGTGTGCCCGGCCTGGGGCAGGTGTTGGTTTGTGTTCTTGGCTTCTCCCTGGGAGTTCTCCACGGGTATTTTTAAGGACACTTGATTTTTGCAGCTGAGCACGTGGCTTTCAACCCCCAGCAAAGTTATTCCCAACCATCTGATACCCCAGTAGCATTTTTGTTACAAAACCTTTTTCTCTGGGTGCATTTCTTGGATCTTTCTTTATTGCTTTCGTTATTGGAAAGATCAGTTCATTCTTCCTAATGAATTTATGTTATATAGAATCAGAGACTGGTTTGGGTTGGGATTGACCTTAAAGCCCATCCAGTGCCACCCCCTGCCACGGGCAGTGCCACCTTCCACCAGCCCAGGTTGCTTTTAAACAGCTTCATCCAAGCTCTTCCTCATGGCAAGTCTTGTCCAGCTCAAACAATTTTTTTTCCTTAATTTCCCATCATCTGGTGACAGTCTGCACTAACCTTCTAGCAAGACTCTATTTAATATGCACCAGAATTATTGTATTTGATAATATATCAATTTTAAATCTGTTCCAACACAACCTTGAATGCCTTTCTGGCGGTATATCACTTCATCAGTCCAGCTTAACTAGAGCTGCTTTTTCATTTTTTATTGCCCCCATAAAATCTAGGAATGGAACACTTCGATTTTTCTAGCAGTAATTTTTATTACTTTTAGCCCTTTTTTTTTTCTTTTTTTAAGTACTTGTCAGCGAGACACAGCACTTTGTACAGAGTATATTTTTCAGCTGAGCATTATATTTTTATTTCAATTTATTTTAGGCAGAACACACAGCATACATCTAAATAATACCTATGGTGGTTCAAATAAGTGTATTATGAATGCAATTAGAGGGGATATAAACTGGGCTCACCCACCAGGACTGGTGCACTTGAGTTGCTGCCTCCAGTCACAGATACTTTCAAGTGAGGCTTGAAAGGATAACTCATGGTGCACTTTTAATGTTCCACATAAAATCCTACAGCAACACAGGAGGGGGGAAAATGAATTTATTGCAATTTTTATGGTTTTACTTTAATTTTTAGGTATTTCTAGATTTTTTTCCCCCCTCCCCAGAGTGTGGTGTTATTGCACTGAGGTTTATTTGCTCCCTGAGGAACTCAGAGATCAGAGCAGGGATTTGTCCAGGCAGAGAGTCTGCTTGGGAATGGGAAGGCCTGGAATTCTTCCCTGGGAGGGTGGGGAGGGGCTGGGATGGAATTCCCAGAGAAGCTGTGGCTGCCCTTGGATCCCTGGAAGTGTCCAAGGCCAGGTTGGAGCAACCTGGGCTGATGGAAAGTGCCACCATGGCCACTACAGGTGGGACTGGATGGGCTTTAAGGTCCCTTCCAACCCAACCCAGTTTGGGATGCAATGAAAAATCCCCCTGCTGGAAAAAAAAAAATGCTCTTCACTTGGTTGAAATTACATATGTCACAGTTAATGTTCATTTTAGAACATGCTTTTGTGCTGTTTCCATTAATAACACTAAGCAAGAACCTGTGTAAGAGGAGTTTAATGGTTCTGTAAGAAAATAAAATGGGCCCAGGCATGTCCAAGCACTGTTCCTTGACTATATAGCAAGGGGCCCCTTGTTAGCTCATTCTGCTTAATTAATCTGAATAATACATTTTATACAAAGCCCACAATAATGGAACGTGAGGGGAGAACAGGAGCACTTTTCTAATTAGGGCTTTTGAATGACATTGGGAAAGGGCTCTGGGTTAAATCACCTTCCCCCTGCTCTGGGTTGAAGCAGCACAGATTTAATGCCAGTGATAATTTTATGCAGTGGGGAGATCAGGAGTTTCTTGCAGCTGGCAGGGGGACAGGGATTTTCTTCCCCTGGCAGCACTGAGCAAACCCCTGTAAATCCTTTTCCTTCTGAAATAAAGGCTCCACCACAGCACAGGGTGTGGGGCAATTTATTTTTACCCAATTGTCCAACATTTTCCCCCCAGAATTATTGTCATTTCTAATTGTGTCCCTTCCTTTTCTGACCTTAAATCCTTGTCCTCAGAAGACAGGAGGTTTCCCAGCTCGCTCCTGCTTTATGAAAACGAATTACTTTTTATCTGAAAAGTTTAATAGAGATTTAATCTCATCCGTGTCTTCTCACAGCCTGAACAGTGAGGTTTTTTTCCTGTAAATTCAGCACTCAAAGAACACCAAAACATTATATTATGAGCATTAGGGCAGGCTTATCCCCCTCAGAGCAGTGTGTGGGCTTTTTAGACTCTACAGGATATTTTATACCTTTAACAATTGTGATTTTATGTTGGACTTTCCACATTATGCTTATCTTGATCATATAGACAAGTTCAATGCCCCTGTCTTGATCTCCACAGTCAATTAAGGTGATTTAAAGGTTCCTCATAAATTATAACCTAATGATAACAGCCACCAAACCCAGAGAAAGGCACGTGAGAGATGGTTTGGGTTTCGTGAAGTTAATCAATCCTAAGAATGGTTTCTGTTAATAAACAGTGAATTGGCTTGAGGGTGATTGAGGGGGGGTGGATTTTGGGGATGTTTTGGGAAAGGTTTTGCCTGCAGATGGGGTTGAACAGTTTTATCTCCTGTTTGTTCTGTGGAGGAGCTGCTGTGGTGCTCGTCAGGACCAAACTGCTGCTGCTGGAAGTTCCCCAAAACGCAACCTGCAGCAGAATTAATGCTTTTAAAGCTCAGATCAGAGCCCCAGAATCCCAGTTTCAAATGGGGAGTGCTCAGCTTGCTGGTGATAATCTGTGAAATAATAGTTAAACCTCAGCAGATTGATCCCAGTTCTTTTAATCAGAGTAAAAAGCAGGTGGGGGAAGGGGAGCTCTCCAAAACTCAGAGGCAAGTTGTGAATGCATTCCCTCGTGAAGGAGGGGTGGATAGAGACTTCAGCAGGGCTTGATCCCCCCCAGGTTTAAATAAAACACTGTCTTTTAATAAAGCACTGAAGAATAAAGGCCTTTGGGGAGGTGCCTGGAAGCTGCTCTGAGCTCCCAGCTCAGAAGCCTCGCTTTGATTAACACATCAGACTTCAGATGCTGCTCATCTCCTGTTTAGCCTCACTCTTCAGCATCAAAAGGGCCCGTTCACACAAGGATTTGTTTATTTACAAGGATTATACTTGTTAACTGGCAGTTTAAAAAGAATTACACAGGCCTCCAGCATCGATAGACTGGCACTAAAGAGGGTATTAAATGCTGACCTTGGAGTCTGCTAAAAGCTGACTTTTCCTCCTCCCTCCCATCCACCGGGCTGGAGATGGGCTGGAAATCTGAATATGCCAGGGTTGATGATTATTATACAATCGGGGGGGTGACTGAAACAAAGTTTGCACTGAAAAGGAGCGAGGATGTGTTTGATGGGATGGTTTTAGACTGCTGAGCTCCCAGGGGGATCTCACACAAATCTCCTCTGGATCTTTGTATCCAGCACCTGAAAGAAGCTCTTCCCTTCACCTGAAAAGAAGTGGGAAGAGGATTTTTAAAGCCTCACCTCTGGAAGCGTTTGAGGTTGGACGGGGCTTGGAGCAACCTGGGCTAGTGGAAAGTGTCCACCCCAAAGTTAGAGAAATTCAAAGCCCTCCACTTCAAATATGCTTTAACATCACAGGATTTGTCAGTCTGAATTTGAAGAAATCAAATTTCTACATGTTTTTGGTTTTTGTTTGTTTGTTTGTTTTGTTTTGTTTTTTTGGTTTTGTTTTTTTTATGTGTTTTTTTGCTGCTACTTTAATTTTTAATTTAAGTTTTGCCCACCTTTTTTTTTTTTTTTTTTTTTTTTTTTTTTTTTTTTTTTTTTTTTCCCAGCTCCCAACATTTTGTCCCTCTTAGGATGGAAAATTCACTTCGACAGGACTAAAGGAAAATGGTATTTGACTCTTTGCTGCCAGGGATCTCCTTGGTGCCTCCCTCCTCCCGCAGAACCAGCCCCAGAAAAGGTCAGGTTGCAAACGTTGTGTGTGTGATGAAACAATAAGTGAAGGGGAATTCCTCAGGGAATTATCCCTGACATTAATGGGACGTGGAAAATGCTGCATTAACGGGCTGGAGCTGGGGGTGGTGTCTCTTAGTTGGTATTTTATTTTTAAGGTATAAAGTTCCCCTTAAAGCAAATTCTTCAGTAAGTGTGGGTTTAGCCTAAAAAATTAAAAAAAAAAAATATGAGCTGAGGATTAATAGGAAATTTTAGGAATACTTCACAACTTCCA
Organism: Pyrocephalus nanus; assembly: GCA_038380795.1. NCBI lineage: Eukaryota > Metazoa > Chordata > Aves > Passeriformes > Tyrannidae > Pyrocephalus > Pyrocephalus nanus. The sequence continues at coordinate 2,985,935 of CM076288.1, read as the reverse complement.
TAAAAAACAAATAGGAGACATTTGCACATCAGTACAATCAGAATTCCATCCATTTACTCTTCAGACAGGCCCTGCCTGAACAAGATCTCTATGACATTCCAGTCTGTGTTTTCAATTCTTACTATTATTTCTGTGTATGAGGAGTTTCCTCACCCTACACTGCCCTGGATTTCTCAAGACAAAGCCTTAACAACACATTTTCTTTTTCTATTACTGTATTTTTTTTCTATTTCTATTTTTTCCATTTCTATATTTTTCCATTTCTATAATTTTTCTATTTCTGAAATTTTTCTATTTTTCTATTTCTGTTATTTTTTCTATTTCTCTAATTTATTTTATTTTCTATTTCTCTAGTTTTTTTCTATTTAAATTCCTCTCCTGGTTTCCACTACAGCCACCAGCTGGGATGAGTGAGCTCTGGAATAATCCTGAGGTGGGCTGGGATATTCAATCCTGCCTTTTAAGAGCTATTAAGATGTTAAAAAGTTAATAATGGACTCTCTTCCCACTGGCAATACCTTGAACTTTGTCTCCTGTCTGTCAATCTTGGGAGCATTGTCTGTCAAATAGTTGTGAGGAATTAATCACAGAGCCAGGGCCATTTTATCTGGGAAGGACTTTTCCTGGCAGATATGGAAAGAAATTCCAATAATAATAATAATAATAATAATAATAATAATAATAATAATAATGCCTCCTTCCACAATGATGCTGGGGCTGAGCGAAGCAGAAAAGAGCAAATAATGGTTAAATAGTTGCTTTCTAGATAAAGAAAACTTTAGGATTTCTTGGAGAAAAAAAGAAAGGGAATGCTGCCTAAAAAAACATGCAGTTTGACAGGAGGAAACAAGCCAATCTGGATTTTTTTTCTGTTTTTAAAGAGGGCTTTTTTAATCACTGTATTTAAATTTTCCCTGAGACAGATGCCTCTAAAAAAAAAAAAAAAAAAAAAAAAAGTAATATTTTCTTCCTTTTGAAATTCAAAACCGAAAGATTTTAGCAATTTTAAACGCTTATTTTTATTTTTTTGGCTGACCACACTTGCCCAAATTTCTTGTTTGACAAGTCTGAGGGATTTCAAACTTGGTGAAATGGAGTGGGTTTTTTTTGTTTCTTTTTTAAAGAAGTCCCTCTAAATGATAAATCTCAAATCTGATAATGGTGTTCCTGTTTTGTGGGTTTTAGGTGCCCATGATGATGATACAGATAATGATGAACCATTTATTGTTTGAGCCATAGGATGCTCTGCCCCACGAGTCTGCACATCAGAAATAGCTGGGCCTTATCTACACAAGGAAAGCTGCACTAAACTTGATCTCAACTGTAATTATTTTTCTGAAGCACCATCCTAAAACTCTCAGTGTTCCCCCTGAACTTCCCTGACTTTGCCATTCCTGCCACGTTTTCCGACTAAACAAAGATCTTCCTTCCCAGCCTCGGTCTGATCTGAGGGGTTTATCATTCCTGCTACAGGAAAATCTCATTATACATTTCCAAAAGAACTGGAGCAGGATGATTTCCGGGCAGAAATTATAGTTTGAACCCAGCCAGGCTTAATATCTATTTATCTTCAGTATTTTGGTAACATTTTCAGAGCTGGTATCTTCTTCAAATTGTGGGTGTTAATTAAGCACGTGGTTGTGATTATCTGTTTGGTGTGAGGGAAATACATCACAAGGCTTGAGAAACATGAGCTGGAGAAATAAATAAATACCTCACAAGGCATGAGAAACACGAGTCATGGGAAATAAATACATCACCAGGCATGAGAAATACAAGTTATAGAAATAATTTCATCGCCAGTCAAGAGAAATGCATCACAAGTCAAAACACCTTGTAGAAAAAAAAACAAAACAAACAAACCAAGAAACAAACCCTGCTGTTGAATATCTAGAATGCTGGGTTCGTTTTTATTCACTCTGGTGGGCTTTTCTTCGGGGATGTTTTTATTTTGTGTGGGTGTTTTGTTCTCCGGAGCACCCGTGAGTGCGAGTGCTGATGCTGCGATCAGCAAATAAACACAAATGTGTTGCAATTATCACAGGCAGATTGTGGCAGTGCCCTGATGATCTCCACGGGGCTAATGTTAGTCTGGGAGAAATCCACTTTATTTGGGTGCTTTTTAGGGGCGGGAGGGGGATTAGAAAACCCTCCTGCTCCACGTGGGTCCAGCGAGGGTCGTGGCATCACTGTGATAGCCAAGAGCACCACAAACATTCCCCTGCCATCCCTCTACACCAAGCAGTACCAAAAAAGTTTAAATCTACTTTATCTGGGTGCTTTTTAGCTGCAGAATGGGATTGGAAAACTCCCCTGCTCCGTATGTAACAAAGATTTTTGCATCTCTGTAGTAACCAAGGGTACCCAAACACTCCCTGCAATCCCCTTACACCAAGTGGTAAAGAACTACAAGCTGAAGTGACCAGTGGCTAATATTGTTTATTTAAAGTGTTAACAGCCACATAATTTAAGCAGAGCTACCAATGATGTGGTTTAAGCTGTGCAACAAGGGCAGGCTGGAGCTTTGCTGAGCCTGAGGAGCTCCTGGAGGTTTTCCCTGGGCCACAGGCTTGACATGGGGTTTATTTTTAAAATATTACGAGCTGAAAACTAATCAGACCTGCAACACACATTGGAATCCATCTCTTTCACTGCTGGAAAGCTCAGACAGATGTGTGAGTGCTGTAAGGAAATAACACCCCCATCACCTCCCCAATTCCTCAGTGCCTTTGCCCACCTCAGCTTTTGGTGCAAACTGAAGGTTTTGACATTTGGGAAAGCAAAAAAAAAAAAACCCAAAAATTCACCACACTTGAACTCCTGCCTCGTGTTGTGCCCTCTGGAGTTCCTTGCCTTAGCAATATTTGGGGTTTTTCCTGCTCTCACTGCCCTGACCTGCCCTGGGGAGTGGCTGGGGTGACCTCGTGGGGCAGCTCTGCCGTGAGCAGGTACAGAGTGCAGATGAGTTTCCAGTGAAATCCCAGATGGTCCTGTCTGTTGGCAGTGCAGAGCACCAGGAATTGCTGAAGCCCTGGAGTTCATTCTGGTCAGAACTCAGCTGGATTGGCCACGAGCACCCAGAGTGCAGGGCTGCAAAAACCCCCATTTGGACCCTCCCTGCAATTTTGAGGTTGGCCTGGCCATGATTTCCCTGAGTCTCTCAAAGGTGGGGACTGCAGGACCAACTCCCCTCCTGGGGGACTGGGTGTGTTAAATCATCAAGGACTCATATGTGTGTGTGTGTGAGTGCTTTAATTTGTAGCTTTGCTTAAATTACGTGGAGTCCTTCAAAAAGGAAAAAAAAAAAAAAATCAATTTGACTTTGGCAGCTGCCTCCAAAATGCTGCCAATCACCAGAGGATCCTGGCTATTTTTAAGTCTCCTGAAATCAGTCTGCATTAAGGCAATAGCTGTGCTTGGATTTAAGCCCAGGACTCTATCAATATAAAATGATTTGTTGTAAGTTTAAAGATGCTTCATCCCCATTCTCTCTCTTTTCATTTACATTTTAAGCTTTCATGAAGCCGTGGATCAACAATACTAATAGAGCTTTTTTTTTTTTCCCCCTCTCTCCTGCTTCACACTTTTCCTGCAGAGAACACCTGGGACTGTGTGTTCTGACACGAGGAGGGGGTTTCTCTTCTGTTCAAACCAGTTTGTCCCCTGAAGGAACCCACCCCGAGCCTTTCCAGCCTTGTGCCCCTTGAATGTTTTCCAGTCAGGTTCTCAGGGCCGTGAAATGTGTGATTAGGAGAGCCATGGGAAGCAAAAAGGAGATGATCCTTCCTGCAGCAGTAACGGGAATAAACCAGTAAAAAAGAGATTTTGGGTTTTCCCTGATCCAAGATTGACGTTTGAGGAGAGCAAAGTGCATCAGAACAACGATCCTTGGGCCTTGTCACTTGTCAATTATTCCCAACAGGAATAACTGTAGATTTTTCCAACAATTAAGTTTCTCATGCCTAGTTTAATAATTATTGCTTCAGTTTCTCATTAGTAGAAGCATAATTTCCCTACATGTTTTCCCCAGATTTCCTGGGATTTCTATGGCACCCCCCATCTTGCAGAAGCCTTTTGTAACCTTGGCCTGCCTTTTGGCCTTTTTCTGACATTTTTCGAGGCATATGATCCTCAAATAACTAAAATAAATTAAAAAAAATATTTTAAAATAAACTTCTTGCTCAATCTGTGATGAAAAGATTTGACTTTTTTTTTTTTTTTACAGCTTTGCTGTAAATATTGGCTTAAAACAGCTTAAAAGTAGCAACTCTTGCTGTGTCTCAGCTAAATGTGATTTCTGATACGTATATGTAATTAAAGCAGAGCTGTTTGATGTTCTCTGTGGGTGAGGGGGTGTCTGAAAAAAAACAAATATCAGTTCTCTTGCCTGTCCTGTCTCAATACCTGCACTGAATATTACCCAAGGCGAGCTGGTTGGTTGCTGTTCAGCTCTTTTTTTGCCTTCAGGGCATTTTGCAGCAGCATTAAAGCCTCTGGAAAAGAAAAGAAAAATAAGAAAAGCTCACTCTCCTTCCTTATTTGATTCTTTAAAGCTCCCTAATTTGTATCATTTCTGTCCTTTTTTTTTGGCAGGAAAGCCCCTCCAGGCCTTGTGGCACCGTTTGCACTCGTGCCTCGGCATTTGGAGCTCTTTGGTTCATCAGCAGAGCAAGGAAAACCTTCCTGGAGATTTTCCATCAGAGCCATTTGGTGATGAAGGAGGGGGAACATCTTTTCTGATGCCTTCAAGCAGGAGCCACCATTTCCAAGTGAACTTCCAGTGCCCTTATTAATAGAGAAGTAATTTTTTTAGCATCAGCCTCCTCCCCACGACCTGGGGAAGGTGAATGTTGGGAGTGGGGAGATTGAGGTGATTTAGGGGAAGTTGTTTTGGTTCTTGATGCCAAGTGCCTCCATCCAGGGCTGTAATCCCTGCTCCTGCCACTCTGCAGAGCTGGGGGAAGGTAGTTTGGATGTGTTGACTTCCACCAGGGTGGTTAACTCTGGAATAACTTCTGGAAAATCTAATGTAGGGAGAAAAAAAAAAAAGGCATTTTTCCCAAGCTCCCTCAGAGTGCCCACTGTGTAAACTGTGCTCTTCTGTTCCAGTCTTATCTGACTTGTGAAAAACAGCCTTGAATTAATAAGATGCAAATAGAAGGGGGAGGAAAACCAGGTAGAGACCAATCATTGTCATAAAAATTGCCAAAAAAAGAATCTGAGCGCTCATAAAAGTGTCCAACGCTGATGTTGCGCTGCAGGACTAATAAAAGGGGTATAAACAGAATATAACCTTGAAATGAAATAAATACACCCTCGGAGGAGGGAGAAATAGTGCCCTGGGCTTTGTGCCAGACAAGTGAGTGTCGGGTTCTAATTGCTCAGGGTGTATTTCAGAGCCAAATGTCCAAATCCAGCTGTTCCTCCAAGCCCAGGATGCTCCCACTTCCATTTATCAAGTTATTCCCTAACAATATGGATTATTGGATGTGGGGGCTGCCCTTTATAGCCAGGGAACTCGGTTTCATTCAAAGAAAAAAAAAAAAAAAAGGCTCTTTGGGGTCAAGGAGTTTTTGCCCTTGTCTTGCTTCCAACCCACCCTCCACCAGAGCAGGTTGGTGGGATGAAGTTTAATCTGGAATCCAACACTTCTGACAGGGGATTGTTGGTTTCTGAAGATGCTCCTGGTGTCTCTGTGTGACTGGGATCAGATATTTGGGTTGGTGTCCCAATGCCATCGTGTCACCTGCTTAGAAAAGCAGCAATTTCCTGCAAGGAAATGCAGATTTTAATGATCCCCCCCGTGCCTGCTTTTGCTCTAAATACAGATCTCAGTAGAACACATTAGTGTGATTCCCATGGATTTAAAGTATATTTACAAAGCATGAAACAGAAACTTTTTCCTGCCCCCCAATTGTGCTTAAAGTTGGGGTTTTATTCCTACCCTGGGAAGTGAAAACAAAGGGAAGAAAGAGGATTAAAGCAGAGAGTGACTGACTTTGATTTTCAAGTGCTGTTGGAGCAGAACTGCCTTTAGGTGGGCTGATATTTTTTTTTGTGATTCAGCTGAGCCTGAGATTGGGAAATTACCTGGGGAGGCAGGTTAAGGAAAGCTGGATTGAGACAGTGTGACTGAAAATACCTGGAAAGCAGCACTGAATTTCCTGTATTGATTTTAGGACTGTTTGAATTTCATCTGCATAATGAGATAGATGGTGTCAATGGGAAGGACAGGGGGAAAAAAAAAAGGGATCTGGAAGATGAGAATATTAAAATGCAGAGCAATAAGTTCTTACGGAGCAATTGAATCTTAATATCTGGCATTGCTTTTGTTTGCAAGCTGAAGTCTGGGCCTCACCTAAGGGCAAATCTTACTGAAATTAAAATCCTTTTAACCCATTTCTGCTCCTGTTCGGCTTCACCAGCGCTGAGCAGGAGGGTTTTAAATTCCTCAGGACACTGAGGAACTCAGATTAAATAAAATGCACAAGGAAGATTAAATAAAATAAGTTTGCAGATTTTTTTTAAGGCACTGATTATCCTGTTGTGGCCTTGGAGATGAATTACACAAATCACCGACTGCAGGACACGGGAAAACCTTTGAATTAACACTTTTCTGAGGGCAGGAATTCCACTTGTAGGAGCTGTGCCTGTACATATTTTGCTGACTATTCTACTTATTTTCCTGATGCTTCCACACTCCCTTGCTGAAGCTGTGCTTTTTGAGATGAGATTATAGCTCTTACTGATAACAAAGTGCTCCTGCACTGAGAGCCACTCGCAGCCCCCCTTTAAATGGGGCTGTTTTATCAGGGTAATGCACAAGCCAATTGACACATGTCCCATTCCATCAATCCCGGGCTCTGATGGCCTGAAAGGATTACTGGGGAGATGAAGATTTGATGGATTGCTAGTTAAGCTGAAGGATCACCCGTCTGGTTTGTGTATTTTGGAACTTGCAGAGCTCCAGGGATGAGCAGTGAGAGGCACCTGGGGCTGGGAGGGACCTGCAGGGCTGGAACCTCTGCTGGGTTCAACACTTTCCCCTCATTTACACCATCACTTCTTGTCTTCCTGTGCTACAACACCACCATTATTTCATCAATTAAAGGCTATTCCCTGATTTTATGGGAGTTCCCAGCACTTTCCACCTGCAAGAGCTTTGCTTTGGATCCAAGCCCCGGGCTCCAGGGGACAGAAACATTTAAGAGCAGTGCTAAAGGACAGGGCACAGGGGAGATGCTTTGCAAAATGGGAGTGGAAGGTTCAGGGGAGAAGGTCAAAGGATCAGAGCCCTTGGTTTAAAATACCCTTTCAGGTTTTAAGAATGTAATTATAAAATTTTTATGGTGTTATTGCCTGCCAGTAGGGTCAGGGCAGCCCAAATGCCGTTTGGTTTTAATTAAACACTACCCTGCATGGGCAGCTCAGCTTTTGAGGAACTTCAGCTCAGCTTTTCCCCTCTCAGCACTGGATCTAAAATCCCCCCAGTGTGCCCTGCTTGACTGGTGTCTCTTTTTATGTTTCCAGTGGCAAGGGGAGATGTTTTTCCCTTTGAAGTCCCCAAGAGGTTGCAGATCCTGTGCTGTTTCTTTCCAGATCAGATGGTTATCAGAAGGGATCTCAGCCCCTCACTGGTACCTGGGGGTGCTGATGCTTTCAGAAAGCAAAGCCAGGAACACCAAAAATCACCCACTGCTGATGAAATGGCTGGAATTTGGAAAGCTCCAACTTTTCAAGCCTTTGAAAATTTCAGTCTCTGCTTTCATTGCCTTTATTTTTTTATTTATTTCCTTTTTTTTTTTGTTTTAGGAGTTTTTTTATTATTGTTAAATTATTCTTTTTTTAGTTATTTTTTTTTCTCTCTCTTCAATAAATTATTCCCTAAGTACAATCTTAGAGGCAGGAAAATGTTCATCAACCTCAGGTTCACTGAAGAGCTTCGAACAAAACTGAATGAGAGTCAGGGTTGGACTCCCTGATTTTGGGGGTCTTTTCCTACCTAAATCATTCCATGATTCCGTGATTCCATGTGGACTGGCTTTTGGTGCTTGGGATATACGAGCACCACTTTTCAAAAGAGGGAATAAAATGAAAATGGAGTGTTCTAGAAGCCTGGGAAGTTCTAGAAGAAACAGTGCTAAACCACTAAACCCACTATTGCTTTCCCACATTTCCCACTCTGAATTCTCCTTCAAAACAAGAGGTGTTGTTTGCAAAGCAAAATTTGCAGAATATATATTAATTTTTTTAAAATTCCTTATTTTTCAAAGCTTGGCCTCTAATTAATTTAATTAATTTAATATTTCTGCTCCTTTTGTTGTCTGTATCTCTCTGCTCTTGTGGTGCATCCAGGGCCTGGTGCACTTTGGTTTCCAGTTCCTCACCAGACCCTTCATATTTCCTCACAAAATAATCAATATTTCAAAGAAATCTATTAAAAGAACAAGCCCAAGTGTATCAAAAAGCAACTATTGAGTCAGTAAAGACCTGGGAAGTGACAGATAGCCTTAGAAACGTTCACAGCTTTTAGTGTTTACAATTCACCTGTTGGGGACCATCAGTGGAAAATAAAACAAGGCTCAATTGAGAGTGATTAACAACAGGCTGAATTCACAGCATAAATCTCCACAGTAGTATTTGAGTGGAGGATTTGATTTTAGTCGGTTTTCTGAGGGATATTGGCAGTTAAATAATAGTAAAGATCCTTTTTAAGAGCTAATTACAGGGCACTAAAGGGCTCCCAGTCCAGCACTGGTTTGCTCCTGTTCCCATTCTGCCACTCCACAACTGTCACCCCTCATTAGCATTTAAATCAGAAGTATTTGGGCTTAAATAAGCTTTATTTCTGATTAATGTAATGCCACGATTTTGTGTCTTTTTTTGGGGGGCGTCTTCAGCTTAAAGTAGGCAAGATTATGATAAATACAGGAGATGGGGGAGAAGATGATTAAATTAGTTGTGGGAATGGATGGGAGGAAAGAGGAGGAAAAATGCACAGATGAGCAAATTCAGGGGTTTTCAGCCCTGTTCTCCGAATTTGTGAATGGATTCAGTCTGCTGCTGGAAAAAATAGAAATATTTAAAGACTTTTTTTAACTGAAGATTAGCAGGGAGGAGAAAAAAAAAAAAAAAAAAAAAAAAAAAAAAAAAAAAAAGAGAGAGAGAGTTTTTTGCCTGCTGGAAGAAGTGAGTGCTCTGAAAGCAATTTCCCAGGTCTTCTGATATCATAAATTTGGGATGTTAATTAGAGGCGGGAAAAAGGTGCAGGCGAAAAAATGAAGTTCAAAATTCCTCCCCCATGTCCCCCCCAAAGAATAAAAAGTAACATTTAAACCCCTCCAAACCCAACCCCAAAAGCCTTTAAGACCCTTTCCTAATAAGATTGCTTTAAAACTGCAGTGGGTGAGACGAGAGGATGATTTAGAAGTGCCTCAATTGCCGTGCTTTAAATCCCTCCACTTTGCTCCAAATGGCTTTTGGGGGTTCAGGATTAATTTGGTTGCCCATCTGCTGTGAAATCCCCTTGTTTCCTGAGAGTGCTGAGAGCAGAAAATACAAATATCTGTTTATAGCCAACCTCCTCCTAAAAACTGCAAGTTGGTTTCTTTTCTTTTTCCAAAATGTCTGATCTGTGGCCACATTTCAGGAGTGGAAAATGACTTTGATGGAGGTCAAGAGGCAAAACTCTCCATCCTAAGAAGGGAATTTGAACTTAGAAACTCCACTAAAAGGGATGTGTCACCTGGAGGAATAGGAAATTATTACCCAAACAGATTTACAACAAGCAAGTGCCCAGCAGTTAAATATTATTGTTGTGCATTATTTCCACTTATTGGCTTTAAATGGCAAAGGGAGGTCCTGGGGAGAGAGGGCAGATGTTGTATCATCATCTCAATGGTTTGGATCTCAGATGCTTTGGGACAAATCCTGGGCTGTTCTGTCAATATAAATCCAGAAACCCTCCCTAAATTTAGCAGCCTCGCTCCATCTGGTCCCTTGTGTTGAGGGAGTGCAATTTGAGCCTCTCCTGGCCTTGTTCTGTCCCTGTGGTAAATGATTTACCTGAGAGGGCCTTTCCTTGAAGAAAATGAGTCTGTCTTTCAGGTGATGCAGCTCAGGGTAATGATCAGAACAGAACTGGGGCTGGTTCCCTGTGCTGGACCATTATTGACACGAATTTCAGCTTCACAGAGACTTAATTTGGAACTTAAGCCCATCTTAAGTCTCATTTCAATTGAATTGGCCAGATTTCTAAGAGGTAACTTCTTGTCCTGATTTACCAAAGCTCTAGAAACAAACCAGTGAAGAGTCTTCAGCCTCACAAAGAGAATAATTTGGTATGAAATGAAAACAGGGGAAGGCTCTTCCCAGTCTCCTGTGTCCTACAGATTGTCCAAGGGAACTGCTGAGTGGGTGGCTCAAAACAAACAGCGTTGCCACGAGATGCTGTGGATGCCAAAATAAAGGCAAAGGGAAGAAAAAAAATCCATTAGATTCTATTCAGCCCAGATAAATAAAAATTAATGGGAGCCGGGCAAGGCTTTTTCTGTGTAATTCCCACTGCTAAATGGAGGGGGAACTGTCACCTTTGGTGTTCAGTGAACGGGTTTAAATTGGGTGAGAAGTGTAAAACACTAAAGAAACCTCAACATGCACAGGGAAACAGGGTCTGAGGCTGTCACAGGCAAAATAAAACCAGTTTGGAGGGAGCTTCATAAATAAATATAATGGGCTGGGTGAGGCAATTCCTTAGAGACCTCTCCCCTCAAATCCCATGGAAATAAATACCAGTAAATACTCAAATACCACGAGGGAAAAGAAATGAGGGGAAAACAGAGAGATAGAAGGGGAAAAAAGAAAAGGGAAGCCCTTCCAAAGTGAAGGATGCCCCTCACATCAGGGGGAGGAGTTAGGCAGTGACTGATCCCAAAGGATAAAAGATGTCAGAGCGTGTCCTGCAGCTATTTACAAGTATCTTGCCCTTAATGAAAATGAATCACTTGCATTTCACGTAGCTGTGCATTAAACACTCCATACATCAACCCCCTCCCTGCACAGTCCTGGGCAAGCAGGAAAACATGGAAGTTATTACCCAAACGATGGGTTATAGATGAGGGAGAGTGCAGCAGTAATAGGAGCCCATCAATCTCAGGGCACGCCTTAGGCTGGGTTTTGATGTGTTCTGAGTGAGCCAGGCCCAGCAGAGCAGCTCTGAGTCAAGCTCTTGCTGAGCTAAATCTTCCCCTTTGGCAGCAGGAGCAGGGTAGAAGTGGATTTATTCCACTGGGCCTGGACTTATCAATATTTTACGGGGTCAAGTCCGGCGAAGGTTCCCACGTGTGAGCTGGTTGCTTTTCCAGTTGGGTTGGTACAGCATAATTCCAGCTTTATTTCCAGTGAAAAACTCTCTCAGACAGCCCCTTGACTGGGGGGTTACAGCTCAATTTGATTTTAGAAGGGATTTTTTTGAATTTTTTTTGTTTTGAATTGCAAGGGCAGCCTGTGTTTACGACAGGGCTTCTTGCAGCCCTGCACATTTACACCTGTGTGTTCATACTGGCAGGAACTGGGTGCAGAATGAGAGATTTTGGTCAAATCATTACAAATCTGAATAGCCTGGTAATGCTGTACATCCCAAGGGTCCACTGAGAGCCTCCAGTGAAGCTTTGGGGAAGAATTTAACCCATTTTCAGTGTGGGAGGCTCAGAAGTTTCTGGAATCCATGGGCACCTACAGCAGTGACAGCCAGAATTAAATTCTCCAGGGAAAGCATCTTCTCCCATTTGAAAATTGCTTGTAAACCATCAAAATCTGCAAGAGGGAAATCACAAAAGGCTGTTTTTTGATAGTCTGTCGTGGTGGGGAAAAAACAACTGCAAGAGCTTCGTCTGAGATGTTTGCTCATCAGTTAATTGTGGTCTGAAACTTTTGTTTTAATGGCTGTTAAGAATAAAAACCCCAGGAGGAGCAACACTTCCCAAAATACAGGTTGCTATGGAATTTTTTTGCCAGGAACGAGCAAATTGAAGTGACTAAGAGGGCAGAAAAGACTGGAGCAACCAGGCAGCCACAAACTGAGCCCTGGGTGTTCCTGCTCTGGGAATAAAAGAGAGACAGGACTAAAAATAGCTCGAGCTGCTCTTTGAGCCCAACTCTCACCAATCTACAAAATATCCCAGCTCTGGAGGGGGATGTGGCACTTCTTGCTCGAGCAGCTTGGTTGGGTTTGGAGCAGAAGCAGGAGAAAAATTGATGAGTGCAGACAGGGAAAGAGGAGGGGAAAAAACATTTCCAAGGTTTCTCTCTTTTTTTTTCTTTCAAAATCAGGTAATTTAATGACCTGGGGAGATGTTTGCACAAGGTGTTTGCACCTGGCTCAGTTTACAGCAGGCACAGGATGATTTTGGCCTGCTTCTGGAATGTTCCTCTTGGAGAAGTTTGGGGGTTTATCCTCTGGAATGACTCTTCACACACAGGCAGTGCTTAGGACATTGTTAGGCTTAATTAGTTTATAAATCTGTCTCCAGTAGCTGCACATGAAAATTTAATGTGCCAACCCCACGACGACACGGTGCTTTTGTACTGTTAGGAGACAATATCCTGGAACAGACCAAAGATGGGAGCAATAAAGATTAAAAACCTTTCAAAATAGTCCAGATGTTCCTTCCAGAGCTGTCACCTGGCAGTGGTGACACTGTGGGGACACCCAGGTTCTGGAGGAATGCCCTGATGATCTTTTCAATAATTATCTCCCCCCAACCCCCACCCCCTCATCCTGGATAAAAAATTACAATATAATGACATTTGCTGTTGCTTTTGCCCCCATCCCCCAGCTGCAAAATTAGATGCTTCCAACAGTAAAGGCTTTTTGGGTGAGGACTCTTTTTCTCCTTCCCATTTTTGAGCCGTGTTTGCAAGCCTGAGGATGGAATTCTTTACACCAGCTCTACCTGTGGGCAGGCTTGCTCCTCAATAATATGGTTTTTTTGTGTGTTTTTTTTTTTTCCTTGCTTATTTATGCATAAATACAATAATTGTTGCTGCTCCTCACAAGGGAAGCTCATCCTATGTCAGGGAGGCCATGCCAAGAATATAAATAGAATAATCTCCTGTTCCTGCAGCTCTGAGTAATCCATGCTGCACATCTCACAGGTGATAACAGCTTAAACATGAATTCATCTGAGAGCATTATGTGATAGAAAAGGTACACAGAGTTAATTAAGCCTTGGGGGCGTCCAGGATTGATCCTGAGCTGCTGTAAATTGGCTTAAGTTCGTTAGCTTGAAAGGAATCAGCCTCATTTACACCATGGGAGGATTAAGCCTCTCCATTTGAAGATGCTTTAGATTTCAATATCTCAAATTAACATGTACAAATTCTTTGTTAAGGGGATGGTGTTAATTATTCAGTGCACAATAGGGTGTGTTTCAGACAGTGGGTTTAAATAGTTTGGAAGTGGTGAGATGGAACAGGGAGCCATTTACCAGGCTCAAAGGTTTGTGGTGTCACAGAATCCCAGGATGGTTTGGGTTTGGGAAGGGACCTCAAACCTCATCCAGTGCCACCCCTTGTGCCTCAAACTTCCTGTATCCTCTTGTGCCCCCTTTCAACTCTCTCCAGTTTCCTTGAGTTGAACCTAAAACTTGTGTTTGACCCAAAACCTCCTCCAGGCTGGTGAGTTTGGGTTTTTTTCTTGAGTCTGTGTGCATCCACGAAACATACCTATACATTTATAATATACTTATGTATAATATCTATATTTATTTAGTATATCTATGTATTTAATATATTTATATATTATATTAATATTATATATATTTATATATTTATATATTCTATATATTGTATATATTTATATATTATACTTATTCATATGAGTAAGTTGTAAACTCTTTTCTTAACCCCTTCCTAGGATATTTTTTTCTCCAAAGGCACTTTTTGCCAAACCAGTTTCTCGCCTCCAAATAATTCCTTTTAGTTTTTATTTTTTTATGAGCAGGATATACTGAGGGATTCAGCCCATTGATTCCTTTCAAACAGCATGAGCCTCTCGCAGCTTTATCCTTTTTGTTCTTTTTTTTTTTTTTTTTTTTAATGGGTAATGAAAACCAGTTTAATATCATTATGTTCATCAGATAAAACTCAGTGAGGTTCAAAAGAAAGGCCTAAATAGATTGTGAGCTCAGCCCTGCCTCGGGAGAGCCCTGTGTTTTCCAGGCTCCTGCATCCTGACACATCCAGCCCTGCCCCAATGTTTATTTAATCCTGCCAGGGAATGCTCCTGGGCTGTGTTTTAGGATGTCAGGGGAGAGCTGGGCTGCAGGAAGAACATTACAGAGCTGGTTATTCTGAGCTTTTTCCTCCTCCTCCCGTGGATCCCGGCCCTGGCACCTCCTAAATAATGGAGCAATGATTTACTTCCTCTGGTTTGTTTGCTCTTGGTTTGTTTTCTTTAGTTTCCCCTTGTTTTCTCTGCTTCCAGAGCATTTCATATACATGGTAAAGCACACAGAGATTTTGAAGTGTCACAGAGAGCATCTCCTGGCAGTGCTGGAGAATTCCTGCTCGGAGCAGGGATCTGACCCTGGCCTAGGGGACAACATTCTCCTTGTTGCTCCTCTGCTTATGCATTAAATCCTCAATTTTTTCAGCACATGGCTCTTTCAGCTGGTGTTACAAATCTCAGTCACCGCTGCTGTTCAATCTGCCTGCTCGTGGGGAAGAGTTAAATCAATAAAAATGTAATTCTCCCATCCCTGCCTTGTAAACCCCTGCTCAAAGGAAGCTGGTGGATGGTCTTGCATATAAACCCCCCCTCAAAACAGAACCTCAGAAAGGTGATTGCATCTTTTTGTGCTTTCTGGAATGAGAGTTGTTTAGCTCTGTTATAAAACAGAGTTTACACTTGGCACCCTTGTGGACGCTTTGCCCTCTTAATAATCTATTTTGGGGAATGAACTGGAGCTCTTGGCACTGTTAGTTGGTAACATGTGCAATGTCACTGGAGAGAAGGGAAGTTCCTCACAGTCAGATGAAAGACAATGTGTGAAATGCTGTGCCCAGAGAGCTGGAATAAATTCTGGTGTGTCTGGAGGTTTGAGTGGCTAAAATTAGATGTATCAATACAAACAGGTCTTCAGCACTTCTCAAACTTTCTTCTGTTGCCATTTGACTGTTGGTTTTTTCGGTGTGTCACACGAATGGCTCTTCAGCAGCCATCACCCCACCCTGTGCTTGCCTTGGACACACAGCTCCACCACTGTAAAGAGAATTTACAGAGGACACCAACCATTGGTGTCCATCTGGGGTTTCAAAATCTTGGAAAACACCTGGTGGGATGTGGGAAATCCTTCAGCCCACCCTCTTGCCCCGAGGTGAGTGGTGTTCCTGTGCTGTTCCTCACAGTTTCCATGTGTGTGTGAATGTTCAGTGTCCTCCCAGCATTCCATTCTGAGGCTGTTTCAGTGCCACTGTCACAGCTTTGAAGCTTTTTCCCCCCCCAGTGCCTAATTTACATCTCCATCACTTCACTCTAAGCCCACTGCTACTTGTGCTGCTCCACCGTGGACACAAAGAATAAATTCTCCTTCTCCTTGCAGAAACCTTTTTTTCATATTTAAAGGTGATTATTGTGTCTTGCTTCAGTCATTTTTTCCCCCTCTAAATTAATCATAACCAGTGATTTCAAGACTTCTTGCTCTCAGCTGGTTCTCCTCAGCATCCCTTCCTGCCTCTCCTTGGTGCTGAAAATGGAACAGTGTCTTTTAAATGGTTTAATGAGATGGGCTTTTAGAGCCATCTGATCCGGGCAGATGCAAATTTGGGATGATTTTTTTTTTTTTCTGGGGCACACAAAGCTAAGCACACAAGGAAGGATGCAAAGCTGCAGAGGGTTTGTGGGGTTTTTTCTGTGTGTAAGAAAACATCTGAAGTGGCTGATGCCACTGGGGTACCTCATATAACACAAAATCAGAAGGGATCCTTTGCTTTAGGATCCTGGAATGAATCAGCTGTGGGATTATCTGAATGACACCCATGGGAGAAAAAAAAAAAAACCAACAAAAAAGAGTCTCTCCAGGCAGGGGTTTGAGAGGTGGGAGCTGAGCCTCAGATTAAGAGTTGTGATGAATGGACAACTTGACTTAATCCCTGGTGGCAAACAGGGAAGTGAATTTTCCTTGGAGCTGATGCTTTCCATAGATATAGAACTTTAAAAGCAGTGCACAGCTGACAAGAGTTATCTGAAGAACTCTTAAACAGGGAAAAAAAATAAAGAAAAAAATCCAGAAGAGCTATTATTGTCATGGAATTGCATAAATTATTTAATTAGTACTAATTAAAACAAAGAGGGTTATAACACCAGGGATAAATCTGAGAAACAAGGAGCTCTTTAATGGGACAGTGAGAGGCAGGATTTCTCTTTTCTGACAATGCTGTGCAGTTTTAAGGTAGATTAACTTCTGTATGGTAGGATGGGAGGAATCAGGACAGGAAATATCTAGAAGGGGGGAAAAGTCATAAAAAAACCCAAAGATGAGAAGGGTTTAAAGTATTAAAATGGAAGGATCACTTGCCTTGTGTGATGGTAAAGAACATGTGGCATGAATAGTAAAGAGATCTGGAATGTGTAGCAGGAAAAGGACATTTCTTTGGGTCCCATTCTCATGTTCTCCTAATTATTTGGATTTTTACTTGCTGGTAGAGCCAGGCTGGGGAAAGCTGCTGGAGACAGAGCTGGAATGAGCTCCTCTCTTACCAGGTTTAATAACTCTCATTTTCAGTAGATGTCAAAAAGTCATTTCAGAGTTAGCTGGGCAAAAAAATGACTGAGAGGTCAGTCCTTGGGAATAGTTATTTATTTAAAAAAAAAAAAAAAGGCAAAAAAAAAAAAAAAAGAGGCATCTTTATAGCTTGGTAAGGAATGCATTAAACCTTTGTGAATTATTACCTTTCTGTGCCGGAACCTGCAATATTTTATTCAGATTAAGCGAACAGAATGGATTCAGATTGCTGAGTCAGAGATTGCTTCCCATGTTTATCAGAACTTTGCCATGAGAATTCCAGCAACAAAGCAGCTTTTGCAGCTTTGGGGAGGGGAGAGAAGCTTTGGGAGGGGCAGGGGCAGAGCAGTTTGTGCCCTTCCTTCCCCACACGGGGGGTTTGGGCTTCGATTTTCTTGCTCAGGGTTCATGACTTGCAGGCCAAGATAAGTGAATTTAACTTTCCCCCCCTGTTATCCCACCAGGGGTTGAGGAATTTGGAAGCTCCCAACATTTTGGCTGTTGCTGCAAGGTGGGCACAAGAGGAGAGACTTCACCAAGGACACGATCAAGGGATGAATCAGGGAAGGATTAGTTGCAGATTAGCTCCAGAAAATGATAAATGCAGACAGCAAAATATCTTTTTTCTGCTTTATTTACACGTATTGAGTGTTAACATTAATCTGCACCACATTCCAGGAATTCTTACTTCCACAATGTATTTAGGGCATCTTGCTGCCTCTTTTTTTTCTCTCTTTATAAACACTCAGAGAGGCAGAATTTCTGCTCCTGGATTATCCTTTTTGGCCATAAATGTTGCCCCCAGGAGGAGCATTGGTGTGTCCTCCCATCTGTGTGTCTGGGATGGTCCTTTGGAGCCTCCAGCCAGTCCTGATACAAAAATCAGTTGTTCCCAAGGGGTGTTTGTGGTTGGCAATGGATCTGTCCCACTTAAAACCCCTGCACAAAACATCCTGCCAGGTGAACAATCCCGTGGTAAATGAGCAGCATTTACTTATTATCCACCATTTGGAGTGTTATTTCATTTTTTTTCATTCTGATTCTTTTATTGTATTTTAGTCAATTTTATACAGTTTTTAAAATTGAAAACAAAGGACTCCACTGAGCTTTGGAAAAGGCCTTGAATTTGCAGTATCTTAATTTTTTATAGATCTGCCCTATATATCTGCAATATATCTGCCCATGTATCACCGATGATACTGAACATGCCCATGTCACTCTAAAATCCATGGCAGCATCCTAATGCTACATATAATATGGATAAATAGAATCTATTTATATTTTATATATTTATATTTCTACCTGACCAATATAGGATAAACATAATACAGGAAAAATATAGCATAAATGTAACATAGCATAAATAGAACAAATATCATATAGCATAATCTGGAACCCAGAGGTGTTTGGGGGGTTTCTGTTTTGTTTTTTTCCTTTGTTTATATATATATATACATATATATATATATATATAAAATATATATATATATATAAAACTATAAATAATATAGAAAATATAAAAGCTATATAAAAATATAAATATATATATTTGATTAATAAAGTTGGTCTCATGAGCAACTCTATGTGGGAGCTGAGCCACAGCATTTTCCATCTCAGTGATGCCATGATAAATCTTAGGAGCCATCTGGGATTTTTTTTTTTGATTAAACAGCACTTAAGCAGAAAAGGTTGATAGATGAAAATCAAGAAGGGTGTGAATCAAAAAAAAAAATCCTCTTTTTTTTTTTTTTTAACGTGGAGATTGAAATTCATTTCGTGCAGCTCAAATGGAGATTAATACACAAGTTAAAGAGGCAAAAAAAATGAGTTTTTCCAGAAAGGAGCACACATTAGCAGAGAGAAATGAAAAGAGTCGCCTGAAGCTCAAGAGCCAGACCCAGATCCTCCCAAGCTCTGCCATCAGAACCCCACACTAATAGAGGTGTTAGAGGAATGGGACTGGGAGAGCTCGCTGCAAATGGAAAACATAATGCTGGTGTTTAATCTTTCTGTCTGCAGCTGTTGGACAATACTCTCCTCTGGTGACACTTGGCATAATGCTGGCATAAAATTTCAAGTGCTCCTGCTTCCAGGCAGCTGAGTCAGATTAATCTGAAAGCTGAGTGCTGAATCATGTCTGGGAGAGGGTGATTTTCACATTAGCTGGAGTCACGAGGCAGATCCTTCTCCTCTCCCAGCCACTCCATTGCATTTGTTTCCCTTATTTTTCCCTCATTTAGGAGCTCGGGCTCCTCACTCATCGCTGTTTCTTCATCTCTAAGAGGAAAGGCTGCGTGTAACTTATCCCAGCCCCTTGATTTGTTTCCCTTTTTTGGTGTCAAAGGGGCTAATAGTGCTTTTAAAGTGTTCCAGGAGCCAGCAGTGCAGGGCAGAGCCTGGAGAGCAGATTGCAGTGCCCACAGGAGGGACCCTGAGTGCAGGGGGGGCGAGAAGATGCCCTGGATTTGAGATCCTTCAGGTTCATTCCCGTGATGGAACTGATATTTGCTCTCTGGAGCAGCACAGATCCTTTTTGTCCTCTGTAATCAGCATTTATTCTGCTCCTTCACCCTCTGATGGCTGCAGATCCTGACAGGAGCTGCAAGTGTCCCAAAATAAATCAGGCTGGAGGGACGGGAAAGGTCACATGCAATACGAGCTGGGGCTGTGAGAGCCACACTTACCTGGGGTGCAGCTGCCTTACCACGACCACAGCAGGGAAATGACCTTGAGGTGATCTTTGAAAAGCAAAAATTACCCTAAAAAAAAATAAAAAATAGATAAACAGGTGAACTGGAGGTGAAATGAAACGTTTATTGGAGGGCTCTGCTCGAGACATCCCCAGGACAGCCTGGAAAGGGGAACAATTTCCAACCCTTTCTCACAAGAGCACTTTCATTATGTAATGGGAGGGGGGGTTATTTGAACAAGGCTTTGAGAAGGGCTTTGCTAGAACCTGTCAAATTTAATTTATCACGTTGGCACACCCGGCCATGCCACGTCTTCCCTTCCTTTCACTCAAGTGCATTTGCAAAGCCGGGCTGTGATGGGGCTGCTGGATATCCAGGACAGCGTGGAGCAGATGGATGTGTCACACTGGGGCCTGCAGTGGATTAATAACAGCCTGCAAACCCTCAGCCCTCTGCTCAGCTGAGGAAACAGCGAGTTCTCTGCAGCTCTGGAAGGGGGTGGCTCGTGGGAAGATCTCCCCCTTTTTTTCAGTTTGCATTTCTCTCTGGCTAAGAGGGCGTAAATAAGTGTTGAAACCAAACTTCAGCCCGTGGAAATTTGCTGAAAATAGAGAAGGTGAGATGGTTAAGGGCTCAGGAGCCAGGGGAGAAACATCCTAGTGGTGGGTTCTCTTCCCACCCCTGTCCTGGGGAACAATGACACTGCCACCTGCTTTTGTCCCCCTGTGTGATTTAAAGGTCACTGTCCTCACCGGCTTGCCAGGCTTGTGAGTTCTAACTTGGCATTACAGCTTTTCTTCCCCTCTGGGAAACTTGTTAACAAGGTATTTTGCTCTATTATACAACAGAATTGTATTGAAATGGGGTGTTTCTTGTCTGATGAACAGACATTGGTGTCCACACTGCTCCAAACTCCCTGAAAGGACACTCTGAGACGTGTTCTGATTGTACCTGAAGCAGAACCACTGCTTGAACAGTTCCACTTCACTTATAAAATACAGTTTAGGATGCTGTCTTGGATCCCATTTATGTTCTTTTAAGATGATGTAAATCAGAAAAATCTTTGGTTTTGGAGGTGATGCTTCCTGCCCTCAACGCTGCAAAGGGAAGGGTCTGACAGGCAGGAATTTTATTATTTCTCGCAGAAAGAGAGTCCAAATCTGCATTTCTGTGCCTCTGGTTTCCCCTTCTGCCGAGTGAGAACCTTTTCCCACCACCCCAAAGACAACTCATGACCATAAATGCTATTTACAGGGTGATGTGCTCTTACAATTTCATTGCAGATCTGCTTTTCCAAAAGTGCTGCAGAATTGCAGCCTTCACATCCCCACACTTTGTTGGATTGGTCCTATTCTTGCAAAACTTAATTAATTTCCGGAGTTCGTGATTTATGAGGTTAATAATGAAGGTTAGGAGTTTTCAAAACCACTTTCTTTTCCCATCTCAAAGTTTCCCTCCCCCAGAGGCTCCTTCTTTATTTAAAAGCAAGACCCCAAAAGCCCTGGATGGTTTCTCCTCCCTTTGTCAGCAGCCTCCAAAGCCTCCTGCTTGGAGGTTCCTCACCAGGCTGGTGATTTTTTTTTATGGGCATTTTGCATTGGTTTTCTAAAAAAATCAAGCTTGAAATAAGAACCAAATCCTCAGTTCTGTGATGGAGAAAAGTCCACCACAGGCTGGCACCTGCTGTTCATCACACACCACCTCGGGCCTTGTGTCCTGCAATTTGTTCAGGCAGCCCCTGGGCTCTTTCTGCTCCAAACTTTTAGGTCTTTGGCTCTAAAACCCTCCATAGGAAGCATTTACAGATTTTTTTTTTTTTGTTCTGAGGGTAAAAGAAGCCTTTGTGATGCCAAAGGAGGCTCTGGGTGGAACATCCTGAAAAGCTTTGCTCAGTTGGTGCCTTCCTACCCAAGCCATTCCAGCATTCCACGATTCCTTTCTCCAGACCTGCTCCAGCACCTTTGCAAGGAAAGGGGGATGAAATTTAAGGATTTGAGTCCCTTCCTGAAGGATTGGTGTCCTGTAACACTGTCATGTTGAACACACACCTCACTCCCTTATATATGAGATAACTAATAAGATGTTTAATTTTCTGAGCAGCACAAGCATTTAAAGAACATTAATGTAGTCAGACTTAAGGTCCCTTCCAACCCAAACCATTCCATGATTTTATGGTTCCCCAATCAGCCAGAAAATACAAAATATATTGCTTTAACAGAGCTGTGACACTGTGAGGATGTAAAGACAGAAACTGCATCTTGTGTGCAGCAAACCCAGCTGGGTTCTTCATTTCCAGATGGAAAATAGACCTATATATGCACCTATCTGTATAATATCCACAGACCTGTTAGAATCCCTCTCCTAACAATCTGCTGTACTTGGATGCAGCTGGAAATCAAATAGGAATTTCAGCACTGCAGGAGATTTGTTGTTTAATTTCATTTAAATGAAAGCTCCTCCCAGTTTTGACTTGGTATTCCAAGATTGCTTTGGGTCCAATCCCCACAGAATTCCATGATAGGGGAACTTTCATCTCCATGCTCTAAAACAGCTGTTCCCTGTCCCTGAGAGGAGGGAAATAATTTGCTTACAACAGGGACACCGTTCAGAAAATCACCCCCTAAAGTTCAGGCACAACAGCCAGCTGATTTCAGAGGGGATGGGATGAATGGCAGGAGAAAAAGCTTTATTACCTTTATCTTTGCTGTTTCTGGTTCCAGATAATTGAGAAGGTACAAAAGCACCTCTGTGATGTGAATTGAAGGTGTTTTATGGGAGCTTCAGCAGATCAGCACTGTTAAAGGCTGGGGCAATTCCAGGGGTGCTGGTGGGCCTGGCACTGCTAAGGCAGCATCTGAAGGATCCTGTTGGATACAGATTAATTTAAATTTCCCAGCAGGAGAAACAAAAAACCAACCAAACAAAAAAATGTCTAGGGCAAGTCACATGTGAGATAGGAGGGTTGTAAAAACCCAAATATCTTTTTCTACCTGTCTCCTCCCTCCCCATTTCCCTCATCTCCCCAGCCAGGATTGTCAGTAACCTTGGCAACCCCTTGTTTGTTTTCTCTCCTCTCCCCCGCTCCTGTGACTATGAAATTGCCCTTTTTTTTATTATTATTATTATTATTATTGTTTGTGGTGATGTAAAACTCGAGTCCAAATCACATCCTGTGAAAGGAGGGAGGCCTGAGAGGAAAAGGCTTAGAATGCTTTTCTAATGCAGATTTTACACACCTAGAAAGGGAAGCTGGGGAGCAGCTGAGACAGCCTGCATGTGATTGTGATGTTCTGAGCAGGGTTATTTTGTCAGTGTATCTTGCTGTCTGGGAACATTTAATTCCATCTGAAAATGCTGTTGAAATGAATTCTTGTGCTAAAAAAGCCTGATCAGAGGGTTCCTTCCCTGCAGGGCAATCCTGAAGGGGAAGGAACCAGTGAAGCAGGAGAAGTTGAGGCCTTTAACGTGGTGGTTCTTCAGTTCTGTGCTTTTAACCTCATTTTTAGCCACCTGATGAAATGTTTTCCCTCTTTGTATTCCCTGGGAATAACATCCAGGAATTTTCAGCTGAGCTTGCACGAGTGGCAAAGATGGGGATTTCCTTTGGGCATCCCTCAGTTTTGCAGAGTTCACCCAGTGCAGCCAAAGGCTGGATGAACACGAGGAATTCACTTCATGCACGTTAATTTTCCAGGATTTTGGTGTTCCAGAGCATGGCCAAGGGTGCCACGCTCAGCTTTTCATCTGGTTAGTCCAGCTGCACTAGAAGCACACGATAATTCCTTTTTAAACTTGGGATGCTGTGCTTGGGAACTGCAGCTCCTCTGCTCTGCTGTTCCAGTTGTGATCTACGATTTAACTTTCAAAGTTGGGCACTGCTGAAGGACTCTGATAGAAGGTCAAGCTTTGTTGATTATGAAAAAGTAATTGAAATTTGTTTTACTGGGGCAGGGGAAGGAAGGGAAAATGATTTGTATGTATCTGATAATAGAAAACATTATGGTCATTTATTTTAGTTTCTGTAATTGAATTTCAAAGCCTTCAAGTTGAGGCGTGGATGCATCCAGCTCCGAAACTTTCTGTAATTCCCCCGGCCACTCCTGATCAATTTTAGTGATTGCATGGATTTGTCTTTCCAGAAGCTGATTCCCAGCCTGTAGTTAAAGAGCAGCAGCTAAAGGAGCCACAGTATTGACAAACAGCTCATGTGGGGCACGTTCCAGTTGCTGCTGCCACGGCCTTCCCTTCTTCTGGGACAGGCTGGGAAAGGGAACAGGCATCATTTTCCTTTTTAGCATATTTACTGAAACTCAGGAAACTTCACCACCAGGGAGGAGTAAAAGTGAGGGGCAAAGCTGTTTGTGGGGAGGGGGCTCTGGGGGGCTCTCCCTGGCTGGGCATCAGGTGCCAAATCAAGGAGCTCCATCACTGCCCTCCCCAGAGGGAGGAAAAATGCACCAAAAGCTCAGAAATGCAGGGTTGGAAAGCAAAACCACCAGGGCAACCACAGCAGGTGCTCTTTAACACATCCTCAAATTAAGCACAGAACTCTCTTTTTTTTTTTTTTTTTTTTTTTTTTTTTTTTTTTTTTCTGGCTTAATTTGATTTCCTAAGTGAACTCGATCTCATGGCTAAGGAACTCGAGCTTAAGGAAATCCTGAGCACAGGCTGGAGATGGAAATGTTCTTGGCCAATTCAGATGTAAACCACGTCACTTTAAGCCCTCAGTGCCAAAAGATTTCACCTCCACTTCCAATAATTCGAGTGGTTTATGGTCGGTGGCTGTGACTCAGGTAAGACAACAGCAACTCTTTAAACTAAGGTGGGATCCAAGCAATCCACCTTGCCTCCCTGAGAAAAATATCCTTGAGGGAAGGGAAAATTTAGAAGCACAACTGAAAAAAAAAAAAATTAAAAAATCAGTTCATTGATCTACTTGGTCAGTACAAGAAAAGCATCCTGGGTATCAAAAGCTCCTCTTGGTTTGTGGGCAGCTAAAAAGTTCTGACAGGAACTTTTTTTTTCCACCTGTCCTCCCCAAAATGTGTCTTAACAGAGAGGTTTTATTCATCTCATCAACATCTGCACTGCAAAATAACCTCAGGGGACCTCTCAGAAAGCTTGTCCTTCCCTGCTTTTGCACGGATGATCTTGAAGGGTTTGAAATGTTGAAGGCTTTGGAGGTGCCTGACTCGTTCTCCCTCTCTTAAAACAACCCAATTATCCAGCCATGACAAGAATAGAAACACGAGGTGGTAATAATTCCTTGCACTCTTTAATTGCCTCCCAAAGAGGACGAAGCAGTGACTTAAAAAGGCTGTGTCTTCATCTGCAGTGTTGAAATAAAGTCTTTGGAGGGGAACTTGAAAGGACAGATGAGGAGCTAAGGAAAGCCAGGCTTAAATGAGCCTCTGGCTCCAACAAAACCTGCCCATCATCAGGAATTCTCTCTGTCACAGGAAACAGTGCCAGTGGTTGAGTGGGCAGAGAGCAGGCCTGGGATGTGGATCATTCACCCTGCAATCTCCCTGGGGGGATCTCAGGCCGAGAGTTTTGGATGTCCAGGAGTTCAGTGCTCAGCTGTGTCCCTGGGAAAGTGGGCCATTATCTGGGATTTCCACTGGAGACTGATCTCTTTATGTCAGTAATATCTCAGGTGGAACTGAACTCTCCTGACTTGCTCTTTGGGGATGTTCATCCTATTCCCCTGCCTTTGGGGGGGTCAGGGCAGGGCAGATGTGCTGGTGATGGGGGGAATATCCACAGTTAATGAAGTTTTTACAGCACCTTGTGCTTGGAAACTTCAGCTGTGCAGGTGGGATGTCCTCAAAACACAGAGCAGGAAAATGTAAAGCTTTCTGTTGTGCTGGTTCTAAACAGCCACTTGATTTGGTGTCCTGTTTCCCTCTGGCTGAAGGGATGAACATCCTGTGAATAAATCTGATCTGCTGGGTGCAGATCTTGCTGAATCCTGGTTCCTTTCTTTGGCCCACCTCCCTTTTCTCCCGTGGGTTGCCTTTCTCTTTGTGCCAGGGGATGCTCTGAGTGTTTCAAACTCAGGGGTTTTTTTAAACTGAGAAATTATTTCCAACCAAAATGAAAATAGAAGTTGAAGCCAGCCCTAATGAGAACCTGCAACGAATTCTCCCTGGGGGCTGCTTCCTACAGGATGTTTGGTAATCCCTCCTTTTATGATGTGGAACATGCACTGGAAAAAAGAGTGTTGGAAACACTTCTGTGGGAGAACACACACAGGGAAAGGGAGGGCAGGGAAGGAGCGTGAAGTAAACCAGTGAAAACATATTTTGCTGGGTAATTGCATTTCTGCAAAGAGTTTTGCCAGCATAGAAAGGCCTAAAAAAAAAAAGAGAAAAAGGAAAAAAAATAAAAATTAAAGCATTTCCTGCAGCTGCCAGTCAGGCTGATTGGATTTCTCCAGTGAGCAGGATGAGCTGTGGCTCAGAGACCCCACAGTCAGTGGTGTGTTGGTAATTTGTGTTCCTCATTAGGCAAAATCCCGGGTTATTTCTTCCCTCTTGCATTTTATCACCTGGCCATGGAAGGATTTGTTCAGTTCTCCAGCCGTTTCTGAGCAGGTTGCTTTGTTTAGGATAAAGGGTTAGCAGAGGGCACACGAGCTGCTGGTTGGCAGAGTGGGCTTTGGGTGGGGTTATTGCAGGGTGGCTTTTCCTCCTGCTGGGGGTCATTCAGTAAAACCTCTGTGCTTTCACCTTTTATTCCTGGGGCAGCCAAATTTGGGGGATGGCACTGAAAAGCAAAAATGTAACGAAGATTTTTCTCCCTCCAGCCTTTGTGTATCAGGCTGTGCTGATAAATAGTATTTAATCACATACAACATATGTATTTTTGTGAATATTTGGGGTTTTTTTCTTAATTCTGTGTGTGGGTTTTTTGAACCTCTAGGCTGTGAGAGAGCACTGACAGGTTTGCAGCAAGGCAAGCTTTACCCAACACCACTTGTCAAAATAAAGCAATTCCTATTTTATCCTTCTCTCTGCTTTGGGAAGGAAAATCCTAATTAAAAAAAAAAAAAAAAAAGCTGGTTATTTCTGATTTGTCAGCCTGTCATTGAAGAATCCACCTCTCCACCCACTGCTGGATTCCCAGGTAATGTCCCCTGGTGGGACTGAGCATTTGGGAGGTTCTGTACAGAAATCACAGCCATCAAATCATGGAATCCTGGAATGGTTGGGGCTGGAGGAGGCCTTGAAGATCATCCCCTGCCAGGGGCACTCAGGTTTAGAGCTGCTGGGAGGTTTTGTTTTGGGTCTTTTTGGTTTTTTACTCTGGACAACTGAAGGACAATTGAGCTGAAAGGGGCCCAGGGAAACCTTTCTTAACCTGAAGGATGAAAACAGAGAAAAAGTTCCTGTTAGAGAAGAAAGGAACCCCCAGTACCCAGGGACTGGAAGAGTTTCTGAGATTTCTGCCAGTGAGAGGAGCCTTTTAAGGATCTGAGCTGTGGCAGTAAATACTTGCATTGGAATATGGGTAGGTTACATGTCCCTGAGCTTTTTCTTCTTTCTTCTTTTGTGAACCTCCTCCTTAATTTATCTCCATCTCCCAGCTGAATTGAGGATATAAATCTGTTCCATTGGAAACTGGGATTTTGAAGTAGTTCTTGCCCCAAAATGATAGTGAATAATCAGAATTCTCTGGAAAGTAGCGAGGGGAGGAAAAAAAGAAAAAAAAAAAAAAAGGAAAAATTAAATGTACTGAAACGATTTAGTGAAAAACTTGCGCAGCCACTCACTGAACTGATGGAAAAATTGATCCATTGGAGAGAACAGATTTTCTGTTGTCCTTGCCTTAGCATCTGTGGCAGGTTCCAGTGGAATTGGATTTTTTTTTTTTTTTTGGCCAATGGAAATACTGTAAAAATGATTAAGCAGTGGTCCAGCACAAGCACTGAGACCCTGGGTTCTTTTTTTTTTGGGGGGGAAGCAGAGTCAAATCCTGCAAACATCCCAGGAATGTGCCCCATCAGCAGGACAGGAGGGGGAGCTCCCAGTGCAGCCATGAGGAGGGAGCAGAACCCTCTTTGCTTTTTAGATTAGGAGAGAAAAATCTGTTTCCAGTCTGTCCCTGCTGCTGCTTTTAAAGCCACCAGTGACCTGGATTTGAACTGGTGTCCTGAAGGGTGAAAGGCTCCACCTCTCATGGCCAATCCCCTGAGGATGCACTTGCTCCCAGCAGGGATTTGTAACAAATTCCCTGCTCTGGTGGTAGATGGTAATTTAAAGCTTTTCCTTTCTTCCCCCTCCCCATTGCCCCCCTGGGCTCCCTCCTGCCATACAAATCCAGCTAAATCTTCTGAAAAGGGGATTAGCAACTGGTGGATTTGGAACAGTGGAGAGCCAGAAGAGAAGAAAACAAGGTGGATGTTCCCATTCCAAGGGTGAGAATCCATCTCCCTTGAGCAGGTATTTCCTCCTTGGATCACCCCTCACATTTCCTGCTCCACCTGCCTTTTTTTTTTGGCTGCAAAATCCTTATTGACCCAGCGGGGTTTGTGTATCAGAGAGACATCAGTGAGGATTTTCTCCCCTTTGGCCTGAATTCTGTGGCACTTCAATTCACACCCTCCCTGTGTTCCTGGAGTAGAGGAGCTCCAGGACAGCTGAGCACCAGGCCCTCATCTCCCCAGCTTATGAACCAAATTCTTGTGGAATTTCCTGCTGGGACTGGTGGGTTTTGCAGCAGGAATGTGCTGTTTGCTCAGCATTCTCCTGGACTTCAGGAGGAGTCCTGGGTGGAAAACAAGGGCAGGTGAAGGGCTGGTGGTGCCTGCTGAGCTCTGGTACCTCCCCCTGTGAGCTGGAAACTCAAAAACAAACTTAAAAACCATCACCAACAGACCCCTGACCGTTAATCAGTGTGTCCACTACCAGTTTGACTTCCAACCACCCCAGCCTCTTGGATAGACACTTGGATGGGCACTTTCTGAGAGAGTGTCTCCAGTAAAACCTTCTGCTGGTGGTGGCATCTCCAAGGAGTGTCTGGGCTTCCATTCCTGGAATTCCTGCTGTTCTTCCCTGCTCTGTGACCCAATATTCATCCAAACTGGCCTGAAATGAGTATAATCCCTTTGTCACCTCTTTTGCTAAACAATCACAGCAAAAAATTCCAGTCCCATGAGGAAACTCCCAGGGTTTCTTCTGGAGTGTTCAGACATAAAGTGTGCAAAGAATCTGACATTGTCCTATTGATTTGATATCCTTTGCCACAGCTCAGGGGTGGTGGCTGAGGCTTCCAGAAGGGGTTGCTGATCTAAGGGCTTTATTTTGGGCTTGGCAGCCCAGCCTGGAATAATTTACAGGAGCGATTTTTGAACTTGGAGCTGTCCTCTCTGTACGTGGCATTTACTTGTGGGGGGTCTGAGACCTGATATATCAGCTCCTGATCCCCCCCTCCCCCTCAAAGATCACTGGAGTTAATTTAGATGATAATCAGGCCCTGTGCAGTCTCCTTCCCTTCATTTGGGACCAGCATGAGGAAGCAAATAAATACTGGTGGGAATGTCTTCAGGAGCCTCAGATTCCCAGACTTTGTGACTTCTGCCATTCTGATTTATCCCTTTACCTGCTCTATCCCTCTGGAAATTCAGCACACTCTCGGAGAGAGCAGGAAATTTCTCTTCTCTAATTTATATTAAAAAAAAAAAAAAAAAAAAAAAAAAAAGAGGAAAAATCCTTCCTTGAAACCAATGAAATCCCCTCCCACTTGGGAGCTTTTTTCCCTATTTTTGCTTCCAAGTTCTGTGTGTGTGCAGGGGCAGGGAATGTCTCCTCCTGTCCTCCCCTGGCTCTGATCAATACAACAACCTTCACCCAAGCTATATAATTACACTGGGCAGGGATGCATCAAACCTCAGAATATCTGATTTGTCCTCAACCCGAGGTGAGGACTCTGAATGTATTTTGGTTTGGTTTTTTTTTTTTTCTTTTTTTTTTCACTCCCCAACCCTTTGCAAGTGTAATTCAGTTGAAATCTGTGGGGATCGCTCTCGAGATTGCACTAATAAAGGAGGTAGGTTAATCACCCCCCTGTCCTTGGCTTTACTGCAGACAGTGGCAACAAGGGGCCTAATTAGTGTGTTTGGGTTGTTGGTTATGGAGGTTGCTCCAAGAGAAACTGGACTGGCACCACGAAACTCATTAGACCCAGGTTCCTCCTCCGACGCTGTGGGTTTATATTAAACCGAAAAGAAAGTCGAGAGAGTGCAAAGTAGAATCCTCATTAGGGTAATTAGCACAAGTCATTATTTCCTAGAAGCCTCAAATGGCCACATTTATTCTAAAGAGATGCCAAGGGTATGGCTGGATGCAGCTCCAGCAGCTGCCTGGGGAGGGGAGGAAGGGAGAGAGGGGTTTGCTGCCCATGTCTCCCTGGTGTGGTGATGGGTGATCCTATTAAGCTCAGCACACTTAATCCTCTTTCATGGTGCTAATTTCTTGCCATTATCTTTATTTGGCTGCTGATTTCCCTCATGGAATTCTCCTGCTATTCCAATGTTGAGCGAGTAGAAATCAAGGAAAGGAAAAAAATCCTGCCTGGACTGTGTCGGTGTTCCTGGAAGGAAAAGGACTTGCTGTGTGTCCAGTAAAACCTCGTGCTGGTGGTGGCATCTCCAAGGAGTATCTGGGCTTCCATCCCTGAAATTCCTCCTGTTCTTTCCTGCTGAAGCTGAGTTATGCTGTCCCAGTAAATATTAACGAGCAGCTTTGCCAGCAAAACTTCTTGCACTTTGAATGGCTCAGGGAGAAAAGGAGATCTTGGAGATGAGAAGGAGGAAGGGGATGTGCCAAAGTCCTGGGATGCATTCCTGGTCTTTCCATTGCAGTTCCAGCTTTGTGGATGTGCTGGGACACCCTTTGGAGCAGTTCAGCTCTTCTGAACAGTGAACAGACCCTTCAGGCTTGTGCAGAACCTCCTGCTCTTGTCTAAGGACAAAATTCCTTTTCTGTGTCCAGAACATGGGCCCATCTGTTTGACTTATCCTTTTTTTAATAATAAAGGACCTTCATTGGATCACTCTATCTGTCCTTTATCCATAAAATAAAGAGGGGGATAGTTTCACTGTGGAAACTTCTCAAAATAAATCCTTCATTTTGGTTTTTGCCCCCTCCCCAAGTCCCTAGCACAGTGCAGTGTAAATAAGTGATGCAAAGTGATACCAGCAGAGAGAGAAACAAATAACCCCAGTGATGCTCCAGGGATGATGGCTGGGCTTAAACCTCCTTTGTCAGGCTGTATTTTCCCCTGTGTTATCCTCCTAAAAATCTTCCTTGGTTCTGGAGAGATCCTGTAAATTCATCTGGAAAACAGGGAAGTGCTGCCTTTTTTTACACCTGCAGATAAAATGTGTCAACTGAGACCTTGGAGCATCGAGGTGCTCTGTGCTTTTAATGAAATCTGTCTGGTGCAGATGAATACTTAACCTGCCTTTCCTTTTCACAGCTTATTAAAATCATCAAACCCCAGCAATAATTAGGAATCCTTTCTGACTGGTGGGTTTGTGTGAACAGAAGGTTCCCACGCCAGGATTGGGCTGTGATGGGAACATTGCAGAAGGTCCCTGGTGCTTCTTTACCTGAGGGAAGCCCTAATCCTGTAAATCAATGTCTGTGCACCCTCAGAGTGACATTAAGTTATTTATTATCTCTTCTTTGGCCTGATTTCTCCATCTTTATTTTTTACCAAGTGATAAATAGGAATCCCTTTGGATGCAGGGATTTCTGGAAGTCTTGCTGTCCCAGTTTGTGTTGTGTTTGGGAATTTTGTGGGGTTTGCTGCTTTGAATTGATTTTTACCAACAGTGAGGACCTGAAGTTTAAGGCCTGACCCAAATCTGTGCTGAAGGACATTCCTACAGTGGCCAAATAACTTTTCAGCTTGGTATTTAAGATATTTTCCTGCTCATGTCGATCATAGGAAGGACATGATGGAGCTGATTCATCAAAGCTGAAAATACAAGGATTTTCACGGAAATCCATACAAAGATTCCTGTTTGATTTATATCAAGTCTCAAAACCTATTTTGTTCCGGAGTTGCTGTTTAATCTCCCCCTTTCCAGCCAGGGATTCTGGAGTCAAAGAATTTGACTATCAGACCTGTGGGTCTTAAAGATTTTGGAGGGGAGGGGGGAGTTGCTTCCCATGAAAAGCCCTGTCTGGCCCCATATCAGGATTTCCAGGCATTGACAAAGCAATCAGTAGAATTTTAATTCAGAGCAGATTATGCTGTAAAAGCAAAAAAAAAAAAAAAAAAAAAACAAAACCAAACCACACAAACCATCATTGATTTGGGTTTGTAATAAGATGACAAGTTTGTAATGATCCCCAGTTTCAGAGATTAAAGAAGGTACTTTTCCCTTTTCTGACACGATGTCGATATCTTCCACCAGCTCTTTTGAACACCTTGAGAGCTTTTTATCCTAAAATCTGGTTTCGAGAACGATAAGGAGAGGAAAAGGTGGCTCTGCCATCAAAACACTGTCACTTCTGTTGCTTTTTGAATTCCTTTGTGTTTGGTAAAATATATATTATATAAATATGTATGAAATTTGTGTTATATTACAAATATTTATATATAAGTTAATGTATTTTATATATTATGTATTTTATATCGTATAGATCATGTGTTATATATAAGTGTAAAATTATATAATTATATCTAATGATATAGAATATAGAATATAGAATATATATAATTATATACTGTATATAATTCATACAATATATATAATATACACAATATATATTATATATAATATTATTATACAATGTATACATCTATTATACAATATATACTATATATGTATATACATATATACAATATACAATAATGTAATATATACAATATAATATATTTTTAAAATATATAATATATTTATATATAAATACACCATATACTTTATATAATTATACATTTTATTTAAAATATAAAATAAATTACTATATATTATATATTTTATAATTATTTATGATATATTATTATGAGTTATTATGTATTATTATAATTATATAATTAAATATATGCAATAAAGCCCCCAGTGCTTGTGTGATTTTCAGGCAGAACACAAAATCAATGAGGTTTTAGGCTTTAAGGTGAGTTATTCTCATATCATTGCCTTGCCAGGACTTTTGAAAAAAATAAGCAGGACTCAGTGATCCCAAATGTTCCTTTCCAACCCCAACAACTCCACAGGGTTGTTGATGTGATCTGGTCACAGCCAAATCCATCCCACGGGAATAAAACAGGCTGAGGAAAGGGAAGGGGTTCATGGGATGGGATGGTTTCCATTCAGTTCGATCCCATAAATTACTGATCAGCTTTAATTAACCATTATCCATGAGCCGTGTCTGACAGCCCAGCGTGTGCCAAGGGGGTCTGCAGGAACCCAGCTGGAATTTCAGGCGTCTCAGGGACGTAAATGCCGGGAACACTGAGATAATCCAGACCTTTCTGGGGGCTGAAATGGTGATTTGCAGGATTTGTTCCCCTTTTGCAGCCCTCACCAATGCAGTTGTTTGTTTTCCCTTTGACACTCCCAATCTCCCTGGCAGTGGATTGACTCTGGATGCACATTTCTGGAAGGGAACTCTGCACTGGGCTCCCCACAAAAATCCCTGCTGCTCCACCAGCTCCTCCCCTCCCCTCTGCAGGGGACACAACCCCTGCTTGTCCCTCTTTCTGTGTTCTGCGGCAAAAGGGCCGTGAATTCGGGGAATTCAGCCCAAATCCAGGCGTTTGTTTTGCGTTCATGTCACACGTTGTTTCTGCCACAGTTGCTCTCCTTTCCCCCCTCCCCTCTCAGCGAGCAGCAGAGGAAAGAAAAAGGGGCTTGTGTGAGATTTGGCTCGGCAGGCTCAGCTCTGCCTCGGTGCCAAGCACCTTAAAGCTGCAGGAGCCCCTGGGTGAGCTCAGAGCTGCCACTGCTCGGCCTCGTTGCTGCTTTTCTTCCTCCCTTTTTGAGTGGTGGTGATGCTGGGGCAGAGAATTGAAGGAATCAGGGTCGGTTTTTGCACACCTGGAGATGGATCAGCCCCTGTGTCGCTGGCAAGAGAGGGGCAGAGTTGCTCCAGTTGGAAAAGAAGCTGAAAGGAAGGGAATTTAGGTTGGAAATTCTTCCCTCTGAGGGTGGGGAGGAGTTGGGGTGGAATTCCCAGAGAAGCTGTGGCTGCCCCTGGATCCCTGGGAATGTCCAAGGCCAGGTTGGAGCAAGCTGGGACAGTGGAAGGTGTCCCTGCCCGTGGCAGGGGGTGGAATAAGAGGAGGTTTAAGGTCCCTTCCAACCCAAACCATTCTTGGATTCTTTGATTCCATGAAAAGCAGCTTTTATTGGAATTCAGTTATGACTTGAAGACACCTTGTACCACTCTCTGTCCCTGTGGTTCTTTTTTAGATTCACTGAAATCATCCACGACAGGGAGGTTTTGCTTTGCTCTGCCCAATTAATGCTCAGTTGCTCAAAAATCAAATATGCTGGAGTTTAGTGCCCAAGTTTAAGTAAAACTCACTCCAGAATCTCTGGAGTGTCTAAATCCATGGCAGCATCTCTTGCTGCTGGAAAGAATTCCCCTTTGCTGTTCAAAAAAGGGAAAAAGAAATTGGCTCAGGCTAAAAATTTTTCCAAGGTGCCGAAATGAACCGTTGCCTGCCCGTAGGAAACCAACCTCATTCCCAGCACCCACGGGCAGATCTTCCCACATAATAACCTGTAACAACATCAGAATCCAGCTTGAGATTCTCCTTAAAGGAACACTCTTCTCTTTCCTCTTTCCTCTTTCCTGAGGAGCTGAGTTTGGCTTTCCAAGCAGAGGGGCCTTGTGGCGAGGGGACAGGACAAAGGAGGGCTGGCAGCCAGTTCTGGCTACAGCTCCTGCAGGGTTTGTAGCCTTGGGCAAGTCGGTTGGTGCTTGTGCTTTTTTTAATCTGTATGTACAGCAAACACAAACAGCCTTCCTGCTGCCTGTTCCTGGCTCTGGGTTTCCACAACAGCAGATTGTCATGATCCCTCCTGGAACCCTCCTGGAACCCAGCAAAACAAGCAGAACTTGGCAGAAGGAAGAGGAACAAACTTCTCAGCTCTTTGTTGGAACCTGAATGTGTGGTATTTTGTGGAATCCCAGCCTGGTTTGGGTTGGGAGGGACCTTCGAGTCACCCAGTGCCACCCCCTGCCATGGGCAGGGACACCTTCCACTGTCCCAGGTGGCTCCAAGCTGGCCCTGGGACACTTCCAGGGATCCAGGGGCAGCCACAGCTTCTCTGGGAATTCCATCCCAGCCCCTCCCCACCCTCCCAGTGTATTTACAGCACTTTGCCTTGTCTTGAGCTTTGTGTGAGCACTGACTACGATTTTATCAGCTGGGCTTGGAGATTAAGTATTTTCATTATGTCTGGAGTCTTTTGCACTCCTGAAAGCACTTCTGTGGTGCTGTTTACTGAGCACAATCACTTGGCTGTTGATGTTTATCAAAAAAAAATTATGAAGATCCCCCTTCTCTAGTGCTGTCAACTCCCATTGCCATTTTTCCTGCACTCAATTAAAATAATGCCAAGCAGTGAAAATTCTGGTGGTTTTGCTCAGTAAAGAGAAAAAAAAAAAATCAGAAGAGAGTAGGTGGTGGGGGAGAATAAATAGCAGGGGAAGAAACAGGCTGATATTTTGCATATGGTGCAGTGAAATATTTGGGAGCAGGCGTGCTGACAGCAGCGCTTGGAGAGGCTTTAAGGGGAGCAACACACGAAATAATCCCTTTTTGGGTACCAGCTGCATTAGTATTCCCTGCCCACATCAGCCCTGGCACCGTGGCATGTTAATGAGGGCTGTCCCTCTCCTTCCCTTCCTTCTTCCCTCCCCTTTCCTTCCCACTCCAGCCGTGCCCTGCTCCCAGGGATCCGTGGTTTCTCTCTTCCCCAGCCATCACACTGATGACCCAGGGCAGTCCCTGCCACTTTTGATAAACTGTCAGATTATTTTTGGAATGCCCACATATGCTTTTCTGGAGGTTGCAATTTAGCACTGTGGTAATCTCCTAAATTGCTTCCTGGGTCTTCACTTCTGCTGCTCTCCTTGAGGCCTGCACTGCCCAAGAAAAAAAAGGGGTGTCCTGCACAGTTTAGGTG
The DNA here is from genome assembly GCA_038380795.1 of Pyrocephalus nanus. NCBI lineage: Eukaryota > Metazoa > Chordata > Aves > Passeriformes > Tyrannidae > Pyrocephalus > Pyrocephalus nanus. The sequence continues at coordinate 2,950,308 of CM076288.1, read as the reverse complement.
CTGCTGCACCCAAAAATGGGACCACTGTGTGATCTCTGCTTTATAATAAATACAGGAGTAAATAATCTCTCACTGGAATGTTTCAGAACCGTGGAATATCATTCTATAATGTTTCAGCATCATGAAATGCTTTGAAGGACCTTGAAGATCATCCAGTTCCAACCTCTTCATCCAGTTCCATCCCCCAGAATTCCAGGTTGGGGTTGTTTGGGGTTTTTTGTGTTTACAGAAAACAAAATTATTGGAAAAATGGATGCTTGGGGTTTTTTTTCCTTAAAAAGTCTATAAAATTGAGCTCCCTTTAATTAATTTTACAACGTGGTAAATTGGCAGAGTTATGACATCAGAAAGACTGTCTGGTGCAGCTTTTATGTGATTCATTTGTAAATCTGCTGCTGGTGATTTATCGAATCTTAGAATGTTTTGGGTTGGAAGGGGCTTTAAAGCCCATCCAGTGCCACCCCCTGCCACGGACAGGGACAATTTCCACCAGCCCAGGTTGCTCCAACCTGGCCTTGGACACTTCCAGGGATGGGGCAGCCACAGCTTCTTTGGGTTCTGCCTTCCTGGGATTTTTCTTACTGCAACAAACTCTGTAATAAATCATTTTTCCTACTCATTTTCTCCTCACAGAGCGTGCAAACAGCCTGCAATACTTAATTTCTCTTTTTTAATGATTATTTTTAAATAGCACCGTGCATAAACTTTCATTTGGTTCATTTTGGGGGAAAAAAAAAATATGGCTGACCTAAATAGCAAAACTATCTTTGATCTTGCAGAGATTGAACCGTTAGCAAAAAATTAATGACTGAAAAATGAACACGTGTGGCATCCCTCCAGAGAGCAAAATCCATCTTTGAATCAAAGAACTCAAGGCACGAGAAGCCAAATTTCCCACAAAGCTTGTGCTTTTAAACAAAATGAGGAGAATTTCGAGGAGGGATCCAGAGGAGGTGAATGGCCAGGCTTTGCCAATGGTTTTATAAATGAAATTTTGTTGGTGTGTGTTGGGCTGTCCCCGATTTTGGGAGGTGAATATTTGGACTTAATGACCTTGGAGGGCTTTCCAACCTTAATGATTCCATGTGAGATCAGTTCTCCTGCTCTAAATTAGGGCAATGTGTTTATTTTTTTTTTCTTCCTCTCTCTGTGCATCACCTACATTGAAATTTTAGGTTCCTCAGAGGTCTGTCATTTATTGCCACATGTCCAGTCCCTTGCCACATTTACAGTCCACCATGGGCTTGGATTTTAGATGGGTCCTCTCTGAGGTTCTTTAATCTAATTAGCAATGGTCAATCTGATTTAAGTCATAAAATATGTGTAATATGCTGCCCATGTAAGGCTTAATTAATTAAAATTCATTTAATGTATCACAGAGCTTGTGCAGTGAGGAGAATGCTGGAAATACCAGGTATTATTTATTACTTCTGTAGTGAAAATCTGGATAATAACTGGAGACTGTGGTTCCAATTTACAGGATTTGTACATGAACTTCAAATTCCCTCAGAGATAACTTGACCTCAATTTCCATTTATTGACAGTGTGCCTGCCTGGCTCACCCTCCTAAGGCATTGTGGTATGAAATGGGAGCTTAAATTAAAAAAAAAAAAAAGAACCAAAATTAATGCTTCTTTCTGTCCCCTGCACCTGGCTTATGACTAAACTGGAAGGATGCTTTGTATTAAAATGAGGATTATCCAGAGCAAATACCCCTCCCAGCTCCTTCCTCTCAGTGTGTCTGTCAGTCCAAAGGTGCCACATCAGGAGCAGATTTTATTTTATTTCAGAGTGCTGGGTTTGTAACAGGACCCTTGGTTTGCGTGGCCCTGCAGGAGGCAAAAATGGAAATCTCTGATTCCTGTCCGTTGTGATTTTTAGTTTCTGGAAAATCTATTAGTCAAATCCGATGGTCAATGCGTCCTCCTGGAACAGGACAGGTGGGTTTTAGAGAGCAGCCTGCAATCAGCAGCTGACAAAGGCATTACAGTCATCTCTGCCTTAATGGAAATGCCATTTCAGACGTGGTGGGTTTTAAGCAGCCTGAAGACAGTCGCTAGCAAAGGTGTCATTATCTCCAGCATGACAGCCCAAAAATACCTTAACAAAGTACTTTCTTTTTCAAATAATAATAATAAAAAAAAAAATAGAAAAGAACCATTTCTCATAGAACACTTTTAGTCTTGTGCTTCTGCCATTGTAGTGTGACAATGACTGCAGCCTCTTTGTCCCACCCTGGGGTTCTGCCTCCTGTCAATGTGCTGAGAGCTGGGAGCCCACTGGAAAAGCTCGCTGTTTCATCGAGCTCAGGTAAGCACTCCCATCCATCTGCCCCTGCAGAGTGAGTACCTGTTGGGCACGGTCCCGTGCCTGGGACAACTGCACCACGAATTGCTCTGAGTCTGTTCTTGCCGGCTAATCCTATTACCAGCAACAGGATTAGCTCATAAACAAAGAGCTGGGCTCGTCTGCTCCGGATGAAAATTGAACGGGGCTTTACATGCAAAACCTCTTTTACTCTGAGCACCCGAGCTCCCAGCAACTCACTGGGCTGAGAGATTCCTCTGATTGATAAAAATGTAGGAATCATCTTCTCTCAGAAGGTTTTGGGGGGCTACACGTTGTTCAAGCAGTGCCAGAAAACGTATTTCAGAATAAAATCATTCAACCTGGAGGAATGGGGGGAGCACAATAACACGGGCAATTATTAACGGGGCAGGGGGCTGTCCTGGGTGTCCCTGCCTTGCTGTGTGCACGGCTGTGTCGGGAGGAACCCGATTTCCTTGGGAATCAAGTTCCTCACTCTGCGAGTGGCCTTAGCGATGCTCGATTGTTGCTGGAGACTGGAGATGCTCGAGGTGATTTCGCCTCCGCGGTAATTCCCGGGCGCCGCCCGCTAAATCTCATTTCCATCCAGTAATCGCATGAAAACCGCTGAACTTCCTTTAGTTTTCCATCCTCCTCTTCCTTTGTTGCAGGGAGGGAACGGAGGCAGGAGCGGGGATAACAGATGCGAGCCGGGAGCTGAAGGGGAGCAGGGAACACGTCTTTGCTTTCACGATGATTTCTGCAAAGCCACGCTGGCAGATCCTCCCTGTAGAACCGCGGCATATGCCAACAAAACTTTGTGTGCTGGCGCTGCTCCCCGAGCTGCTCAGATGATGTGAGCTGAGTTGACAAAAGCAGCGTTTTCTCAGCGGTGCTACATCTCTTGGATTCAATATTTCAGGACCAGACAATGTATTTCTTTTTTTTTTCCCCCCAGCCCCTGCTCGCCTCCTTCCTTGCTGCTCTTCCTTCTCTTTCTCTCGTGTCTTTCCTCATCATTTTCTCCTCTCAAGAGAAGAAATGAGAAACAAACCAAACCCAAATCCTCCCTGAGCACCAGCACTGGGATTACGACCTGAATCACTGATTTCAGCTCCTCGTAGAGGGCACAGAGATGTGGTGGCATTTTCTGCAGCTTGTCTGCTCCTCTCTGCTTCCACATCCCATCCAGGTATTTTCCAAGGGGGATCTTGGCTTTCCAGGAGGGAGAGGCCTCACCCAGTGATGTCACCTGCCCTCTCCAGCCGTGGGATTTTGGGATCCTCAGTGTATCCCACTCGGCCAGGCAGGGCTGGGGAAGGGCAAAAACGAAGAGCAGATGGATTTATGGCAGGAGCTGGGTGGCAGATGGTGCCCACAGACAGTTCCTGACGTGTCCTCGGCCCTAATGGGTGTGAGTTATTTTGATATTTGATATTTGTGTGTGTGTGCAGGAGAAAGATGGGTTGGCAGATAAGGGATTGTATCAGCACAAGAAGAAACTCAGCAGCTCTGATGTTTGAGTAGTTCAGAGTTCACCTCTGTTTGGGGGGCAGTGACACCAGCAGGAATCTTTGCAGACCATTTGATCAAATCTGCAGGTTCTACAGTCACCATTTTCCTGAGACAGATCATCTTCAATGTGTGACATTGGTTTCATCTGATAAGAACTGTCACTTATTCAACCAGAATAAACCCAGAGCATTCTGGCTGTAGCTGTACAGTTGGAAACAAATGGATAATTTTCAGTGTTCATTAGTTTTATCCTTTTTCAGAAGATGCTTAGGACAGGCTTAACCAAAACCCAAAGCATTCTTAGCACTAAGCTTCTGAGCAGGCTTAGGGCTCCAGCTTGTCCCTAAGCAGTGTATTTAGTGCTCTTGTCTTCCAGAGGCCTCAGAGAGAGTCCCCAGAAGAGGTGAGAGCAGCTTTGAGGGTGAGATGATTGTGGTGATTTGCTGTCTCTCCACAAACCCATCTCAGCAATTCCCAGAGCCAGTTTTGCCCTAAAACTGGAGCTTGGGCTGCCTCAACCCCCTCCCAGGAGCTGCAAATCTGCCATCTGACATCCTCCCTTTGGAGTGATTTATACTTGCCTGACTTAGCAGATGTGTGGACCTGCCTGGTGACATCCTCAATCCCAGACTAAACCCTGGCTTTGCCTGATCATTCTTTACTGGGCTGCTTTCAATCTCTCCTTTCTACATCTCCTGAATTTTTCATTGCCTGGAAAGCAGGGTTGTCTCCTGGAGTCAAAGGAGAAAGATGAATTAAGAAATAGCAGCTGGGTTATAACAGGTCAAGCTACTTCTTTTGGGGGGTTTTGTTGGTATAGAAGTGTGGGTGAGTGAAATACAGGAAAGGAATTTAGCTGGGGACAGACCCCCTGTCTCCAAAAATCCCCACAGAGACGAGGTGGGACCTGCCTGTGTGAAATGTCTGGGGTAAAATATTGATTTAAGTGGAAATCGGGGCAGAATGTTGCTCAGGATGGAATCATCATTCCCAAAGTAAAAGACAAAAGAGGTGAAATGTTTCTATTTTGCCATTTGGTGTCTCTCAGTTACTCTCAGTAAGTGATGCTCCTCTTGTTCCAAGTTTATTTGTTTCCTTGTGTCTACACAGTCTTATTGAAATTCCAATAGATAAAGGGATTGGAGGATCCTTACAAAGAATCAAACCTCTGGAGAAGGTGATATGAGGTGCAGTGGAGACTTTTTATTCTGTGCACTTTTTATTCTCTAAAAGCAGATTGGAGAGGGAGCAAAGAGTTGACCGAGAGGCAAAAAGTATTAAGAGATGCAGTTCCAATGTTACTGAAATCTGAATGGTGTTAAATCAAACCCCCTTTGATCTGACACACCAGTGGAATTTGGAATTGAGGCAACTGGAGCTGCAGGAACAATCAGTGCCTGGCCAAGGAGGAGCTCAGGGACTCCCAGACCTGGGTTTTGCAGTAATTTTTGGGCACAGTCACATCACTGAACTTCAAACACCCTCACCTGGAGGTGGGAAGATTCCTCTGAGATTCCCACTCTCTGAGTGAGCTTTGAATCTCCTCTGGAGCAGCAGCCCAGGCTCCTCTAACTGACTGTGCTGCCTCAGACTTGCTGCCAAATTTAGGCACCTCAGCTCAGGGTTTGTGACTCCCCTTCCACTGCCACTCCTGGTTTTGTACTTGGACAATGGGGATGATGATGCTGGACTTGTTTATGAAAAGGGCTGAGATTCCTAATTTGGGATGTTTCTATATATGAATGAGATGCAATTAATTTCTTTCTGCCATTACGTGCAAAATTCTGCAACAGATGGACCAGTATCATTTGGCAAATAATTCATCTGACATTTCCCTCATCAATCATTAAACAATTGGTCCATTTCTTCATTGTGGAGTCAGCTTGAAATCCTGTTTTGTTCCATTTTCACAGCACTCTGAGGGGATTGCTCTGGGTCCATTGAAATCAAGGAAGGGACTGATTGACTTAGGGGGGGCCTAGGAGAAATGTGGGGGTGCTCTGACCTCCTGTCCATCATCAGAGCATCCCAGAAGGGGTGGAAGGGACCTTAAAACCCATCCAGTGCCACCCCCTGCCATGGGCAGGGACACCTTCCACCATCCCAGATTGTTCCAACCTGGCCTTGGACACTCCCAGGGATCCAAGGGCAGCCACAGCTGTCACTCCAGGCCCTTGTAAATAGTCCCTCTCCATCTTTCCTGTCAGCTCCTTCAGAGCTGCCCCATCCCTCTGATCATCCTGGTGCCCCCTCTGGACTCTCTCCAGCAGCTCCATGGCCTGTGCTGGTCCCCAGGGCTGGAGCAGCTCTGCAGGGAGGGGTCTCAGAGGGGCAGAACCCCCTCCCTGACACTGTGGAGAAGTTTAATGACATCCCATAATGTTCCTGATGTCCCAGCTACCTGATATTCTTGACACCCCGTGCCCCAAGGCAGTGGTTTTGTTCTGTGTGGCTGTGGGACCCGGGTTTGACAGAATCCTCTGGCTCATTAAACAGCAGCAACCCATAAATCCCTTTTTTAATGGTCTCCTGAATTTTTAAATCTTGGAGTTGCTAATGCCCATCCTGTGGATGCATGGAAATGGATGTTTCAAATCTGGGCCCTAACTTCCAGGAGGGTGATTTGGATAAATGATTTCCCTTCTCTTCCACCTTTTAATTAAAACCACCGTGGCATGGGCTGAGCATTTCAACAGATTCCTTTAATAAATGGCATTAGGTGCTATTAACTTCCAGGGGATTACTCCAGGTTAACTCTCTCCTTTCTAGGATTTCCTCAAGTCCTTGCCACAGTGAAACAGCAGCTTGCTTTGCCTTCTCCCCTGTCTTTATGGCATCAGCATGCACTGCAAAACCAGGGGCTTGTACATCCTAAGAGAAGATAATGAGAGCAATATTAATTCCACTCCAGCTGCTGCAGGCATGTAAATGAACCTTTCATGGGGCCAGCCAAGCTCTGAGCCTCTCTGAGAACAGCCAGGCTGGGCAGCAGAGCAGCTGGGGGGGGTTGGGTGGCAGAGGTGAGGGGGGAGAGGGGAGGCCACGCCAGGAATGGCTGGAATCCAAATCCAAACACCCTGAATTAATATTTGCACCCCAATCCATCCACAATGTGCATTTCTGCTCTTCCCCACTGGCTGGGACTGGCCTGTCAGCACGAAGATGGGCACTCTGTGGAGCCCCTCACGTTGGTTCCCACGTTGGCACCACTTTTTCTGGGGCCAGGCGTGCCAGGCTGTGCCCACATCAGACTGAAGGCTCTGCAGAGGGAGTGGGGCACTGCTCGGGCTAATTAGTTCTGCCTCTCAGCAAAGCTAATTAATCTCGACACACTCTCGAGCTGATGTGACTCTGCTGCTCGGAGTTCTGGCAGGAATTAGTTTGAGGCTGATGTGACCCAAGAGAAGAGTTTCTGCTGGTTGTTTTTTACTTATTTAATTTTTTTTGCACTTGCAAAAGAAAGAAAAAATAAAAGGAAGAAAACTTGGGGTGGGGTGGGAGGAAAATATTGAAATATTTTGAAATAGATATTGAATATATTGAAATATTCTGGGGTTCTGACCACAGCAGGGTGAATAACTCTGTGCTGCTGGGGAATGCAAACTCCATTCCATCCATCCCTGCAGCCTTTTCAGAAGTATTTCACTCTTGATAAATAGAAAGAAAATAGAAATCTTAATAAATGAGAGAAAACATTATTTACTTATTAGATTTTATTCCATTTTATTCTATTCCTGGGCCCCAAATGATGAGCTCTGGAGTCTGACAAACAGCTGCAAAGATGGGATGTCCTACAACTCACTGGCCTTAGGCAGCCTCTACTTTTATAGGATGGAGGAGTTCTAAGGATAAATAAGAAAATGTTTTAATTTACTGAGTTTGAATAAAAAGTGGGTGTTTCCTGACACATTTTACAACAGGATGGCCATTTTTTTACATGCTAAAACACCTTTCAGATATTTTGTGCAGATTATCTAAAAGGCCTCAGTCAGGACAACCCCTCACAACTTGCCCTGGTCTTCCAAAGCAGAAACTAGGATTAAAAAAAAAAATAAAGACAAAAAAATGAATAATTGGCCTCTTGAGTATAAAAACAGCGTCTTTTTCTTAAGGACATTTGCTTGTGTTGAAATCAACCTTTCTAAGCAAAACCCAGATATTTCCCTGGCACTAAAGAAGCAAATTGCCAAAGTTATTTGTGTCACAATAATTTATTAATCTGGAAGGCTGAAGCCCACACCCAGAGGTCATGAATGACCTACTAATGAGCCCATCAAGCATTCCCATAAATAATTAAACCAAGATACATTACTGGAGAACTTTTATCTTTCCCCTTTTCCTCGGGCACCTCCCAGCTCCTCTGTTATCTGTGTGTAATTTGTATTTTTGGATGGATCCCTGAGAGCCACCAGTGCCCTGCCCCAGGGCTGTGTCCTCCTGATTTGGGAATATTTCCCGAAATTAAATCCCCACAGCCTCTTTGGGCAGCCCCTTGCAGTGGTTGAGCTCCCTGCCAGGAAAAGGTTATTTTTTATTTGCATTTTAACGCCATTTCCCGTGTTCCAGTGTTGTGCCCATCACCTCCTGTCCCGGCTCGGGGCAGCTCTGGCATCTTTGCTCCTTCCCAGCAGGTTTTTGGATAAGATTCTCCAGACCTCTCTCTTCCTGAGAGCAAACAGTCACACCTCTCTTCGCCTGAGATGCTTCTGATTTGATCTCATTTTCTTTTCACATTTCTCGTTTCAAGCAGGGGAACAAAAATTAAACTTAAAAATGGTGTGGTTCGTAGCTAAAACTTGAACAAGGATGAACTTGTTTCCACCTCCTCCTCAGCCCTCCCTGGGAATGCAGAGCTGTTGGAAAAAAACAACCCGTGAAAGCCACAGGAATTGGGATTTTTGCATCCTGGCAGTTTGGTATTTATGGAGAAGGGAATGATTGGGGTTTTTAGATCCCTTATGTCATGGCAGGGTGAGAAGCAGCTGATCCAACCCCTCAGGATTCAGTGCCTCGTCTGGCACTGCTGCATCTCCTGCTTTTGCCCCCCAAAGGACACACAGAATTTTAAAGGAGAGGGGAATTTTTGACTCCGGGGCATTTCTGTACAAGCCAGGCTTGATGGCTGAGTCCTGGAGATGAGATTGTACAGGCAATTTCCCCCCCAAATTTTGGACGACAGAGCATTTCCTCTGCCCCCCATGTAGATAACAGGGGTGGGCATTGCTGGCACTCCCCTTTTCTGCCTGAAGTGTTTTATTTTTTAAATGCCTTTACCCCCATTTTCCTGTACTCTGATATTTTTATGTGCTTTGGATTTCTACTTTTTAGTGATTTAACAGCTACTTTGGATAATTTACCTTTCTTTACTCCCTTTGTGCCACAACGTCTGTCTCTGCAGGCCCATTTTGTACATAATTCCTAAATTCCTATAATTCATCTGCAATGCCTTTAGCCTGGAACCAAATCGTCCAATCTGCGGCTCCTTGCCGGGAACAAAAGTCTCATTCCTGCAAGGGGGATGAACCCCCACTGCCCTTATCTCGGTTAAGGGATCAGGAACAACATCTGGAATGAAAATCCCCCACCCCCAGTGCCCCCCTCCCAACTGGTGGTGCTGGTTTAACTGGGCGGGAGCTGCTCGGAGCGTCTCTCCCATCCCGGCTGTTCAGCTCCTCCTCTCAAGGGTAAATCCTTGCTCCCACAAGAGGCTTCTCGGGTGATTCTGAGCGAGAAAGGTTTGCTCTGGTGTGGGGCTGAGCGCCCTTGAGGGGTGGGAAGGATGCTCAGCCCCTGCTGAGGGAGCTCCGGGTGAGGCAGCTCTTTATTTCTTTTTTTTTTTTTTTCTTTTTTCCTGTCCCTCTTCTGTGGAGTTGAGAATCAATCGTGTCTCTGCCCTCTTGATCATCTGGGTCTTCGGTCTGCTGAGGAGATTGGCAGCTTCCCATCAACAGGAGGAGGGTGACGGGGGAAAATTTAAGAGATCCTTTCTGAGCTCCTGAACAAGTGGAAACCATGGTTAATGAACATGGGTGTGGATGTCGGGTGGAATAAACCCTGATCTAAAAATTCCTGGGTTTGGGGGGTACTTCCTGCTTGGAACACGCTTGCAGAGAGATCCAATTAAATATCAAATTAAAATCAGCTGGAATCTTTCCCTTAAATGAGGATTAGCTGCTGCCAGTGTCTGGGGAGCTTGTTTGCTGTTTGTTCACCCATCTGGTCATTCACAGTTCTGGAAGAATGAAACTTGGAATGCTGAGACTTCTTTTTTTCTATTTTAAGTTCCAGTTGTGGGTCCTTCCCATTGGAAAGCCTTTCCTTTCGTGTGAGGACCTTCAGTCCTGATCTACAGAGTTCTTTGCTTGCTGAACGCTCTGCCTGATAGAATGGAACACTCAGTTTGTGTCTAATTCCAGGTTCTTCATTCCCTGGTATGGAGTAATTGCTGCTGGAAGGGACTTCTGGATCCCTTCAAAGCAGTTCAGGTCATTCAGCCTGGTTTTGGATGTCTCCAAGGGTAGATATTCCACAATCTCTCTAAGCTGTGATGGAAATATCTTCCCTTCCCTGGAGTTGCCGTTTCCAGGGCTGGGGTTGTATTTGCCTCTTGCTCCGGTGCTGTGCCCCAAATTCTGTGGCTCGGGGTTAGTTTGGCTTTTTAACCTCCAGTATTTAGTGTAGTCCAGGATCAGGGAAACCAGTGGATTTCCCGCAGGGAATTTTTTTTGTTTGGCGTCCCGAGTTCGGATCAGCGACACTTTCACCGGCAGGAGCCCAGAGAGGGTTTTGTTGCACTGCGGTTTTACTGTCCCAGCCAAAACGCGAATTGTTGACAGTTGAACACTTAGCACACGGAGAGCTGGAGATAAGAAGTGGGATGCGTGTTGCGTTCCCTTCAATAATTCACAGGACATTAGAGCCTCAGTGTCAGGAGTTGTACCCTGAGCAGGATGACAGGGTATTAATGAAGCTGCTCCAGCCATTACACTCCAATTGCTAATTTATTCATCGTTTACTGGCAGTGGGGGAGAGAGGGGGGGGGAAAGGAAAACCCAAGGTCTGAGTTCAGTAGCCCTTGAAACAAAGATTCATGCGAGCTGTGTCTGCAGCAGTTGCTTCCCGAGTTGTGTATCTGTTTCATCCTTGGAGAACGAGACCAAATTAAAAGGAAGCAAGTGAGCACAGCCCAGATAAATCGACTCCAAGCAGGGCTTATCACCAAATCATTCCACTGGAGCTGAATGCTAACAGAGTGAGGCAGCCATGTGTTCAGGATGAGAGGGTGAAACGTGTTCTCATTGCCCTAAAAACCCACCCTGGGTCTGCAGTGTTAAATCCTGGGATTTGGGTTGTTCCTGGTGGCTGGTTCGTGTGTGTCTCTGTGCCAAAGATTGCTGTCCCTACAGAAATGCTCCTTGGGAGACAAAATGTGTTACAGATGTGCCAAACCCCTGCCCCTGGCCATGCTCTGGGAGCAGAGGTGCAAACATGGTCCATTTTGGGGCATTTTCAGTGTATTCCTGGAAAGTTTTATCACTGAGGGAAATGTAGGCTTCCAATCAGTGATCCAATCAGTTCGTGGTGCCAGTGCAGATCCTACAGGGTGGCCCCATCATCAGAGAGGCCAGTGGCACCTTCACAGGGTTGTGACAACCCTTCAGAGCAGAAAAACCCAGAGGGCTTGGGTGTCTTTGTGGGTCAGTAACTGCAGAAGCAGATTTGGGATGGGTTTGGCTCCCAGTCACTCAAGGATGAAAGAGCTGAGGAGAACTGAAATGTGTGTGTGCACTCACCTCCCTGTCTGTCAGCAGAGAATCCCACAGTGGTTTGGGATGGAAGGGACTTTGGAGATCACCCAGTGCCACCCCCTGCCATGGGCAGGGACACCTTCCACTAGTCCAGGTTGCTCCAACCTGGCCTTGGACACTTCCAGGGATCCAGGGGCAGCCACAGCTTCTCTAGGAATTCCATCCCAGTCCCTCCCCACCCTCCCAGGGAGGAATTCCTTTCCAATATCTCACCTGAATTTCTCCTCTCTCAATCTGTACCCATTCCCCCTTGTCCCATCACTCCAGTTCCTGATGAACAGTCCCTCCCCAACTTCCCAGGAGGCCACTTCAGACACAGGAAGGAGCTGTGAGGTCTCCACACAACCTTCCCTTCTCCAGCCCCAGCTTTCCCAGCCTGTCTCCTGTCAGCTTTGTGAACTTGCTCCAAACATTTCCATGTCCTTCTCCATGTCCCCAAACCTTCCAGGCCCACCCTGGTGCTCCCCGTGCAGAGGGAAGGAAGGGTCCAGCTCCCCTCGGGTTCTTAACTTGCACCCATTTGAGGCCACCTTTCAAAACACCTCAGAAATCACAAAACTGAGCCCTCCCACCCCCCTTAAAATTACTGTTTTGCCTGTAAAGCTGCACTGAAGGAAGCTGTGCTGGAAAGATTCCCCAATTAACTGCACTCAGATGTCTGAGTTTCGGCAGCGGCGTCAGCAAAACGTGCTGGTGGGAGCTCATTCAGGAAAGCCAGGCACCCATTTACATCCCTGAAGGGCTCCTGTTCCTCTCTGTGCTCTCATTCCTCAAGTGTGGACACATCTGCCTCATTCAGAATGTGCAGGATCAGCTGGAGGATTGACACCCCCATTTTCCAGCCTTGTGGGATTCACAAGCTCCTCTGGAGCGGGGAGGCTTTACTGGAAAGTGAACCAGGGTGGTTGAGGTGGCACCGAATTCCCTCCATCCTCAGGGCTGGATTAGGAGGAGAAACACACTTTGGGTTTGGAATTTGATAAAAGCCTCTCTTCACCCCTCTCCTTGGACTCCCAGTGTGCTGTTGGGATTCCTCCGACACAGGGGGCAATTCCAGCAGCTGAACAGAGGGTTCCTCCTCACCCTGGATCCTGCAGCTGGGACAAAACCTGCTCAGAGGTGCAGATCCCAAGGACAAGGACATGACTTGTAACTCCAGCAGGCTCCTGGTGAAGTGTGTGGTGAGTCCTGTCCACCTGGAATGGTACACATATATATATACACAAATACATGACACATATCTATATATTAAAATTATAAAAACAAATATTTATGTATGTATTCTATGATATAAATAAATCTATATAAAAAGCAATATATATTTTATAGATAGGTATGTATATAATAATCACCACTCAAAAATCCAGAACTTTAGACCTGCACATTGTCCTGGAAGGGAAACTCTGGATCCCACGGCACACAGGATTCCAGGGATGGATAATCTGTGCAGGTAACCCTTGGCCAGGTGGGAGGAAGCTTTGCCAGCTGGAGGTGGATCAGCTGAGCACTCAGAACATTCCAGGTCCCTCTGGGCTGTGCAGGGGTCTTGCACCTCTCACTGCTCCAGGGAAATGGAACAAAACCACAGCCAGGCCTTTCCATCCTCCTTCTTTCCATGTGGTTTTTACCTTTTGAAGTCACTTATGAAGGCTGACTCAAAGTTCCCAGTTTCTTCCTCTCTGGCAAATGTTCAAATGGTTTTGTTTTCCATTCCCTCAGAAAATGTAAAATAAAAGAAGGAGGGGGTGGCACTTCTGCTGCTGAGTGAAAGCTCCCTTGGTTTAACTCAAGTTCTGAAGTTTTCTGCCTTGGAATTCATGACATTTTCCATTAGAGCATCACAGGGGTTTTAAGAAAGTGAAATTCTGTCAAAACTTTTGGTAGAAATGTGGGGATTTTATGTCTCAGTAAGTCCTTGGCAGTAGGACAGCTTATGGCAGTGCTGCTTCAGCTCTCGTAGGATCAAGGGATCTGGGAGAAGACAGCCCTGGAAATCAGGGAAGGGTCTGTGGACACCACTCTGCTCAGCTCAGCCCCAGATCTGGCAGAGTTTCAAATGGGCTCTTCCTGGAGAATTCTCAATATGAGGTGTAATAACTTGCACACTTTAGCTTTTGCCTTTATTGGCAAATTATATCATGAATAAATATGAATTCTTGCTAAAGTGCCCCTGCCTGGAATGCAGATGGGGTTGATAGAGATATGGGAAAAGGTATTTTCAACATCACTTATGGTAATTAAGTTCTGAGCCTTGTTTGAAGTGGTGTGTGTATTGCTGGCCAATCCAGAATAAAAGTCCTGATTAATTATGATATTTCTCGTGTGCAGATGAAGATCTGATCTATAGGTAGCCACGAATTCTCAGAACAGAACCAAACAAATGAGGTGTTTTAAATCAGAAGCTTGGAGATGCTGCAATGTAGATGCAGATGGAGTCAGGATGCAAATGGAGGGGAGGAGAAGTTGCTTTCCATGGGTTGTTTGGGGGATTTTATTCTGTATTTGGGTTTAATGAGTCTTTGCCCATTGTGTGTCCCAGTCTGGTGGAAACCCTGCAGGGGAGTTGGGGGCTGGGCAGGGGGGATTTCCTTTGGGATGGATGGCAGGGACAAGCAGTGCTCTCATCTGGCCCAGGGATGAGGAACTAAGAGAGAAGAGCTGGAATCTGACCTGGAGTGCAATTCTCCCTTTTTGAGTGGCAAAGAAACCCTGGGGGATCTGGGCTGTGAGATGCTGAGAAGGGGCCCCTTTAGCCATAATGGGAAACACCTTAAAATATTTAAAAATGAAATAACACACAATGGCTGGCTCAGGACAGACTCTATGAAGTGTTGCCACTATTTTGGCACCTGAAGTCAAGGTTTGGGCGGGGAGTTGTTTCCAAAAGAGCTGCTCTGTGTGAAGCACCGGGAGGGAGGGAGGGAAACAGGAGTATCTGGAGTTTTAGGAGCCCGGGTTAAAGCTGCCCAGGAGCAGCCCAGTGCTGCCCTCTGAGCATCCCGAGGACCAGAACTGGTCGCTGTGGGATGGCTGGGGCTGCCCTGGGAGCTCCATTCCCTGCAGGCCCTGGAGAACGGGGCTCACCAGGACCAGCCCGGGGAGCTCCTGCTCTTGCTCTGCATCCCTCTGACATCCTTGCATTGAACCGGGAGAGCACCAACCCGGCCCTAAAACCCTGTTAAACCGGCCAGACACAGGGCAGGAGGTGACACCCACTGGAGCTGTCACAGCCTGGATCCAGCCAGCCCGATGGAACCCAGCCCTGGCTGGGAGGAGGCTCCGATCTGCTCAGGAGCTCGAAGGTGTCACTAATCCTGCAGCTTCGGTTCTGCCTTGTTTATCAAACTCAGTATTTTTCTGACTAAAAGGCACTTGGATTTAAGAGGAAAAAAAAAAAAAAAACAGGCTACTGGGGAAGGAATTAACTCCCTCCCAGCCGAAGCAGGACACGGAGTGTTTACATTGGGAGCTGCTGCCTGCAGTTAAAATGCCTCTTGTGTGGTTGATCAATCTGATCACAGCTCCTGCCCCTCCACCCTTCACCCACGACTTTCACTTTTCATCTGCCAGCATTCCTTTTCCTGTTCACCCCCTGGGAATACAGGGAAAAAAAAAAAGCCAAAAAAGAAAAAAAAAAAAAAAAGCCAAAAAAAATAAAAAAGCAAACCAACCCAATTTAGAATTTGCCCATGCAAAATATACAGGTCAGGTGGACTGGGAAAAGCTCAGCTTGGCAAATCCCCAGGGAGCAGGTGTATTTTGTTCAGTGCCTCTGCCAGAAAATCCACGCTCTCCAACATTTCGTAACCCGGGGAAGGCGGAGGGGTCTGGCAGAGGGAATGCCGATGGGCAAGGCAATCCTGTGTCTTTAATTTTCTTTTCCGAGGGGAAGAAAGTCTGCAGAGCCATGACAGGCTCACTTGTTCAGCCTTTAATGTGCGATCTGTTTTCTCCAGTGGAGGGCACTCAGTGTATCACAAACTAGAACATCAGCACCGACAAGCTCCGGAGCATCATCTCTCTCTGGAAAGCCTTCGGAATTGGACGAGAGCTGCCTCTCGGCACAGCCACAAAACACTTTCCACCTGCCCAGCCGAATGGATAAACCGAGCCTGCACAGCTTTTAAGCCGGGCTCTGGCAGGGAGAGGGCAGGCCCGGCGGCTCCCGGGGCCGGAGGATGGATCGCTGTGCCTGGGAACGGCAAAAGGCAGCAGAATGAGGCGTTCTAGGTACCGGCAAAGGGTTTTGTCATTCCTCCCAGAGAAGTTGGTTTGCCTCCGTCGCCCGCTCCGGCTTTTCCTTGCAGATCGCCACTTAACGCCGGTTCTCTGATGACTTACACAATGGCTCTCAGAGCTTAGAGTCCCTCCCTACCCCCCCACACTCTCCATCTCCATCCCCCCCCCCCCACCCCAGCCTTCGTCCTGTCTTCCCCACCCCCAACCCCTTCCCTATCCTTCCCCTTCCTCATCCCCAAAATTCTCGCTTGTCCTCTCTAGGGAACTTTGTGGGGGTTTGTGGCATGCAGCTGGATGCTGGTGGTGATGTGAGTGGCAGCCGGGCTGTGCCACGAAGATTCTGATGGTTTAAAGAAAAGAAACCCATTTGAAAAGGAGAGAGAGAGAGAGAGAGGCGAAGGGGAAGCGAAAAAAAAAAAAAAAGGGGGAGAGAGAGAGAAGAAAACAGCTGGAGGAAGGAAAAGGAGGACGTTATTGATGACAAAAGGATGGGTAAGTGAACTTTTCCTGTTTGTTTGCTGGCACAGCTGCCCGGGGAGAAGGGGGTGGTGGTGGTGGTGGTGTATATTTTTCGGTGGGATTATTTGCTGCCGGAGAGGGGGGCACAGGCTGAACAGCAGCAGTGGATTCCTGTGCCAGGTGACTCACTGTACTTGCCATTGTATTTTTAGATCGCGTATCCCCCCCCCCTCCACACACACAGACACCCCCTCCACCCCCCCTCTCCTCCTGCAGAGGTTTTACACGTCGTTAACCTGTGAATCGATGCCCCGAGTGCAGGGCTGGCCGGAGCAGATTCACTGGTGCCACCCTCCCCCGCACCTGCCGCGCACAGAGCGCTCCATGGATGCAGCAGGCACCTCTGCCCAGATCTCCTCCTGCCTGCAAATCCCCTTTCCCGGAGCCTGGAGCGGCATCCTTCGGGCTGTGAACACTTCGCGGGATGTGGGAAGCAGAGGGGATGGAGTGGGGGGGTGGGGGGGGGAGGGTGGTGATGGTTTCTTGCCTAGGTGGTTTTGAAAAGGCTTGTTTGGGCTCTGAAAAGATGCCCCCGGTACCTCTGCTCCATCTCCAGCAGTCATTTGCCAGTCTGGTTTGGTTTTTTTTTTTTCGAGTGTGACAGGTTTATTCCCCTCCTTCCTTTCCCCCCACCAGCCCCCGAGTCTGTAACAGGCAGAACATATTTCGAGCTGGCTGCTGCTGGCACGCAGGCAGGAGCAAATAATAAGATTTAAATTAAAAATCTAACCGTTGAAGGCAGGGACACATAAGCACAGGGGCATTTTAGGTTAGGAATTTTTTTTTTTTTTTTTTTTCAGATTGCCCCTCGGTTTAAAATTGGATTAAAGAGCTGCAGCACGGGGCTGGTTTTGTGCGTGTGACAAATAATAAAGTGATTATTTATCAAGGAGATAGCAGCCCTTGAAACATTTCCTGTTGGAAAATGCATTTTCATCCTTAGCAAAGATGCAACTCTGGAGAGAGGCAGCAGCCCTACAATTATTCCAGGCATGTGGGTGTATGTTGGGGTTTCTGACGCCCCCTCCACCCCCCTCTCATAATTATTTGAGATTAGATATATTGAATTATTATAGATGTCCTCACATCCAGCATTGCTCCTGCATGACAAACCTGACATCTCAAAGGCAAACCCTCCAAATCACCAGAGCTGTGGGAGAGAGAGAGAGAGAGAGAGGGAACTTGAAATAGAAATCATCCCCCTTTAAACTTTCTGGGCTTGGCTGCTCAATGGGAGTGTTGGTGTGGATATTTTCCTCCAGTATCTAATGTATATAAATACAAATGGGTAAAATGCTCAGGCATTCCCAGCTGCATGTGGAGAACTTCAGATGAAAATGTGTTAAGGCAATGATTCATGAGAAGGGAAAATGTCTCCTACCATTCTCTTGGCGTTGGGGTCCCACACCAGCATTGCCTGAGCTACTTCTCCAGATGGCTGAAGTTTCTTTTCCTGCATCTGCTCGTGGGTTTGAGGGACAGAAAAACCGCGAGTAAACCCACCTAAACCTCCCGTTTAGGCGCAAATCACTCGGTGCAAAAAAAGCAAAGCCTTTCCCGAGCGTCTCGTTTTAAAGTAAATGCACGTTCTAAAGGTGGGTCAAACTTTATGATGAGCAGGTTTCTCGCTTTCTGCAGTAATTTGTTTTTTTGGAGGATTTGGACTGGCACTTTGCTTTTCTCGAGGAACACGTTTAGCAGCCCGTAAAGCAGCAGCTTTGGCTCATTTCCTCTCCAGCTCTGTGGAACGTTCGGCACAGTGACTTGACAAATATGTTTATTGTTAAAACCTCGGCGTTTTAGCGATAAGGGCATCGCAGCTCCACTGGTGGACAGGGGGCAGAGCCAGGAGGGGAACGGGATTTTGGTGCTTCTGAGGGATCCTAAGTCACACAAAAGGAGTGGCACCGGTGAGAGATGGCGAGGCGCGACCTCAGAGGACGGGAATTTGCACCACAAAAGCCCCAGACGGGAGGCAAACAGGTTGTCTCCCAAATCCCCCCCGGCTCCACTCGGGCATCATCCCAACCCCCCCCTACCGCAGGGGTGACGTGAGTAATCCGCCGGGCAATTAATCTTAATAGGCTCCCAATGCCCGTTTGTTTTTCTCTTTCACGTTGCAGGTTTCCATTTAATTAAGCAGCTGAGAGGCACGGGCTCGCTCCTGGTGCCGCTGCTTCCCCTGGTGCTGCTGCTGCTGCTCGCGGTGCTCGCGGGGGCTCAGCGAGCCTGCCCCAAGAACTGCCGGTGCGACGGCAAGATCGTGTACTGCGAGTCCCACGCCTTCCGAGACATCCCCCACAACATCTCCGCCGGCTCCCAGGGCTTGTCCCTGCGCTACAACAGCATCCAGAGGCTCAAACCCAACCAGTTCGCCGGCCTCAACCAGCTCATATGGCTCTACCTCGACCACAACTACATCAGCTCCGTGGACGAGGACGCCTTCCAGGGGATCCGCCGGCTGAAGGAGTTAATCCTGAGCTCCAACAAGATCACCCTCCTGCACAACAAGACCTTCCACCCCGTGCCCAACCTGCGCAACCTGGACCTGTCGTACAACAAGCTGCAGGTGCTGCAGGCCGAGCAGTTCAAGGGCCTGAGGAAGCTGCTGATCCTGCACCTGAGGTCCAACTCGCTGAAAACGGTGCCCATCCGGGTGTTCCAGGACTGCCGGAACCTCGACTTCCTGGACCTGGGCTACAACCGCCTGCGGAGCCTGTCCCGGAACGCCTTCGCCGGCCTGCTGAAGCTGACGGAGCTCCACCTGGAGCACAACCAGTTCTCTAAGATCAACTTTGCCCACTTCCCACGCCTCTTCAACCTGCGCTCCATCTACCTGCAGTGGAATAGGATCCGCTCCATCAGCCAGGGGTTGACGTGGACCTGGAGTTCCTTGCACAACTTGGATTTATCGGGCAACGACATCGCGGGGGTAGAGCCCGGGACCTTCCAGTGCCTCCCCAACCTGCAAAAGCTCAACCTGGATTCCAACAAGCTCACCAACATCTCCCAGGAGACCATCAACACGTGGATCTCGCTCATCTCCATCACCCTGTCCGGAAACATGTGGGAATGTACTCGCAGCATCTGCCCCCTTTTCAACTGGCTCAAGAACTTCAAGGGGAACAAGGAGAGCACCATGATCTGCGCGGGGCCCAAGCACATCCAGGGCGAGAAGGTGAGCGACGCCGTGGAGACCTACAACATCTGCGCCGAGATCCCGGTGGCGGCCACTGAGAGGCCCTACCAGGCGCCCAGGACCCCGCCCAGGCCCGTCTTCGTCCCCAAACCCACCGTCTCCAAGCTGGAGAGCCACCAGCGGCCCAGCCCCGCCGCGCCCAGCCCTTCCCTCGACGTCCCGACGCCGGGAGTGGAGCCGGAGTACGAGCACGTGTCGTTCCACAAGATCATCGCGGGCAGCGTGGCCCTGTTCCTGTCGGTGGCCATGATCCTGCTGGTGATCTACGTGTCCTGGAAGCGCTACCCCGCCAGCATGAAGCAGCTGCAGCAGCACACGCTCATGAAGAGGCGCAGGAAAAAGGCCAGGGAGTCGGAGAGGCAAATGAACTCCCCTTTGCAGGAGTATTACGTGGACTACAAGCCAACAAACTCTGAGACCATGGATGTATCGGTCAATGGATCGGGGCCCTGCACTTATACCATCTCTGGCTCCAGGGAATGCGAGGTATGAACCATGATCCTCCTAAAACCATTTCAGCTGCTGGGAAGGAGAGGTAAATGTTCGAAGCTCTTGAGGTATCTCTAAATGCTCGAAAGATTAATGAGATGTTGTTTTGTTTTTTTGGGGGTTTTTTGGGTTTTTTTTTTTGGGGGGAGGGGAGGTGGTTGGTGTGGTTGCTCTTTGAAAGGTTCTCTTGTCCGATGTCAGCGGTCAGGGAAGGGATGGTGATTGTTTGGAATAATTAAGGATCATTAAAATACAGATCAAGTTGAAGTCAACAACTGTAGTAAAGGCATCTGGAGTGTTATTCTCCTCCTGTTTGCACCCATTTTATGAGCTGTGGCTACAAGAGAGTCCTATTTTTAATGTATTGGTAGAGACAGAGGCGTGTAAGAGCCTCTTCTGCTGCAAAAATAAAGATGGAAACCTCTTTACTCAGCCCCCCACATGAAATCTTGAGGGGTTTATGGCCTATTTAAAGATAATGGCAAAGATTTGCTGCGTTTTTGGTCTGGTTCAGGATCAAACCAGAGAGCACCAGGGCTGCAGCACAATCCTGGAGTTTTCCTGGAGCAGCAGGAACAACAGAGGCTCCTTTGAACCCGAGCCTTGGTCCAACAGCACGTTTGCAAATGCCTGGCTTGGGAGATGGGGATTCTTGAGGTTTTTAATTTCGTTTCAGTGATCACTGGGGGGTCAGACAGAGCTGATTCTCACATGCTGGAGGCCGTGTTAGGATTTGACTCAGCAACTCAGGAAACACAAACAGCAAAAGCTCCCAGAGCATCCTTTCTGTTGTTCAGCTTTGCAAGGAAACACCAAATCGTTTCATTCCTGTCCATGACTCCACCACTGTGTATGCAAGGGATGGTTTTGCTCTGAATGCTGATGCTTATTTATAGCTGGGAGAGGAGGATTTGCACAATTCCATTGCAGCACTTGTTACTTAATCCTGCTCCTGACGTGGCTTTTGGGCACTGTGGGGAGGGGGTTTTCTCCCCTGGTTGTGGATGTGCTACCTGAGAGTGTTCCATGTGCCTGCTGGGATTTATCCCAGCCCATTTGTGCAGACTGGGGAGATTTTGAGCCCTGAAGGTGAGCAGTGTGGAACAGGCTGCAGTTCTGGGAACCAGATTTGTTTCTACTTCCTGACAAAGGGGTGTCTTGGAGGTGCTTCACGTTTGGCACCCTAAATCCCCAGCTGGTTTGGGACCATGGAGTTAAGAAGGAAGAAAAATGCCTGTTTTGGGGTTGGTTTCTCTGGAGCAGTGTTGCCTTCAGAACAGGAATCCACCTGCCATATCCCTGTCATTGCTCCAGTACCGTGGGAATGAAGGTGTGGGGTTTTTATTCCCTGTCACCAGCACAAGCAGAAAGTGATGTTGAAGTTATTTTGAGTTTTCCCTGGCTGTCACAAGGAGCCCTAATTTGGTCTGAAAGGCTGTCTCCCCTTCCTGCTCAGGTTTAACACCACTGAAGTTTCATTAGCTTGGATAAAATGCTGTTTAATTTGCACCACAGTGGTGAGACAGCTGAATTTCCAGTCACAGCTGATCATCCATCTGGATCTCAGAAGATGCAGGGGTGATGTCACGTCATTTGAGAGGCTGAAATTCGGGTAATGTGGATTATGGCAGATAATTCCAAGGCTGAAGAGCCCTACCAGGTGCAGGACAGAAGATAAGTGTGGTGTAAACTCCTCCCTGGTGTTGTGGGTTGTCACACACAGCATTAAACACAAGGGGACCCCAGCTCACCTGGTTTCCAAGGTGCTGTGGCAGCACCACAGCAGTTTTATTCAGGTTAAATTAAGGTGGTGCAGAACTTTGCAGGGCTCAGGGTGTTTATTGTGCTGGTTCTGGTGCAAACCAGGCTGTGATGTCAGTGATGGAACACCCAGTGGCTCTCAGCACACTAAGAGAGACTCACAAATAATAGACAACAATAAAGACTTGAGGAGATGGGAACCAGATCATTGAAGGCACATGAAGCAACCCAAAGCCCTGGGTGAAATCCTCTCTTCAGCTTGGATTTGACATTCTTCGTCTCCATAGCTACGAGGTTCCACTTGGAAAAGGAGAGACAGGCACTGCACAGCACTTAAAAAAAAGGGGGAAACAAAAATCCTTGCAGAGTCTCCAGCAGAGGAAAGGGTTTGTGTTTGGGGAAGAAAACAGAAAATGGAGCATCTCTTTATTTCCTGATTTGCCCAAGTGGACATAGCTGTGGGAAACTGTCACTTTGAGATGCAGCTCAGGCCCATCCTTCCATGGATGCTCATTCCTGAGGTTTCTCCCAAAAAAGAACCACTTGGATGGGAGAGGAGAGCCTGGCTACCAGAGTGAAGGCAGGCAGGCTCTGGAATTCATTGCTTAGGACTCTGTGGAGTTTTCTTTTTTAAAGTAATGATTTTCAAATTATTGTCTCCTTTATATGTGTCCACCTCCCTGAAAGCAGCTGAGGTGTCCAAACACCTGATGATGGTTCCATTGGAGCTGGGAAAGGTCAGAGAAGCCTGAGCAGATGCTGCTGTTGGTAGTGGGGTGAATAACTGATGTTTTCTGAGGTCCAGGAGCAGACCCTGGTTCCTCCACAGGGACCATTTGGGGATTTGGGAGCATCCAGCTCAGCTCATCCATAAACCACCTGTTTTCCAGGGCAGAACTGGCACTGGAACAACGTGCTGAGGTATTTCCACTGGTTCTTTCCTCCACAGCAGCAGGGGATGGTTTTCTTTTAAGTTTAACGAGATTCTGAGTTTGAAACAAAGGCACACAGAGCTGCCCTGGAGAAGGGGAGGTGCAGGTTCACTTTGTGGGGCTGCTTTTTCCAGTCCCTGCTTCAGGAATTATTTCTTGTGCTGCAGAGATGGAGCCAAAGCCAGGCTGGCTGGAAATGGGAGAGACTCTTGGCATCAGTGGGATTATAATCACTGACACCTGGCCTATGCTATTCTATTTAGTCTATTGGCAAGGGCTGCTAAAATAACTGGATGCTCATGATTTTGGCTCTCCCAGGCAGTTCCCAGACTGCTGCCATCTCATTCTGGTGTTTGCTTTGTGCCTGTGCATCCCATTCCCTCCGTGTTCCCTATTTATTTGTGCGTTTGCTGAAGATCCTGGGGGCCACAAAAAGCCATTTCAGAAGCCGAGCTGTGACGTGGTGCATTTCCCACATCTCACACACAACACAGCAGCTGTGTTTGGCTCACTTTGGGGAGGGGGGAGTGGGGCAGGGGGAACGTTGCTGCAGGAATCTTTCTCCCTCCTGGAAGGTCAAGAAGGCAAGCAGGTGAACAGCTTGTGGGTGTGAATTGAGGCCCTTTGAGGGGTGATTGACACACATCCCAGGAGGTCACTCCTTACTTTTCTCCTTCTCCATGTCCTGTGGATGAGCAGGGACAGCTCCGCTGTGTTTTTCTAGTGGAGTGTGAATGGGGGTGGCTGTCACTTGTATTCACTGGTGCTAAACCAGTCACACAAAATCATGTTCAGCTGGAATTCTGCTTCCTGCCTTCTTGCCACTGGGGAGAGAGCACAAATAGGTGTAGAAAGGAGATCAACACATGCAGGCCTGCTGGGCTGCTGACCCGCTCCTTCTGGGCCTGACTTAAAAGGGAATGTTAACATGCTGTTGTTGTTTATTATTTATTTATTAAACACCGTTTCTGTGTTGTTTTGGACGAGGTGCAAAGAGGAGAAAGCAGAGCAGCCTCCATCTCCAGGGTGTGTTTAGTGCCAGTTCTGTAACTCAACCTCTCGAGGGTGCCCAGGGGCTCAGCCTGAGCTCGTGGGGTGTTGTGGCCTCAGGGGACAAATCACTCAAGGACTGGCTGAATATTCCATTATTTTCTCCTAAGAGCAGTGGTTGTACTTCCTTTGGTTGTCAGCCTGAGGTTTTTGGAAGGAATGCTGAGCAAGGACTTCATGGCAGAGGTGTGAGCTCGTCATGGGGATGGGATGGGAAAGGAAGGTGATTCCACAGGTGGGGCATTGCAAAAACAAGAATTTGGGAGGTGAGGAGTGAGGAGAATGGGGAGCAGTAGCTCCATTAGCCTGCCATCATCACTTTTTCTCCAGTGACTGTTTTGAAACGTAGTAGGACAGGCACTGTGATTTGGTTTCCTTCTGTGCTGTGGTTCCTCCTCCTCTGCTCCCCTTCCTCCACTTCTCTGTGACTGTGGACCTTAAATCCTCGTGGGGCTGTAAACTGAAGGGTGAATCAGCCCAGTGAAGCTGTGTCAGAAGCTCTGGGCTTGTTTGGGGAGAGTAAGCAAAGGAGAGGCTGATGGTGCTGCTCCTCAGAGCAGCGTCTGCAAGGGACACTCCAAAGGGGCTCAGAGAGGGGAGGAGAAGGTACATTTTAGAAATCAGAATCACAGAATGGTTGGACACAGAAGGAACCTTTGAGATCACCCAGTTCCAACCCCTTCCAGCAGCCCAGGTTGCTCCAAGCCCTGTCCAACCTGGCCCTGGGCACTGCCAGGGATGGGGCAGCTTTTACCCTTCAGAGCCTTTAATCAGCATTTCACACTTGGCATAACATCAGCACAAGGAAAGCTGTGCTCCAGAAGTGCTGGGGATGTAGCAATAAATGCACAGGGGTGAATTTTCCTGGGCTCAGCACTTGTGTGAAGTGTGAGATTTCCCAAAGATGTTCCCAAAATGACCGGCCGTGTTTCCGGCACAGCTCTCAGCCAGCTGTGCCTCAGCAGCAATTGAGCCACGGGGCTGTAAATTTGGAAAGGAAGCAGCAGGAGGATGTGGAACACTTCTGAAACTCTTACTCAGTCCTTAGCCTGGTGCCTGGGGGAGAGAAGAGCTCCTCTGGAATTCGGGCTTGTGATACAAGTGCTGTTGAGACCTCGGGAATTGATTGCTCTGGGATGGCGACAAAGGAAGGGGCTGAACCCTCATCTCCCAAATTTTCATCGAGCTTGGGAGATTTCCTGACCAGATTCCAGGCAATACATTTGCTCCACTAGGTCTCATCCTAGTAATTATCTAACAAAACCATGGGACTGCACTGTGGGTTTGTGTCTTAGACACGATGTCCAGCTGGGCTCCTCCTCCCTGCCTCCCCTTCACCTCTTTTCCTTCTTCCCCAGATTTTGTCACTTTCTGGAAACCTCAGGGAGTTGTGCACAGGGAGAGGATGGTGCATTGGAAAGCTTGGCACAAGAGAGGAAAATACTGATATTCCCATTCCCATCATTGCCTGAGCCTTTTGAGGGATTCCTGCTTTGCTGGAATTGTGGCAGGTGCCCTCTGCCCTCCCCATCTCCCTTTGCCTTTCCCTCACCCCTTCTGCCTCTGCTGAAACCCTGGGATGCACTGCCAGCATTTTAAGGAGGAGAAAAACAAATCAATTTTAGCCCATTCTGTGGCTCATGCCAGAGGGGAGAACACTCAGAAACAGGGAAGGAATCTGTTGAACCTGTTCATCCGTGGTTTCTCTTTTAAACACACACACCACCAACAAAACACACACCAAGAGGGACAAACAACCTTTTAGTGGGTGTCCTGCTGCTGGGAATGTTCCTGAGACTTCCCCTGGAATAAGAGAGCTCTGGAAATGCACTCAGGTCCCAACTGTTCCACGGCTGGCCCTGTTGCCACTGGAGACCTGACTCTTTCCTGGCACAGGGAATGGTGCAGCCTCTGCCCCTGCTCCCTGTGCTGTAAACATTTGGACAGGGAACCATTCCGGCCTGATTTGTGTTTGCAGCACCACCCACAGCCCGGTGTTTGGTCATTTCCAGGCAGGTATTGCAGCCCTCAGCACAGATGGGCTGCAGCAGGGGACGTTTTGGACACCAATCAGCTCTCCTCACATCTGCCTCTCGTGCAGCCAAATGAGCTCAGGTTGCCTGTCGATCTCCCCCCCTTCACAGAAAAGAGGAGTGGATCCATCCTAGAGGGAATTCCAGGCAGTTGTCAGCTCTGTCCAAGCTGTAAAGTTCCTCCTTGTTGGAAGCTGGTGAAGGGATGGCATGAGAGGGGGATGGGAATGTTGGCTTTTTGGATTTGTTTTGGCTTTGCCTTTTTAATACCCGAGCAAACAGAAAGCTCTGGCTGGCAGGTGGATCAGTCCTGGTGTTGCAATCCAATGGGAATTGTTCCACCTGCAATGAACAAACAATGAAGGCAAAAAAACCCTGGCCATCTCCAAGCTCACCATCTGGGGTGTGTCCAGCTACAGCAAAACTCCCCCCTTTGGTAATTAGCTCAAGTATAGATTTATTTGGAGGTTATTGAGGTACATTTGAATACAACTGGCCAGAAGAGGAGCAGTTCCTGGATGCTGGAAAGCCAGAGTGTCTCCTGAGAACTCTGAAAGAACCAGTTATGAGGCAGAAAGTTCTTGGTGTAAACTCAGGTCAAGGTTTTTCTTCTTGTACTGAAGAAATGGGATTTTCCTGCCTGGTACTCGTGTGTTGATCCAATTAAGAAGCAGAAGATAAGGTTGGTCTGAGGGGGGTGTTTTTGCTCTGGCTGTGTTTGGGTAGGAGCTGACAGCTCCTAAGTTTAATCCATGGATGAAAATCCCAAAGGAATCCTTTTGTGCCCCGGGGGGAACAGGACACAGCAGGGAATGTGACCAGGCAGGTACAGAAAGAGGAAATGGAGAGACCTGAAGAGCAGTTTCTGGAGGAGAGGAGCAGCCCAGGATTTAAGGAACCTCTGGCAGCACCCTTTATTGGATGTTCCAGCCCATCCCATGGTCAGCCTTCTCTCCTGGGCACCAACCCACAGACAGAGCTGCCTGGCAGCGAGTGGCAGCTCCAAGGTCTCCATGATAAGGTCAGGCTCACCCTCAGTGTCTTGCACCCTCATAACTCAATTTTCTTCCAGTGCATAGAGGAGTGTCTTTGATGAATAGACTTGAGTTGTGTGGTTTTGCTCATTTTCCAACTCGGTTCTCATTTCAAATCAGCTTCTCCTTCTGTGTGATGGCCCCTGAAACCCCAGATGATTCTTCACTGCTCTCATCTTTCACTAACATATCCATTTGGATTATCTTTGTGCCATGATGGATGCTTTAAAAGGAACCAACAAGGCCATCAGATTCTTGCCCTGGTTCAACCAGCATTTGTTAATGTTCTAAATCATCTTGGGCCTGAAATGTGCTGCTTCTTAAATTTAGAATGATGTGATTGCCTAAAGCCTCTCCATGTGTTAATTAAATCATCATAATTGTGGTTTCTTGAGACTGACAGGTTATAAATAGTTTTTCTCCCCCCCCCCCCCCCCCCCAGTAATTGGGGATGAATGACAGTCAAAACAGCTATTGTTTAACTGTACATCTAAACCAGCCTTCCCATTCCCACTCCACTTCCCTGGGGTCCCTTTGCTGTCCCTGGCAAAAAGCAAACCAAACCCTGCCTGCACTTCTTTTCCTCTTTAGGGGGGGAAAAAAACCCTGCTACAAATACTGAAGTTGGCCAAGGATTTGTAATGAGCTTTTTTTGCTTGACTTTTGATCTTGCCCAGCAGCTCTGTCCCCTGTGTGTGGCAGAAAGGATGGTAAATGGGAACATCCTCAGGCTTGCATTATGCACGATCCCAGTGGGCAATTAGGCCCTGCTCCCCTTTCATGTAGGTCTGCACGCTGTTTACAGCTCCAATTTGCAGAAGAACCCGAGGCTACAGCTTGGTCTGGTGCTCTGGATCCTCCTTACTCTTCCAATTATGGAAAGAAACCACAGTTCCTTGGACTCTGGAGGACTGGGATGTGTCCTGCTGATTGCCACAACTCAGGGTTCAGTGAGATCCATGAATATACAGAATCATGGAATCACAAAGGTTGGAAATTAAAGTAGAATCGTTTAGGTTGGAAAACCCCTCTGAGGTCATCAAAACCAGCCACACAACGTGTCCCCAGAGGCCACACCTTTTAAACCCCTCCAGGGATGGGGACTCCACCACTGCCCTGGACAGCTTGTTCCAATACCTCAAAAGCATTCTGGGGAGGAAATTTTCCCTGATATCCAACCTACACCTTCCTTGGTGCAGCTTGAGGACATCTCCTCGCTTGGCAGAAAGCTTCCACCAGGAAACTCAACCTTTCTTTCCGAGACTGGAGGATGCCCTTCCTCCTTGGGAGTTTGGGGAGGAGGGTGATCCACCCCTGGGCTGTGCCTGGAGGATTTAGGAACCACCCTAAACTCTGCTGATAATTTACCGTGAGCTGGCAGAGAGCCCTTCAGCGCAAACTGCCGGGACTTCAAAAGGAGAAAGCAAAGCCAAGGTCACCGTTGGCTTTGGTTGGAATCTGAGCACTGAAACCAACCCTTAAACCTTTGAAAACTCCTCCTGTCTCGCAGTCTGTGCCCTCCCATCCACTCACCGGGCTGCCCTGCCTTTCACTGCTGATGCAGAGCAGGGTTGGGGTTCAGCTCCTGCTCGGGCATGAAAGGGAGAAGCATTGTCTGGAGCCTTAAGGGACTCCCACAGCGACTGTTTTGTTCCTGGCATGAAAGGCGGTCTGAAGTGCTCTGCTTTGTCTTGGGGAGGCATTAGCACATGCCTATTTAGTGCTTTTAAAACGTCTACACCGCATTCAGACGCAACGGAGACCGACTTGCAGCCACTCAGGTGCTCCCTCGTCCCAGTGGGTTTCTGCAGAGCGCAGAAATTGCCTGATTTTAATGGAAATTTCGGAGCCGTCTCTTCCCCCTCCGGCATTATAATTTTCCTTCCCGGAGCCTCTAAATCATATGTTGGGCTCGCGGCTTTAAAAGCCACATCAATGTCACACGAGAAGGGAAATGAAGGCAGAGAGGGGGGAACACAAATCGTGCAAATCAAAAAGGGAAGGGAGCCCACTGGCGACTCCCAATTATTTAGAAATTTGTATTTGAAAACAAAATCCGTGGGTATTTTGCTTTGGTGCAGTTTCTTTGTTGGATGCATTAAGAGTCCCAACCTGAGGGGCTGATTAACCTCTTTCTGCTCACGATTAGCTCCCAAACATTTATTAGCTTCGGAGAACAAGGTCTAGACTTGGTTGTAAGAGGTGAGGGACTGGAATTAATGTTGGCACAGTGAGCAAAAGGCAGGGAAAAGGTTTCATATCTCACTGCCTCTCATGTCCAGTGAAGGCTGGAGGGGGATATTTTGCCCTGATGCTCATCAGTGCCTCAATCCAGTGGAAGGTGAATCTCCCCATGGCAGGGGGATGGATCTGGGTGGTCTTTAAGGCCCCTTCCAACCCAAACCACTCCATAATTTTATGGTTCTACATAAAAAAACCTGAAGTGGAGCAGGGGTTTTTCCCCACCTGCTTTGCCTCCCTGCCTGTCAAGGGCCACCCAACCTCGCCAAGTTTCACTGTTTACAACAGCAATGTTTATTCTCTCTAAAAAGCACTTCCCCAGAGTCACTTGAGGACTCCCAGAGCAAAACTCCCCTCCTCTGATGATTTGTTCGGAAGGTTCATGACCTTCACAGTGCAAAACAGCTTGTCCAGCTGGTAAAATCATTCCTGTCTCCACCAGGCTGATCTGTGAGGATGCCAAGGCCGGTGTTCCTGAGGAGATCTCGGTGTGTTCCTCAGCTCAGGGAGTCCAAACTTCATACTATGAAGTACCAGTTCAAGGCCAAAGGCCATTTAAATAAAATTTAAATACCATTAAAATGCTATTTAAATACTCTTTAGGGTAGTGTAGTCCACATTCACCTCAACTTGGAAGTCACTGAAAGATTTGTGGACGCAAAAAGTCACTGCAAATAAAGCTCAGTGTTAAATTACTGTATTTATATTAATAGATATTTATTATTGTATGTATTAGATTTTTTAGGTGGGTGTGAATCCTGAAAGTTGTGTTTCCTCTCTTATTCAGTGCAATTTAACAAATTATTCTATATCTGCTGTCCAGAAAACAGGAGATACATCACATAGAAAATATATGTAATATATAATATATAATAATATATAATGTATGAAGAAAATGCTTTTTCACCTCCCTCTCCACAAATGGGGTGGGTTGTTGGCCTCAGTTATATGGAATTTTATCAAACTGCTGCAGTGGGGATGTGGTTGGTAATGATTTTAGATGTGTGTCCATAGTTCCACCAGGCTCTGCAAGGCTCAGTGTTAGTCTAGAATAAATACATCCAAGAGCTTCTGGAAATTCAGGATTTTGGCCATTGGGTGAGGCCACAATAAAGGCATTTATCAAAGATCCTGAGCTTGTCTCGTTGTGCAGAATGAACAAGTGTTCTGCTCACAGGTAGTTCATTAAAAACCATTGACGAGCCCAATTGTCCCAGTTTTATTTCTCCCATTAATCTGGGCTGATAAACTGCTGCAAACGGGCTCCTGTTGGTGCCAGAGCAGTGTGGAGATTTCCCTCAGTCACTGCAGGACAACAAAAGATGGGTTTGGGGACCATCTCCCTCTTCCAGAAACATCCTGGGGTTTGAGACCCTCCTTAAAAGCTCCGACCTGAGAACTGGAAGGTGTTTGTTTGCAGGGCAAAAACCCAGTGAAAAAAACCCATCCCTGCAGGTTTCTCACATCTGCAGCTTTCCTGGGGATGATTTCTGATTAGAAAAGGCTTTTTTTTCACTTGAAAAAACTCGGTGATGGTTCCAACCAGGGCTCCTGTTCCTGGTCAAGGTTCCACCTTGGGAATTTTCCTCCAGAGACTATAAAATAAATCCTTGCCTGAAGTCTATCTTGCATCTGTCTTTTAGTTTTTGCTAGAACAGCATGTTAGATCATCACTAAGGAGAAATACCAGGGCCCAAAAGGACAAAAAAAAATCATATTATTCCCTTTGAAAACGTGTCAGGTGAAGAAATGGAACTAATTTATCTTCATTCCCAGCAAGTGTTAACTCCCTCCTTCCCCAGGACAGTGACAGGACAGGTTTAATCTTGCCTGGTATTAAAAAAGAAAAGCCTTTGAATGATTTAACTTTTTCATGTTCACTGTTTTAAGTAATTATTTAATATTAATCCAAACTAGCAGCATACAGCTGAATTCAGGTCAAAGGAAGTAAAATAAAATGAAATTAAATAAATGGAAATAAAATAAAATAAACCCCATATGTCCCCCCCCTATTTTTTTATTATAACACATTTATTATATTGCATTTATTAATCTTGACCTGGTGGGGCAGGTAGGACAGGGTAAGGCTTAGCCTTGTTTCAAACTTCATACAGCAATTAATTAGTGGCTGTGTGTACATTTTGTAAGAGGTTTAAAAAGCAGTAGTTAATCATTGATGAATTTTAAAGCAGGATAAGCACATAAATAAGAGGTCACATGTGATTTCTGGTAATTTCTTACAGCACCTATTAATTTTTTATTAATCCTGGAGAGCTATTTACAAACGCCTGCCAGAGCTGGAACCAGAGCTGCAGTCAGAAAGCAAATAAAACCCTCAGATAAATAATGAGAACTTGACAGAAACAGCAGCTCTCTGACTCAGGGACTCGGGGTTGAACCATTCAGTGAACAAAACACGGGCTGGAATTGTTCCCATTTGATGCTGAGATTAAAAGTGCAGACTGGGACGTGGGCTTTAAAACCCAGGCCCCATTTGGGATGTTCTGTGTCATTCAGGACTTTTGGCTCTCTGAACTTTCTCCTGGAGACCTCCAAGGGTGGAGGTTCCACAGTCCCCCAGCTGGAATCTCTGCCATTGTATCCCAGTTGGTCTTTGCTCCTGCAGTTTAGGGAGAGCTGCCTCATCCTTTTATTACTTGTGGGTGAAGTTTCTTGTATTACTGATGAGCCTTTACTCTTTTCCTCTTGAAATGCAGCGTCCAGAGCTGAGCTTGGACTCTCTGATCACGAGTTTATCAATACTGAGAAGGGCTTGGGGATTATTTTATGTGTTTGATGCCTGTCTACAGTGTTCAAAAACTGAGAGGTGAAAAAGTTTACTGGGGGGGTCACTGGGGGTTGGACGAGATGACCCTAAAAAGGTCCCTTCCAACTGGAACTATTCTGTGATTCTGTGAACTCAGAACCACTGCAAGCCCATCATTCCTCTCCCAAGTGGAGCAAACACTCTGTTTGCTTTCTACAGTGCCAGAAACGATCCAGGTGAAGGACTTACCACCCAAAATGCCCCAGATTTGAGCAGCTGAGCTGCAGGAGAGCCAAGTGTGTGTGGTGTCAGTGGGGATGTGGTGCTGACAGATAACATGCACAGTTTGCTCTCTGAATTCCAGAGTCTTTCAAAAACAGGACTAGAGGAAAAAAAAAGAAAAATCATCTTTTCTCTGTGTTTTCCTCTCCTGAATCACTGTTTATACCCTGTGATCCCACTGAAAGCCGTGTTTGTGGCGAGTCCTCCCTGGGCATCAGGCTCTGGCTTTGTTTCAGAGCTCTGCCCTATTCCCCTTCTTTCAGGTAGGCACTTTATTCCTCCTCTCTCCTTTTGCTGATTGCTAATTATTATGGATGCAAAGCTTGCTTTGTTTCCTTTTAAAAGCCTTTGCTTGGGACTGTTCCATCAGCATCTTCGAATCAGACAGCAGCCTGAATATCAAACAGAGGGCTCTGAGGAGCTCCACGTGCCACCTGTGTCCCTGCCAATGGGCAATTCGGGTATTTTATTTAATTATTTCAGCTTCTTCATCCATCTGATGTGTTACCTGAAGTGTTTCTACCCCTCTATTTATTCAGCAGGTTGTTTTACCCCCCTCTGAGCCTCAGCTGATTTCCTCAGGGAAGCTCCCAGAACTGGGTAGATTTTTTTTACAGCAAGATCCTTGGCAAAGGCAGCTGCTCCATTGCAGTCCATTTTTACCTTTTCAAAAGGCAGCTTGAGGTGATCTTTCCCCCTTCATGTTTTACGAATTTTCTAGCAAAACAAACAAACAAACAAAAAAACCCCGTTTTATTCATGGAAAGTTTGATCATTGTTTTCCTCCCATTTTCCCTTTCCTTAACAGTGATTTATATTTATTGTGGGGTAGTACAGGGAGGCTCTGCTGAGGCTGATTCCCTGTTCCTGAGGCTGGTTAGACTTTGGAAGTGTCTATTCTGCAGTGAACTCCAGGCCCTTGTCCCTCTCCAGCTCTCTTGGAGCCCCTTCAGGCACTGCAAGGGGCTCTCAGGTCTCTGTTTTCCCTTCTATTTGTGTCCTTCCATAACTTTTCCCACTTGTGCTGTTCCACCAGCCCTTTGGCCCCTAAATTTGATTTTTCATTATCTCCTTTCCCATGTACAGGATCCCACTGGAGCCAAAATTCTGTGTGATGGCTTTAAACTGTGCCCAGGGACAGCAGGATCAGGACTTGCCAGGTTTAAACTGAGTTTTCTCTCTAAGCCACCCAGATACCTGGTACCTCTAATCTGATTCCTGGGGTAGAAAATTCAGCAGAAAACTTGGTGTTTTTCTGGAATATAACCCCTTCCAGGACATCTGAGGAATGAGAAATTCAGGAGAGAAGCCTCTTCCCCTCCATTTGAGCAGCTTTGGAGTGGATTCACACCATGAAATTGGAGATTTATGTTATGTCCCAGGGCAAAAAAAAAAAAAAAAAAAAAAAAGGGACACGAGGAGTATTTCTGGAAACAAAGCCTAGAAATGAAAATTGGGGTGTGCCACCCTCCAGCCCAGAATTACAGAGAGACCTTGAAACCCTCTTTGTAGTGCTGGGCCAGGGTGCTCAAAACTCAGCCCTAAACCCACTCTCTGGGGGTTTAAAGCCATTCCTGATGTCCTGTGGAACAGAGACAGGACAGAACACAACTTACCACTCACTCCCCTCCCTTTCATATTTATTTACAAGAACTCCCCCAGAAGAAGAGAAGAATCACAGTCCCAGAAGAATCCAGAGACAGGAGATTAAGAGCAATGACTCAACTGAACGTAAAATATTTGATTTTCGTTTTTCACACTGCATTTGATTTAGGAGACGTTGGTTTTAGCATCTGTCAGGAGTAATGTGTGTACACAAACAGACTGTCAGCAACTGCCTGGGACTGGGGCTTGTGGGATGAAATCTCCTCCCTGACTTCCTAAAGGAGAACCAAAACCCCCTCTGGAGCCCCTTTGGAGAGTTTTAACAAAAAAAAAAAAAAAAATCCAAGTGTAACAAGAGCTCTTATTAAACATTTCCGTGCTCTGGGAATAATTCCTCTGGTGTGGAAAAGGCTCCTGGGAGATCCACACCCCTCAGGCCCAGGGATTTGGGTGTGGATGCTCCTGGAGAGGTTCCAAAGGCAGGAGCCCAAAGTTTGCCCTTTGCAGAGGAGACTGACAGGGATTTTCTGTGGATCTTGCAGAAAATGGACGTTCCCTCCATCCTCTTTTCACGGATCATTTACCTGCAGCCCAGGACCATTACAAAAAATGCAAATGCTGGGAGTTTTAAAAGAAAACCCAGACGAGTTTGGATGAAACTCCTCATGAAAAATAATCCTCCTTTCTTTTAGCACAAAGCCAGGCCTGGATTTGGGGGCATTAATGCCCTCTGGGTTGTCTGGCAGCTGGAAATCCCAACACCCTGCCTTGCAGATGAGAGGGGGCTGCTCTGACATGGATCATTTCACCAGTTTTCCTTTAACTGAGGGAAGAAACAACAGCAGTGCCCCCTCTGGCAGGGCTGTTTGGAGCTTCCCAGCCTCTGGTGTTTGGGGATAAGTCACATTTGTCTGTGGAAAGGGGAGATTTGATTAAATGAAAAGCCCTTCTTGATGGTGTGCTGCACTTCCTCAGAGCTCTGGTCTCAGAAACAGCTAATAAGGCTTTTAATATCAAATAGTTTGGTGGGTATTTGGGGGTTTTTTTCCCCCTCCTTTCTGCAGCAGCTGAGCTGATCAGGTTTGGGCACATACAGGTGATGCACCCAGTGGCTTTTGACTCCTCTGGTCTAATTAAGATCGAAACAAGGCACCTGCATGGCTTCAGGACTTCATTATCCTGCTCCTCAGAGGTGCTGAGCATCTCCTGCCACCCTCTAAACCCCGTGGAAGCTTCTGGTTTTCTGTCTAATCAAGAACCTGACTGATCTCACTTGTTAAACTCGAGCTGCTGGGACTCTGTGTGTGTTGCCAGATAAAGTCCAGCCTCTGCCTCAAAGAAGGCTCCTCTAACCTGGCAATAAACCATCTCCCTTTTAATCAGCTCAGCAGCCAGGGAGCTGTTGCTGCTTCCTCCCAGCCCCCTAATTTGGGCTGTGAATTTTGCTTCCTGACAAAAGATCAGGGGATGATAACCACGTTCAACTGATCACAGCCCTTTGAAAGGGTGTAGGTGATCCTGCTCTGAGTTATGGTAAAAATAATTTCAAACTGAATGCTCCACTTAGTTAATGATAATGCTTAAGCACATTACATCTTGCAGAAGCTGTACAAACATTAACTAATTAGTACCCCCAACTAATACATAATCCACTGTCATGGTGTGTAATTATGTTTTACTATCAGAGCTGGAGGAATTATTCATTGAGAATAATTAATCCAACAAATTTTTCTTCTTTTTTTTTTTTTTTTTTTTTTCTTTTGCCTTCATTGTCGTGAATTTGTTTGCAAAATATTCCCAGGTGTGGTTGTAGCTGATCTCACCACAGTGAGAGTAAAAGGTGTCCCCTGGATTCTGTGTAAATAATTCCTTCAGCTGTTTTTGATCATGGAATGGTTTGGGCTGGAAGGGACCTTAAAGATAAGCCAACCCCCCTTCCTGCTGGTTTGTGCCTGTTATTTATGTGCTGGCCACTATTTCTTTGGTGACCATTATTTATTTGGGTGGCCATTATTTCTTTGGGGACTGTTATTTATATGGTGACTATTATTTCTTTGGTGACTATTATTTATTTGGGGTCTATATTTGCTTTGTGGCAGCACCTCCAGGCCCAGCTGAGTCAGGACCCCACTGCTCAAGGGGCTTCTCATCCTCTCCCTGACCCCAGTGTGAATTCCTGGTGGGACTTGAGGGTCTTCCAGGTCTTTTCCAACCTGTTATTCCATGAATGGCTCTGAGGAGAAGGAACCAAGTGGTGGGGAGGGAAATGGATACATGGGGATGGAATAAATGAGTTGAGCAAATCCATTCTGTGTGGTTTTTGTGCTGGAATTAAACGAATTAAAATTCATGAAAACCTGCATATATCTATAAATATTATATATTTCTGTATTTCTGTGTATCAGGAGGGAAGTGCACTCTGTCACTGCTTCTTCTGCAAATGTCTCTGTATTCAGATTTGCTCTTTAATTGTTGCTGCTTCCCCAGCATTTTTTTCAGAGCATGAGGGAGATTGGAAGTGCTTAATCTTAGAAAAGAGATGACTAAGATGAAGCGTGATTAAAGTATTCTCAATAATGGCTGATTTGGAGAACAGTTATTTGGAGCTTCTCTTCTGTCTCGTTCCTCAAAAATGAGAAGGGAGTGAGACTGAGAGCCAGGAAACAAAGAAAATCAGGCACAAACACTTCCCCTCAGGGGAGAAATAAATCCTGTGGACATCACTGTCACGAGATGTCCACGGGCTGAGACTTCCTTGCCTGAAAGAGGCAAAGACTGAACAAGAACAACTGGATTTGGGTTTAGATGATGCTCTAAAAACATGCACAGACTGCAGTGGGCAGTTGGAATGAGATGGCCCTTAAGGTCCCTTCCAACCCAAACCACCCCATGATGTGATGATTCTGTGATATAAAGGGTTTAATCCAGTCTATTTATTTATTATTGGTAAATAACTTTTCATCTCCTTTTTTGAGTTCCTTGGTTTCTCAGCTGGCCTCAGGGAGCTGAAAGGCCCTCAAATTGCACAGCAGCTCTTTCTGGGTGAAACGAGGCTTTCCCTTTATGGAAAACACCCCTCTGCATGGATGTTCCTTATGGAACCTCCTCTCCTGTCTGCCATATTCACACTTTTTGTTAACAGTTGCTCGGATTTTGGTCTGCTCTTCAAAGCCACCCTCTAAAAACTCCCCCCTGTCATCTCCGTGTTGGCCACAGATGGAACAGAAGGCTCAGGGTGAGAAGCTGCAGGGAAGTCTCTCATTTCTTCCCCTTTTTTTTTCTTTTTATTTTTTTTCCCTCCTGTATTTTAAAGAAGAGGAGGTGAAAATACAAATATGGTCTAAATGCAGGATGTTAGACTGGGAAAGCTCCAGGGATCACTGTGGTGGGCACAGCCTCGCTGGGGTAACCACAGCAACGGGGTGGCTTTGTGTTCCTTGCAGGGACTATCAGAAAATGCCACTTTTTTGTCAACTGCAGGGAGTTTATAAATACCTGCCTGGGAGATGCTTTCCAGGATTGGGCCTCGTAGTTTGACACTCAGGGATTTTAATGGTGTTCCTTTAAAAAAAAAAAATAAATATATATATAGAAGTGTTAAAAGGTTTTATTGAGAAACTAAAAGGAAGGGCATTGGTGCCTCAGACAGAAAAGTGTGTGAGCTGATGGCAGGATTCGTGTTCACCCCGTGCAGGTGGGGTTGGCTGTCTGATCTTCAAAGGATTTCAAATTAAAAAGCATTAATCAACCCTCAAAGTAGCTTTTGTGCACAAAGTCAACCAGTCTGTTAAGTCAGAAAATCTCAGTTTCCTGTTCCAAGATCAAGGAGTGACATCTGGAATCCCTGGGGTTGGAACTGGGTGATCTTTAAAGTCCCTTCCAACCCAAACCATTCCGGGATTCTGTGATTCCAATCCCACAATCAGGAGCCAAGGGCATCTTTTGGCCAGTTCCTCTGGAGGTTTTGGGTGGAAAACTCGCTGTTTGGTGGCCGAAAATTAAGATTTGCCCCCGATGACTGAGGTAGAGAACTCAACCCAGGTGTCTCTGGGGAGCACGAGGTGATGCTGTGGAAGCCCTGGGGGCAATAAAATTATGTCCTGGTGTGAGGGGAGTGGGTTTTATTGAGGAGGATTCCCTGGTTGGTGCTGCCCTGGCTGAAAGGGCAGGGCTGGGGCTGCTCCTCTCCTGCCTCTCAGCCCCAATCTCTTTTGTCTCGCTGCCTCCGAAAATGATGTTCATAAATTCCTGTTTCCCTGACAACCAAAGCCTAACAGATGATTGGTCAGCTGATAAAATATTTTTAGGATGAAG
Source organism: Pyrocephalus nanus (assembly GCA_038380795.1). Taxonomy (NCBI): domain Eukaryota; kingdom Metazoa; phylum Chordata; class Aves; order Passeriformes; family Tyrannidae; genus Pyrocephalus; species Pyrocephalus nanus. The sequence continues at coordinate 2,912,213 of CM076288.1, read as the reverse complement.
CCCAATTTATAGCCTGTTGCCAAAGTTCCTAAAGGGAATAGGATACACAGGAGAAGATCTGAGCCCTGGAGCTGGCACGGGCTCTCCAGGCTCATCTGAGTCTAAATCTGCTTTATCTTGGATTTGTGCTCCTCACTGGCTCTTGCAGCCACCAAATCCAAGTGCCTGCTAATTGATAACAACCCACCCCACCCCCCTTTCTGATGGCCAGGGAGATGCACAGGCACACACTGTTTCTTCCTTCCACTTCCAGAAGAGCTCCCAAAATGAGCCCACAAAGGGCTGCTTCTGACAAAGCTAAATTAAAGAAATGAATGTTTTTTTCATTCCCCTGGCTGTGAGATGAGAGGAATCGTGCTCATTCCTCCCTGTGTACATGAAAATTTGCTATTATACACATCTGGCAAGGCCACTAATGAGAGCTACTTAAAAAGTTGGGCTTTTGATGAAAATTTGGGGTAGTGCTCTGAATCACACGGGAAAAGGAGAAAATCGTATTTATGCTTCTTTTTTTCTACCTTGTCATGCTGAAATACAAGGTAATAGCTCTAAAATAGGCTAAAATTTGGGACCCTGGATTTGGGAATGCCTTTGAGACTGATTTAACCCTTACATAAAAAGCATGAAGTGAGCAGTAGGCAAAACTCAATTCTGTCCCAATTTCCTTTCCCTGCCTAGTTTTGATTACTGAGCTTGTCAGTTGGAAACAAAGGAGTTCTTCCTGTGAGAGTGGCACAAAGGGGAGTCCTGATCTTGTTCAGATGTGTTTGACTCACATCTGCCTTAGATAAAATAGTTTTGGGGTAAACTTTACCTATTTTGTGATTTTTTTCGTGTATTTTTTTAATTGTTGGTTTGTTTTCAAGGCTCTGATCACCTGCAGTGCGGGAAGATTAAGGGGTGAATCAGAGTGGTGGCTCTGTATCCAATTCTGGTTGGATTTGATGGGATGAGACCCAGATAAATGAAGGCAGTTGGCCCAAATTTGGAGCAGTTTTGGGGTAAAGCACAGATTTGAACAGAATCCATGAAGCAGGTGAGGAGATGGAGACCAGGAGTTCCAGATACAACATTTTCCATGCTTGGAAGGACACGTTTAATCAGGTCTCACTCCTTTGGGGTGTTTAAACCTCCATTTGCTGCGTTTTGGTTGCTTTAATTGTCCTGAAGACCTCGGCAGAGTTGTCCAAGTGGAAATGTGGCTGAGCAGCAGCACTGAGGGTCGTGTTAATTAACAGAGATCTTAAATTGATTCCAGCTCGGTGTCCTCACAAACTGAGGGGTTTGGTGCCGCTCAGGGAAGGGTCAGTGGTAGCAGGGAGTTGTGTAAATGAGAGTCCTTTTCTCTCTGCTGTGTTGTTTAATCTCAGGTTCTGGCTGGGGGATTCCTCAAGGAAAGCTGCAGATTCTTTAAGGAAGGTTGATAAACTCCGTGCTGAGCACTTGCAAAGCCAAAGGAACCCGAGTTGTGCCCGGGAGGACTTGGAATTGAGGCTTTGAGGCTGCACAATTCACTGACTTCCACAACCTCATTTTCTAACAGTTTAAAATCATCCTGTCCCTGTTTTAATTTAATATATTATTTTTACATTGAGAAATAAGTCCAGCTGGGGAGAAATCCATACTGGGACACGTCTGGCTTCTTGCAATTAGTCTGGAACTTTGCTGCCCTTGAATAGCCCTGTGGGCTTTGAATTCCCTCAGGCTCATTCCCACCACGGGATTGATGCAGGAATTAGAGAGAGGGATGTTTCAGTGGCCTAGAATTAGTTGGTAGAGCAGCTTTTATTGTCACCAGGCCTCTCAGAGGGGATGGTGGAGGTTGGGAGCTGACCTGGGAGCACCTGGGTGACCTCAGTGTGTGACAGGCAGAGCTCTGTGTGCTCAGAGGGAGCTCATCCCCTTCAACAACAAAAGGCAAAGAAGGCATCAGAGCCCAGTCTTTTCAGCTTTCTTATTAGGCTCATAAATATGCAAATGAGATGCCACCTTTGGGCTTAAGAAGTATTTATGAGGGTGTCTTAATTGGAGGGGGTGTGCTCCTTGTCAGGATGGCACGGGAGGATCTTCAGAAGAGTTTCTGTGACTTTGGAGTGTGAGTCCTTTCATCATCATCATCCCTGGGAGGTTTTAGCACTTCTGGATGTTGTTTTGCCTGCACTTTGCTGGCAGGTGAGGCCACCAAGGGTTAACAATGGAAGCAGAACTCCTGTGTCCCGTTATTCCCTGGGGCTGATTGTGGGTCCACAGGACAGGGCAGTTCCTGCAGATTCTCCTTCCACAGAATCACAGACCCATGGAATCATTTAACTTGGAAAAGCCCTCCAAGGTCATCCAGTCCACCCTGTGCCTGATTCCCACCCTGTCCCCCAGCCCAGAGCACTGAGTGCCACTCCAGGCCTGCCCTGGACACCTCCAGGGCTGGGCACTCCAAACCTCCCTGGGCAGCCCCTGCCAGGGCCTGACCACCCTTTCCAGGGAGAAATTCCATCCCAGGGAGCCACCTCCTCTCTCAGGGGAGGTTGGGACAGTGAGTCCTTGGCTCCTGGGATAGATCCATTGGCTCCTGTGGGCTGGAAAAGCCCTCTAAGGTCACTGAGTTCACTGCCAAGGCCACCACTGACCCCTGTTCCACATCCTCAGGGATGTTAAATCCTCCCAGGGATGGGGACTGCACCCCTGGAGCCTGTTCCAGTGTTTGACAGCCCTTTCCAAGAAGGAATTTCCCCAATATCCAACCTGCCCCTGCCCTGGCACAGCCTGAGGCTGTTCCCTCTCCTCTTGTCCCTGTTCCCTGGGAGCAGAGCCCGACCCCCCCTTGGGTCCCCCCTCCTTTCCCATAAACAGCATTTTTAAAGCTCTTTTGATCCCTTCCTCTCTCTGAGAGGTTTGGACAATGAAATGCAAGTGCACAAACACGTGCAGAAATCAAAAACAAGTCCCAGAAGGTGCTGGGACCCCACCAGAAGACGTGGAGGAAGCTGCAGGAACCGAAATACTTCTGGCATTTTTCACTGGGTTTGTGCAGAACTTCTTGTTCTCTCGAGTATTTGCTTCCTTCCCTTTGGGTCAATGGCAAATGTAAAAAAAAAAAAAAAAATCTGAGTTCTCTTCACAGCAAAAATTCTATTTTTCGATCAGCCATAATTACAATAAGTTTTAATTTTAGCTGCTGCTGCAGGGGATGGAGTTTGGAGTTTTACTGATATCAGTTGAATATGTGATGGGGAAGCAAAGCAGGAGCTTCATTCTGGTTTAAACTGTTACATCTGATGAGAGTGATCCCTCTTGGATTTCAGAACCTGCAACTCTATTTATTTATTTAAAACCTTATGTATATATTTATTAAACATTATTACGTATTTATTTATTGCATATATGCTTATTTACCTATTTAAATCATTCCCTTCTGTAAATATTGTTAAAGGACACTGGGATAACCCTCCTGGCTGTTCAGGGGAGGGAGGTGCTGGCAAGACTCATTTTCCCAGACACATTTACTGTTGGAATCCACTCTGGTCCCATCTGAGGCTTATCAGGAACTAGAAAACACTGCCAGGAGGGTTTATTTTGCCATTCCAAAGGGAAGCTTCTTTGCCTTTGAAAGCCTCCCCTGGGTGTGTTTGCTGGGGGTGGGGGAGCCAGAGATGAAATGAGAGAAGTTTTGCTGCTGATTTTTCAGGGAACCCAAGATTTCATCTGAAGGGAGCAGAGGAACAACAACAGGCCAAAAAAGGCAGCCCTGTGAGAGGAATTTCTGTGGAAGGGAATTATCAGCTGCCTGGCCTGGGTTCAGAGAGAGCACTCGCTCCTTTTGAAGCAGGATCCAATATCTGCTGGGTGTTTTTAGCTGTGTTCACCTCTTCAGATGAAGAGGCACAAAAGTTTCTTTTATTTCCCTTAATATCTGCTCCTAAAGTGTCTCTCCAGCGTTGGAGCAGCCCATGGCTGTGGATATAAATCATCATTTGCATGCAGAGTCCCAGGAGTGAGAGCAAGAAAACTCTGGAGCTGTTAAAATGATAAACGAGCTGCATTTGGGAGGCTGGAGGAGCAAGTTAACATGTTTACCAACTCAAATTATGGATACAATTCCTCAGTGCTGACTGTAGGGATTGGCCACACCATCATTTTTGCACCTTCCTGTGTCTGTTGGAGCTCATATTCTATTAACTTCATTGCATATTCTGTTTTGCTCTGTTGTTCCATTATCAGGGAAATATCACTAAAAAGATGAACATTTACAAAATCAGAGCACAAACCAGCACAAAAGCATCTATCTTAAGCAGGAGAATGTGGAATAATATGCATGACAACAACAAAAGAGATTTATCTTCCTGAGAGCTGGGCTGGCTCCCGTGTAGTGTGTGGGAAATTATTGCCTGTATTATATTAGTGTTTCAAGTTCCACCTCAGATTGAATCACAGAACAGCAAAATAACCCCGGAGTTGCTTCTTTAGAGAGAGAGTGGATGAGATAGTGGGGAGAAATTCCTCCCTGGGAGGGTGGGGAGGGGCTGGGATGGAATTCCCAGAGAAGCTGTGGCTGCCCCTGGATCCCTGGAAGTGTCCAAGGCCAGGTTGGAGCACCCTGGGCTGGTGGGAGATGTCCCTGCCCGTGGCTCAAAACGTGCTCTGAGGTGATCTATTTAGATTTAACAAGAAGGTGGAGCTGCACAACCAATAGTTTTTAGCAGTAATTGCTTAGTTCCTGCTTTCCCCTTCTCCCATGTTTTGCTCCTGCTCCTCGGGTGGAATTTGTGGTCCCTCTGGGGTTCAAGAATTGACTCCAGGGGCTGTCACAGCTCTGCCCACCTCAAAGCCCCTCAAACTCAGCTCCTGGAGGACACAGTCCTGCTTTCCCCTGGCTCTGTGTGCAGTCCTTTAAGATACAGGACAGGAGGAAAAAAAAAAAAAAAGAAAAAAAAAAAGAAAAAAGAGGTGGAATTTGTGTTCTGTCAGAAAGATAATGATTAACACCCTGTTTTCACAGCTCCAAACCAGAGCTCCAAGTGTAAGGGCAATGAATAACATGAATAAAAGAAATAAATAAGATATTATCTCAACTGCTGCTCCTCTGTGGCAGCTGTGACTGCAGCCAGTGCTTCACCTTAGCCAAGTGCAGAGGCCAAAATCTTGAAGGATTTGGGGAGAGAGGCTGAGGGATTGAGGTCTCAGATGTTTTAATTCTTTTAGCTGCTAATTAAAAATAACTCTGGAGCACATACTCGGTGGGCACAGGCAGCTGGGAGTTCCTTTATGCCCTTTATGTTCCTTTAAAGAACACTTGGGATTCTTTCTTTTCCTCTTTAAGAAATAGGAAACACTGGAAATTTTGGGTGTTGCTCCTGGAGATCTTCTTTCCTTTTTTTTTTTTTTTTTTTTTTTTTCCAACAAACTGCCTCTTTTGTGGCACTGAACATTCAGAAAGAGGCATCACTGCTCTTTAAAAGTGATTTATTTAATGGTATTTAATGCTGCCAGGATTGCAAAGGCTCTATTTTTTTCCATGGGGGGTCTTTGGGTGCTTTTGAAACATTAAGTGAATTAAATGAGCTTTCAAGAAATCCCTTTTTCCTCTTCAGCACCCCAGAGCAATGAGTGTGAGGAACAGAAGAGCAAGGTTTCTGTTCCAGCATGGAGCTGCTTCTGCCTCCTAGGAAGGAAAAGATCTGATGTTCAGAGGTTCTCCCTGGAAAAATCTGCAGAACGAGCATCCCAGGGTGCTGATGTGCTGCAGGATCAAAGGAATTCTCCACACGGATCAAAGCAGGAGGAAGTCTTGACCCTGCAGTGTGGATTTAGATGTTCAGCCATCCTTAATTAACGATGGAGATAAAAACACGGGGTGGGAGATCCAGTTAAATGAGGGGAAGTAATTAAGTCAGAGGGAATTGGGAGGGACCCACAGGGATCATCAAGTCCAACTTCCTGGCTCCAATTAATCTGACAAAAAAAAGGTGTTGCTGCAGCTGGAATTGGGGGTTCCAGAGGATGGTTCTCCCTCTGGAAGCAGCTGAAAAAAAAACCTGTGCAAGTTGCCCAGAAGGGACTGGAGACTGCAGGGTCATTAATCCCAAATTTCAGAGTTCACACCTTTAAAAATATTCCGTAAAATCCCGAAGTCCTTCAAATCAGCAGAACTTGGAAACACCCAGTTCCAAACCTGAAACTTCCACCCCTTGGTTTGGTGTTTTGAGCACTTGAAGGACTCACCCTCCATATCCTGGGAATTATCCCCCCACCTATAAAAATCAGAGCCAGGGCAGAGCCTGTGATGAGAAGAAAAGGGAGTTTAGTTGGGTTTAAGCAGAATTAACTTTCTGTGCAGTCCCCATTTGTACAGAGCAGCTGAAATGTGAGCACAGATTCTTTGCAATTTGAACACAAAAAAAATACCCAAACACCCAACCAGGCCACGATTTCCTTTGACAGCGATATTGCCACCTTGATTTTTGAATTAAATTGGTGAAGCAGAAATGAGAGAAGTTGCAGCACAAAGCAGGTGTAAAGTTGATTTATGTGATTCTCATAATGAATTTAAAAGCTCTGCTACAAACACTCTGCTTCCACAGATGCTGGAGCTGAAAGCTCGGATTTATCAACCTCAAACTAATTGCCAGCAAATTAATACAATTTACTTTTGATATGGAAAAAGCAGAGGGAGTTGGAATAAAAGGTAGGGCTGATGTCAGTGGAACAGCTCAGCTTAAATAGGAGCAGGCCAGTTCCAGAAAGTTTGCTGGGAATTGCTCTGAGGCCTCATCTGCTGGCTTTGGGAATCAAACAGATCATGTTTATTGGGGTCTCATGGTGCTGTCACTGGTGAATTGGACCAGAGCAGAAATTCCAGGTCACAGCAGGTGAACGTGGCCCTGCACTGCTCAGAGCTCTGGGAAAACGCAAAAAGGAAGCACACTGAGGGCAAAACTGTGCAAATGGAACTGGAACTGAGTCAGTTCTGGGCTCAACTGCAGGGGAAAAGAAAAGAGAAATCTCTTGTTTCCTTCCTATCAGAGATATAATTTAATGCATATATGAAAATGCAGTTTATAGAGACATACATTTGAAACTGCTTTGAGGTAGATGTTGTCTAATTTGCATTTCTGCAAGTACTGCAAGACATTCTTTTGTACAAATTGGAATATTGTTGCTTGCTCCTTCTTTGAATCTGGCATAATCCAAGTGCTGGGATATAAGATGATCCAGTGATAAAGATTGTTTCCTAGGCAATGTCTGGGTTAGAATTTTTCAATGTCAGATATTAGTTTGGTTTGTATTTTTAAATAATTGTTTTTATTTGAAAGGAAAATATCCTTTTAAAGGTCTTCTTCCCTTCTGAGATGCTCCTGATGGGCCCATGATTTCCCATTTGATCTCAGCGAACTTATTCCTGAAAAATAAATGGAAAATCGTGGAGCTGGCCCAGTTCCCTGATCCTGCTCCTCAGGCAGCTGCAGCATCCTCTGTGCCAGCAGCAGGAGAAGGGAACAGAGGCGGGAGAGGGTCCAGGAGGAAGTTTCCTTGCAGGATTCCTGCTCTCACCTGCCTTTGACCCTGAGCAGAAGCATCTTCAGAGCCCTCCATTTGATGTTTGAATCCTTTTTTTAGCTCCCGGTTGCAGCTGGAGCGACGCAGCCTCCGGCACAACAACGGATTTCAGGCAATCCCGGGGAAGGATTGCAGAGTTTGAAGGCAGGGGAAGGGAAGCAAAGCTGACTGCATTTTAAATTGGCCTCTGAGCAGGAAAAAAGGGTTCACAGAGAGCTTTGTTCTGGAATTCACTAAGGGAGGTATCCAGGGGGAAATGCCCAGTGAGGTTCCTGGGAATGGTTGCCTTCACAGGACAGGAGGCACTGGACCTATTCCTTGCATTTAGGCTCTAAATATATAAAATATACACATTTATATATATATTATATAGATGCAATTATATATATCATGTAGATATGCAATTCTGTATGTTAGAATATAGATTATAAATATAATATGCAGAAGGGAAGTGACAGCACTGCTGGGGGAGCTTTTTTGAGTGCAGGTGGAGGCAGGTCATGGATTTTCCACTGTTTCCTGTGAAGAAATGGAAGTTCTTCCACTGGACATGCACTCCAGAGAGCTCCCCTGGAATTCCACAGGTGGCTGAGGGAGCTGAGTGGGACAAGAACTTGTATTTGGAGGGGCTTTGTGCCCCTCAGGTGGTGCAGGGACAGTGTGAGAGGCAGGGAATTGTTGCAGGTCAGAATTCCCTGGGAATGATCATGCAGTGGGACTGCATAAATCTCTGTGGCCTCCTCAAAATTCTTCATCAGAGAGAGAGAGACACATTTTTTTTCCCTCATTAAGCTCTTTAAATAAACGACCTGTAGCTCTTTACTCACTTCCCTCTTGCAGGCGCTGGGCCCCAAGTTGTGTGTGGCTTAAAAAACGGGGGTAGATGCTGTGCCTGGGGGTCAAATAATCTGATTACAGCAATTCTTTCTGCTCCATTGATCCCGTTCCTCTCCAGCTCTGCCAGGGCTGGAGCCATCAGTGGCTCCAGGGCAGGCTGTAAATGATCTTTTATCATCCGCGTGGAACTTGTACACAGGAACCAGCAGGAGAGGGATGTGGGTAAAAACCAGCCAGGGCTTCCCCCAAAAAAACACAAAAAAATGAAAAAAACCCACCCCAGGAGCTGTTCTGTGTGACTGGAGCTCAGCCTGGGTCTGGAATTAGGGAATCTGCTGGTTTACACAGTCCAGCACACAAATCCCTTCCTTTGCAGCACTAAACAAAAGATGAGGCTTTGCTGTACCCTCAGCAACAGATCCTGCTCCTGGCCGGGGTGACCCCCAACTGATTCCATGTGGGAACAGGGAGAAATCATTGACACACCAACACAGGAAGGGGAGAAAAGTCCAGACAGAGGTTTTTCATGCTCCAGTTTTTGGTGAAGCTGGATGTCAGCTCCTTGTCTGACACGGGGTTTGGGATGCTCTGAATGAAGGCCAGGTCTCTGCTCCTCAAGGAGGGCAGTTAAAGCATTATATGGAACTTGAATTTCACTTAAAAGCCCAAAGAATAATGGAACCTTTTGAGAAGCTGACGTGAAGCATTTAAAACAAAAGCTTTTTCAGGGTATTTTTTTTTTTTTTTTCCCGGCTTATGTAACATAAAGTCATCCTTTGGAGCTCATGACTGTGAGATGGCTCTGAAATCGAGATCAACGAGGGGAAAAATGATGTATATTCCAAAGATGTGTGTGATTAATGAGGATATTCAGGATTATTGTTCAAGAATTTTGGTGGGGATCGGTTTTCCAGCTGGTGGATGCTCAAGAACATAAACTGAGTGAGCAGGGCTGAGGTCTGGAAGGTGCTGATGTCTGATAAAAGAACAACATTTTAACCCAGACCAGTTTCTATCCCACTTCATGACAGGGCAGTTGTGTTCTGGTCTGGGCCTGCTTTGTCTGCTGGGGTTTGAGGCACAACCTTGGTCCAAGTTACAGTTCCATTTTCCCCCTGCTCTCTCCCCTCCTTTCTCTTCACCCTCTTTCCCTTTCCTGTTATGTTTTGAATTGACAATGTGGAGATTAAATATGGTTTAAACCAATGACACAGCCCTTATAAGGGCAGAATTTGAGGGTTAATGAAGTTCAACCAGTCCTGGTGCCAAACTACTCCTCTGTTCAGACCTCAGGCTCACCTGACCTCCAAAAATATCAACTGCCTTCTCTGAAATATTTGAACACAACCTCGACACCTTTCATCCAAGGATTTGAACATTAAAATAATAATAATAATTTGAAAAAAAATATTAAAAAACCAACCAAATACTTCAAACACTGCAATTCCACAGTGAAACCCCTGGTACCGAAATTCCCACAATGAAACCCCACAGAAAATAATTCCAAGGAAAATATTCTTGGATTTATTTTTTCTTCCTTTTTTTTATTTTTTTTTTTTTTTTTTTAGTGTTTTCCTGTGGCAATAAATGGCTTTAATAAGAAGACAAGTCAGAGCACTGATGTTGCTGGTAATGGCAGAGGGAGACAGAGCTCCCCCCATCTTGGCTGCTGCGAAAATTGCTTAATATCTGCTGGAAGAAATTCAGATTTGACGAGGAGCGAGAGGCACGATGAGCAATGCAATATAATATTGTATAAACAATAAGCTCTTAAGCACATGAGTGTTCTCAGGGCCTGATCTGGGGAGGTTTGTGCTGGCAAATGCAAAGAGCTGCGAGCAGATCCCTGACAGACGGAGCAGAGAAGGAAAAGCAAGTTTCCTGATTTCGGAATAAAGGGGATTTTGAAGGGCAGCCGGTGCAAAATGGGGGGTTTTCCTATGAGCTCTCTGGGTGTAATCACAGCCTGGGTTTCACTGGGGATGGGGGTCAGGGAATGTGCCCCCGAGGGAAGCTCCAGGAGAGGTGCAGGCAGATCATTTCCAAGGGGTGATGGAACCACAGAAGGTTTGGCTTGGAGGGACCTTCAGGGCCATCCAGGGGACACCTCCCACTGGAGGAGCTTCCCTGTGCCCAGGTTTGCTGCACTGCACGCTGGGATAACACAACAATTTGTACTCAATCCTGGGACTAAAATTGTAACGAGTAAAACACCTAAAGCGAAGTTCTTGAGGCACAAGTGAGTAACCGGCTTCCCAAAACACGCTCCCAAAAATAACTGCACACCGAGGCTGCTCACTTCTCTCACACACAGCGTTAGTCACTCCACCACACCTCCAACCTTGCCTTTTTGTTCTTTTCAGTTCTCCTGCACAGGGCTTATTTTTGGAGGGGCTCGCTGAGCTCGGCTTCGTGCACAGCAACGCAGCCCAAAATACCGTCCTTTAAATTAATTCCATTTTTTTTTCTCTCTCCTCCTCCCCCCCCAACTCCTTCTGCAGCAAAACAACTAAAATTACACTGCGTGGCTTATCCCAGGCACTGCTGCTCCCCCACCCTCTGCTTTTTATGGAGGAAAAATAAAAATATAGATGCAATCCATGTGCAGGGGCTCCACTGGGCTGATTCTGGTTAATGGTGCTGAAAAAGACTCCGTGGCTTCATTTCAAGTTGGAAAAATAATTCCTCTGGATGAACTGCAGGATCTCAAGGGGTTGGGACCTGAAGCCCAAGGCTGGCAGGGATCTTTTCCCAACAGGGAACTCTGGGCAGATCTTTTCCAGCATCCTCAGGGTTTTGGAGAGCTCTGAGTGTTCTGTGCTCAAGCAGCTCTTTGGAAAGTATCTGGAGGTCCTTAGAGCTCCAGTGTGTGATTAGATGTGATGCTAAATCAGTTACCAGTCACACCAATTAGGGGTGAATTCTAACCTGTGAAACTTAAAGGACAAGCTCAGCAGCAGATGGCTGTCAGCAGCTGAAATCTTAATTGATACAACTCTTAATATTAATTTAGATCACAGTAGGGTTGAGTTTCCGGCTCGTGTGGCCTCAGCCTTTTGAGCTCTGTGCAAGATATGAAGTGACAATCTTGTTTTTCCTGATGGAATTTTTATGATGAGGGCATTTTATGCCCCCAAGGCTGGTAAATCAAAGGACTCCACCCCAAACATTTCTGCAGGAATCTGCTCAGAAGAGACACTGTTTATCCTGGGGGCATTTCTGTGTCACCTCACTTTTGCACTTCCATAGAAACTACAGGAAAATCCACTGGTTTTCTGGCTGTGGCTGCAACAGAAACCAGACCCTGGGAGGCAGAGCTGAATCAACAGAAGGATTTGGGGGTGTTGAAAACATCCAGAGGAGTCACCAAAGCGGTTATTGGTGATGCTGTGACATCCTGATAACCTGTGGCATGCTGATCACCTCTGACATCAGGGAGCTCCTGCAGTCTGCTGGGTGTCTCCATTTGTGTGGAATAAGAGGCTAAAATCACTTCCCTGCTCACTTTTAGAAGCTGTCCCTGTAAACTTCTCCCCTTATCCATGGAAATTCTTTGTTGCCTCCTCATATCACTTTCCACACAGGATTATTTATTCCTGATCACATCCCATCGTGCCCCATCAGAGTTTTCCCCCTTTCCCTGTTTTTTTGCAGGTTCAGTATCAGCCCCCTCTCCATCATTCCTTTGTCTCAGCCTTTAATCATTAATGATTTAATATCTTGCTTGGCTAACTGTCATTATCCTGTTTTTCCATCCTTCACCCCTGATTGATTTGATTGACCTTGAGAGGCACTGGAGGCAAGATGACAACAACAACAACAAGGCAAGTGGCAGCAAGAGGGTTTTGTCTGGAATATTTGCTGGGCACTCAGAGCTGGGGGAGAGCAGTGGGACAGGAGCACTGGGGCATCCCAGGATTGACCTGATCAGGTCAGGTGCACCATCCCCAGATTGAAATCCGGTTCTGATGGCCCTGAGTGCCTCCACCCTCAAGGAATTAATTCCTGCAGGGAAAAAAAAATGACTTAGGTGTCCAAACCGCTGCTAAATGGGGCTCTTTCCAAGAGCACATCCCTGACAGTGTGCAGTTTCTCCCTGGAGATTATTCCAGCTGGATGCCCACTGGGAGTTTGGAGAGGGTTGGCGACCCCAAGATGATGAGGATGATGATGCATCTTCCATAGCCAAAGCCTGCTTTGCTCAGAGCAGGGGGTGAGGCCCCCTGAGTCCCTCCCTTCCTTCTGCACTCCCTTATGGAGCTCAGAGTGGATTCCACGTGGATTCTCTCCATATTATGATGTATCTCCAGTGGATTCTTTCCACATTATGATCTTGTGGTGGTTTTCCCACGGAGTTGCTCTGGTGTCGTGTGGTGTCACTGTAAGTGTTTGCTCAAGACAAGTTGATTTAAATCCTTTATTTATCAATTTACCTCCCCTCTCCAGCCACACAATAATTCAAACAGGTCCTGTAAGCACAATAAATCAACCCCTGTGAAAACAGGAGGTCCCCAGTTGGGAGACTCTGGAGGGGCTGGTGCTGATTGTTTTTTAATTCCTTGCTGAGGTGTCTGGATGCTGCAGGATTTGGTGTGAGCGTGGGATGCTGTGCCAGACTTTGGTCCCAGTCTGTGATATTAAAGTGGGTCACTGTCAGGAGAGGCAAAGACTAATTGGGAGAGTTTTTGGGCGTTGAAAGAACGTCGTGTGAAGTCGGCAGAACATCTATCCCTGGTGCAACTGAGGCAGGAGCCAGACAGCTCCTGGGCTCTCCTTCCACTCCTGGTTGCCAGAATTACACTGGGAAGCAATTTACCTCCAAGGAGGCGGGCACAGCTCAGCTGGCAGCTGGGACAGATGTAAACTCTCCTGGAGTCGGAGGCAAACCTCATCTCCCTGAGCTCCTGAGGAATCTGTGCCTGGAATTCGGGAGTCCTGGGTGACTCCTGAATGACCTCCAGTGGGTAATTGGGTGTCTCCAGCTATCCTTTTCCCCCCTGGTTAAGTGGGGATGATAATGATGATAGTGATGATTTTCCCCATGAAGCGCCTCAGCCTCTGCCTGGCAGAACCTGGAAAGAATTCCCACCCGTCTCCCCAAGGGCTCCTCAGCAGGAGGCAGAGCCAGGGGGTAGTGGCAGCTGAACTTTTTGGGGAGAGGAGACATTTCCTCAGCGCAGGTGGCAGCTGGAGGCGGGTGCAGGTGGTCAATGATGTGCCGGGGGTCGGGAACCAGACGGATCCGAGGCCACACCGGGGGAAAGATCCCACAACCAGGGGTGGATTCTCAAATTAATGCCATGTGAAACCCTGCTCATGCTCCAGGGGAACATCAGATGCCAGTGGGCTACAGCATGTGTGCCTTTTTTATTTTTTTCCCCCCCTTTTCTCTCCCTCCCCCTTTCCCAGTCCCTGCTGCCTGGTAACCGCAGTATTTTTGGGACTGATTCTTTCTGCTAATTGCCAACCAGAAATAGCACCTAAGTTTGGCAGAGCTTTGAGGAGAAGGAGAAGAATGAAGGCTTTCTGGGAGGGGAGGGGGGGGGAGAAAATTCAGATCTGCAGAAAGCTTGCATAAAAACCTGGTTTATTGGTCTTTCCAAAAATCCACTGCTCGGACAAGTGCAGGGGGAAGGGGATTCTGAGAGCTGGGAGAGGTCACCCAGCAGCTCCAAGGGAAATCTGGGATTTCTGTAGTTTCTGGAATTTGGAGTTCTGCTGGAATTTGGGATGCTCTCAGCCTCTGTGTCCTGGCTCACAGCATGTCATGGTTTGGGATGAAATAAATGGGGAGTGGGAGCGTCCATATAGGAGAAATTCTTCCCTATGAGGGTGGGGAGAGGCTGGGGTGGAATTCCCAGAGAAGCTGTGGCTGCCCCTGGATCCCTGGGAGTGTCCAAGGCCAGGTTGGATCAAGCTGGGCTAGTGGGAGGTGTCCCTGTTGGATCTGGATGGGCTTTGAGGTCCCTTCCAACCCAAACCATCTCACGAAATAAAAACTCTGGACCTGCACCTGTTTTACTCTCTTTTGTGTGAAAAACAAAATCTGTGACTCTTCAGGGACCAAATTACAGATGTTTTGATGGTCCTGGTGAGCAGCTGTGAGGAGCCTCATTGACTCCAGGGGCTGCATCCTTAAACCTTTAATGCTTTTATCCCTCTTTGATGCCACCAACCCTTCCAGGCCTGGAGATCCCACAGCCATGAGGGCACAGGATACCTGGAATGTTGGAGCTGGACAAAGCAGCACCCGTTGTTGGGAAGCTCATGGAAATAAATGTCATTAAATATCCAGGCTGGGAGGCTTTTATGTGAGCCCATCACTCAGTAGGGAATGCTATAATTATTTTGTACTGGAGGGTGATATAATATATACCCATTTTTATTTTTTTTTTCTGAGTCACATATTTTTTATGGCAACTGCAGGAAAAAGCAAGCAGATAATGTACATAAAGGGGAAGCTGGAAGAGAACCAGCTCGAAGCTGTAGCATCTGAAAATGTACATTTAAAGTCAAAGCAAGGAAAAAAAAAAAAAAAAAAAAGGACTAAATGGAGTTCCTTTTGTGCAACGTTGTGCCTGAGAACAAATGAGAAGACCACAGAACTTTCTGGCCCAAGGGCCCCCTCATTAACATCAGGCAGCACAATCCAGTTCTGCAGCCTTTTCTCATGGTAATTTTTTCTTCCTTCAAGTGTTTTTTTTTTCTTTTTTCCACTTTTAGATGGATTTTTTTTGGGGAGGAAATGGCTTATCCTGAGCACATCTCTCAGTCTGGCAGGGACCTGTGGGCAGCTGTTTGGATGGTGCCAACCCAGCTCAGCTCAGCTCGGGCTGCTCTGAGTGTCCAATGTCCACACTCACCTGGTCACTCGAGGTCTCCATCAGGAAGGAGAACTCCTGGAAGTGTGTCCTGGACACCAGAGGGGCCCTGTTGGTCAGGGTTTGGAATTGCAGCCAGCCAGGAAATCACAACGATGACAAAAGCAGGGGAGATTTTGCTGCTGTTTGCTCTTCTTCCCCCCCACACCCTGCATTTACAGTCCTAATCCTCAAAAACACACACAGAAAAAAGGTTTGTAAAGAGAAGGAGAAAAAACAAACAACCATAAACCAACCAGATCCTGATACATCTTGCTGGTGCATCTCCAGGTCAATAGAAGTGTAAGAAGTAAAAACTGTATTTGGAGAGGGAGATGCACATACAGGCAGCATGAGGGAAGTACTTTTATTATGATTTTTAATGAAAAGCTTTAAATATTTATATTATATGACTTCTTTTTAATTATTTTATTTTAATTTTTTTAATCTGTGAAGGGAAAACCCCAAATAAGACAAACAAACAGACAATAAAATAGTGAGGGGGGTTACTCCAGAGCTTGCATCAAGTGATAATTGTCAGGTTGTCTTCCTTACACACTCTCTGGGCAGAGCTGAGTGTTATTAGCCTGATTTAAATAATCCTGCTGTAAATTGGCCTTTGAAACTCATGTGGCTTTGAAACATTCCCGTCACATGGAATTTCAAGGAGTACCTGAGCATCCAAGAGGGTTCCTGTGTGCCAGAACAGATGTTTGGGGTTTGTTTTTTTTTGTGCTGCTCATACCAAAGGAGGGCTGAACTGAGCCTGTTTTTCTGGATGTCCCTCCCCCAGAGCTCAGGGGTTTGCTCAGTTCAAATTCCAGAGCTTTCTGCCTCGCTGGGAAGCAGGGGCTGTGCTGTGCTCAGCTGCTGCTCAGGGCTGTGCAGAAGGGATGCAATTGTTTATGGTAAATTTGCCCCTTTTAATGAGGACAAGCTCTTAATGAGAGGCTGTTTTGGAGGAGGGCTCATCAGTCATTTCCTCCTCCTGTCAGGCTGGGATGGAGCTGGAAAGGCTGGAAAAGCAGAAATGCTCCTGTGCCTCAGCCAGGACATCTTGGGATGCACTGGGACAGGGACAGAGGGGTGGGAAGGGAAGATGAAACCCATTTACACCTTGTTGGGATGATCCGTGCACAGAAAACCAGTCTGTGAGGGGAATGCAGGTGGCCAGGTGTGCTCTCACCTTCCACCCGTGGGCTGCAGGTGGAGGAGAGGATTTTCCTGAGCTGGGCTTTGATCCAGGTGGGATGAATATTCTGGAATCTGTGGGTATTCACCCCAGTTCCTCCCCTTAAAGCAGGTGGGGAAAAAAAAAAAAATCTCTTTGCAGGAGCCACGTGGGCACTGGGTTTGGTCCTGTTAGGACAAGAGGGTGAATTCCAGGGGCCAGGCTGTGGAGTGGGAAGCAGTAAGCTGAGCATCTCCCCACAGGATCGTGGAGCCTCCAGTTACCATGGAAATGGAGGCAATTAGAGAGGTCCATTGGAGAGAGAAAACATGGAAGAAATAGGCTGGAAAACACTGTCTTGGTACAGCAGCTCCTGCTCTCTTTGGAAAGACACCACTTTATTATTTCATTATTATTATTATTATTATTATTATTATTATTATTATTATTATTATTATTATGGTGACACTGATGGAGGCAACCTGATCGTGAATCCAGGGTGGGAAAAGATGCAGAAACAGAGATCAAAGAGGTGGCCCTGGCCCAAAAAAACCCCTCAAAATGGCCATATTTGTGTGTCTGTGCAGAAATACTCGACTCAAATCGCTCCATCTGGTTGCTGCCCCCATCCAGCATGTGCAGAGGAACAAACTCAGGATAAAAAAGGTGAGCAGAAGGTAATTCCAGTGAAGGGTGGCAACCTCAACAGGCAGGTTTTTACCCAAATGGAGAAAGGCAGGCTTGGAAAGAGCAGGAACATTCCAGTCCTCTGCCATGGCTCATTAACACAGGGATCAGAGAATTTAAGGAGCCCCACTGAGCAATGAGCCAACTCCCACCCCCCACCCCGGGCTGCTCTGATGGGACAGGAGCAGCAGAACTCCCCAGGATTCCCACTGAAGGAAATAAAGTGCTCTGGGCTGATCTTTTCTGTTCACAGCAGGTTGCTGGGATGCCCTGGAACGTCACTGGGGCTCTCTGGGTTTTGACAATCACGTCTTCATTCATTTGGTTTGGGAGCTGCCAGGGCAGGGGAGGCATTCCAGGAAAACTTGCCCTTTGCTTCACTAAATTTCATTAAAAACAAACCCAATCCCCCCTAGATCTTTGTCTGTTGACATAATGTGGTGTCAGAAATCACCAGCTCCTGCTGAAAAGGGAAGAACCACAGAACACTTTCAGCCTGAGCATTTTTTTTTCCCCTGGATCCTGCAGAGCTCATCACTTCATATCAGCTCTCTAACTCTCGTAGCCTTTTGTTAATTTGCTTCTTTTTAAAGTCCAGATTCCAGTTCTGTTGTAACTTTTGAAGATACCTCCTGTCCCAGGGGGCTCCTTTCACCCAGCAGCTCCAAGGGGTGCCTCAGGGAAAAGGGAAATCTGGGATTTCTGTGGTTTCTGGAGCTGCTGCAGGACTATCAGCTCCTGCTGGAATTTGGGATGCTCCCAGCTTCTGTGTCATGGTCTGGGATGAAATAAGTGGGGAGTAGGAGTGTCCATGTAAGGGAAGGGTCCTTTTTTATAGGAGAAATTCTTCCCTGGGAGGGTGGGGAGAGGCTGGGATGGAATTCCCAGAGAAGCTGTGGCTGCCTCTGGATCCCTGGCAGTGTCCAAGGGCAGGATGGAGCAACCTGGGCTGGTGGAAGGTGGGAAGGTGTCCCTGCCCATGGGGCTGGATGGGATTTAAGTCCCTTCCAACCCGGGCCATCAGTGATTCCATGCACGTGGCCTTGCTTAAACCACTTTCCCTTTCTCTCTCTCCCCCATATTTCTGCAGTTATGACAATGCCATTGACAGCAGCTCCCCAAAAAGCCTGGATTAGCAGGTGGTTGGTGGTGGTGAGCTGAGGGGAGCAGTGGGGGCTCAGAGCCCCATCCTCACCATCAGCAACGAGCAGAATCATTCCCGGGACCATCTGCTCCTTCCCCGGGAGCCCAGGCCTTGCTCAGCCAGTTTGTTGCTTTAATAAATTACAAGTTTAATAAATGCAGTGCCATCAGTAATGTCAGTGCAGGGTCCTTGGGGAGGGGGGGACTCGGTGTCAGCAGCTGGGTCAGCCAGGGCTTGGATTGAGCCCAAGCAGAGCAGGAGATTTCCTGCCCTCCCCATCCCAACCACATCCCAACCACATCCCAACCACATCCCAACCACATCCCAACCACATCCCAACCACATCTCCCAGTCCTGACCCCCTGCCTGATCCTTCCCTCAAATGCAAACTCCTGCAGCCCCCATTTGCTAGGAAATGGCTGGGTTTGCCCCATGATTTGCCCCAGCAGTCGATGAGGGGGGTGGTGCAGGGCGCTGATTGCACTTGCTTAGGGTTCCCAAGGTGCTGCAGGGGTCACAGAGGAACTATCACAGTGATCCCTCTCCTCCTGGTTGGGCTGGTGAGGGAAATCTTGGATTTCCTCTTCCCTGCTGTCCAGTGCAAGGTGGTTCTCCATCAGGAAATTCTGATTATTGCTCAGCCCTCTGTGATGATGAGGCCTCAGCAAATCACTGGCAGCAGGTTCACGTCTCGAGGGAAGGTTAAGCACAGTATCAAAGGAACGTCAGGTCTGATCCTGGGCAAGATAAACAGAACAAAGACACTTCACCCAGCAATAATTTAATCTTCCTTGATTGCTGATTGATTCCATGGACATCACTGGGAACCTGACACATCCCCAGCACCTCAGCCTCTCATCATCACTCACTCTAATTTGCACCCTTCCATATTTCAAATATGCTTTCAAGGTGACTCCACGGAATTTTATTTTATTTATTTAATTTTTTTTTGCCTTTCCTCGTCACAAATTAGAACCAGAGGAGCGATGGGAGGATGAAATGCAGCAAAAAGTGCTAAACAGATTAAGATTTCTCCTTTAAAGCCACAATAGAGGACTGTTATTAGTGTCAAAATGAAATGCTTTACTTTGCAGTTTCTGCTGGCAGGGAGAGGAAAAGATTTTTGTTTTTTTTTGGGGGGGAAGGAAGTCCTTCCTCCTCCAAACAGCATTTGGGGTCCTGTTAATTTTGACACCTGCATTGAAGGCCAGGAGTAATCCATGGGCTTTTTTTGGGGGGATTTTAATAGAGTATGATCCAGGGAATGCTCTTGGGAATGGAGAATGGGCATGGAATTATTGCAAGCAGGGGAGGCTTCAAGAGGGAACTGCAAAGAGAGAGTTAGGACAGGAAGGTCCACTTTGGGCAGGATTTTGGGTTTAAAATCTGAGCTAGAAGAGTTGGCCTTACCAAAATACAAGAGATGGTAGAGAAACAAGGGAAGGAATGTTCATAAAATACTAAAAATGCTGATTTAATGCTACTAATAATGCAATAATTAATAATGATGAACACCAATTTAACACTGCTGCTAAAAACACTTAATTTGGGGAGCAAAGTGGAGCAAAATGAACAAAAAATGCCTCCACTTACTCAAAGAGCCAGATAAATAAAAAATAGAGTTAAAAATTTTAACACAGAACAGGTAACCTTTTCCTCCTTTTTTCTTTTGGATGTGTTTGATGGATTCATTCTGCTGGAGAGAGGTGATTTCCCATGGAATGGCCCGGTGCTGTGGGAAGCTCTGCCATCAGCAGGGGGTTTTGGTGGCTGGAAGGTTTTTTTCTTTCTCTCTCCTTTGTCTCTCCTGGCTCTGTTTTTGAAGCTCTGCAGTTCTGAGTCCCCTGCAGCCGCCAGGCTTTCAAGTTCTGACATAAATTAGAAAAGAATTTGGTGGGAGATGAAGGGTTTTACCTTCTTGCATGTCCTGAGAATCCATTCCTGAACCGTTTCATTGGGGGCTCTTTCATTTTTAAAAATTTTTTTTTTTTCTTTTTTTTTCCTTTTTTGTTTGTTTAGTGAATAGTAGATCTGGATTATCCGTGGTGGATGCCAAGCAACCTGTAATAATCTGCTTTTTGGGTGGTGGGGCTGCAGGGGGTGGAACTGGATGAGCTTCGAGGTCCCTTCCAACCCGAACCATTCCAGGATTCCACAATAGATGCTTCCAGAATAATGGGATGTTTTCTCCAGCTGAAGCCTAACACACCCCTGGGTTTTCTGATGAAAGCTGTGGGCCCTGCAAACTTTCTGTTTCAAACCAATGACCTTGGAATCCAAGCCCTGCCCTCCTTTTCCCAGGGTTTGATCCATTCCCCATCCTGCTGGATCCATGAAGATGCTCCCCCCTTGCTCTGCCTCTTAAACTGCTTTTTGCTTGAGTGGCCAGGGAATTCTGCTGTTTCTGGTGGTTTCCAGAGAGGAGTTCTGTGATCCAGGGAGTGTCATTTCTCTGGATTAAACCCCCTCAGCGAGTTTTCTGGGATGTGGCTGCTGGGACTGGAAAACCACTGGATATTCCCCCCCTCCTGCTGAGCTTCCCTTTCAAGGAGGGCTCATCCATTTGTCACAAGTGGATGTCAATGGTGTATCCCTGGATTTTACACTCTTTTTAGGCTGTGGCACAGATTGTTCAGCTCAATTCATGACAGAAATTTCCGATGGGAATTTGGGAGTCTTGTTTCTCCTTCAACCAATCCCATTAATTTTGGCTAATTTTGGCCCCAGTTCAGGTGAGATCCTGGCTCCTGGTTGGATCTGGGCTGTGGAGCTCCATCCAACCCTCAGGGATAGAAGGAAGGAGTCATGAGCAGGTCTGGGAATTCCCACTGCCTTTTCATGGATCCAAATCCACGTGTGTTCTGCTGCAGGGGAGCTGAAAGAGTCAGGGGGAGAATAATGTAAAATAGATGCAATTTTGCAAAGCCTCGAAAGGGAGAAGCAGAAGGACAAAAAAAAAAAAAAAAAATCCCCTGAGCTTTAAAGAGCCAAAGAGCAGAAAAGGGAAGATCATTTTGAGTCATTATGCACCGGATTTTTCCAAGGAGAAAAGTATTTTCTGGGTGATGATTCCTGAAAGCAAAAGGGGACTTGAGTATTTGAAATATTTTAATTCCACTTTGGCTTTTCAAAGGAGTTTAGAACGTGGAATGTTGATTAGGGCCTATCAGAGAATGAAATGAGGTGGGGGAAAAAAAAAAGAAGAAAGGAAATTATTTTTTCTCTGCTGAAAGTTTTGAGGAGAATGAAAAACATTTTGCTCTCAGGTTTGATTGGCTTGAACTCGGGAAACACGGGAAGGAGCAGGGTTTTTTTAGGAAGAGGGATAAAAACCCCTCACAGGTTTTGAGGAGCAGAGAAAACCCATCAGATTGAGGAGACATTTGTTCCCCTGGGGGCTCAGGGGGTGCACTGGCCTGACCTTGGAGCACAAGGACGTTCCCAAACAGTGCTTTTCATTTGGAACAACCCTAAAAGAGGAAACACCTGGAATTTCTAGGCCTAGGATCCAATTCCACACGCTGTGCAATATCTGGGGTTTATTTTCTCATTCAGGATGAATCAAGTGAGAGCCAAGCTTTAAAATTTAGATGATATTATAGACTCTTTTCTATATATATAGATATATTCTTCAATTTCTGTGCCATCTCCCAGCCTGTCTGCCAGGGCAGGGCTGTGCTACAGAACTTCCACAGGCTGCCCAATAAATCCCTGCACAGGGGATTTACTGGATCAATCCTCTCTCCAAGGCCCATTTTCCAGAGAGAGGTCATTCCCTGACAGATCCTGATGCTCTCCTTCCCCTGATCCTTCTTAATGGAACTCTCTGGAATTTGAAAGCCAGTGTAATTTCTGGGAGCCTGGAATGCCTTCCCTGCTTGCCTTGGATCATGAAGGAATCCCAAAGGGAATGCTGACCAGAGTTTAATTCTAATTAAAAATTACTAGAACCTTCCAAGGGTGTCATTACTGGGTGACACACACCCCAAACCACAGGCAGGACACGTCAAGTGTCCATTCCTGGCTGGAATGTCTTGATCCACGTGAGCAGATGAACTGATGGGCAGGACTAAACAGGCAGAAAGGTGGATTTTTATTTTTTTTCCCCATTTTTTTGCAGCCTGTTCACATTGTTCCTCGAGTGTGGTGAGCCTGAGGTTTATCAGCTTGATTTTGTGGAAGGCTTTGGGTTGGTTGGAAGCTCAGGATGCAAACCCTCAGTCCATGGAAGAGGAATCCAACTCGTCCTGTTTGCCCTCTGTTCAGCCTGGAGCCCAGAGTCACTGAGCACAGTGCTCAGCCAGTAAATACCAGGGAAATGGATACTTTTCATTTAAAGTTCTATTAGTGGAAGCCACGGTTAACAATTCAAATGGAGGGAGGAAGATAATTGCAGGAGCTGATTGCCAGCCATCCTCCCCTGTTGACTCACAGGGCAAAACGAGGGAGAGTGAGCAAGAGAAGCTAAAATTACAGCACAAGTCTCCGAGGAATATTAATGTAATAGTTTTAACATGATCCTGCTCACATTTTATCAAGTTAGGGTAATAAAAAGGAGAGCACAGCTCTGGTAATTTTTGCAATATTACCTTTTTTTTTTTTTTTTTTTCCCTTGGAATAATTGTGACTCTCACTTTGCAAACTAATGAAACTTGTGCGGTTCTGAGTTGTTTTTTTTTGTTGTTGTTGTTTTTTTTTTGTTTGTTTGTTTTTTTGTTTTTTTTTTTTTTTTTTTTTTTTTTTTTTTTTTTTGTAATTTCTGTTATCTGGGTGGAGGTTATACCTTTGGGCTGAGAAAGTGTACCCTGGAATTTGAATCTTGGTTGCTGAAATATTGATGGGCAGCCACTGCCAGGGGAGGGATCTTCCTGGGGGGGAGCACAGAATTGTGATGGATTCTCTGCTCTCTCTCCTTTTTAAATGGGATCAACAGACTGAGGACATAAAGTCTCTTCCTGAAGGATGTTTTCTCGAGCCCCCCCCCAGTCGTTTTTGGCTGCCTGGCTGCCCTTTCCCAATTTTCCAGCACAAATCCAGGATCCCACTGATCTGTGTGTGGGCCAAGTGTTCCAGCACAGGGTGGAAGGCAATGAATGTTTGATTTCCAGGTTCCAGAGGAGTCTCCTCTCCAGTCAGTGAGAGCTGAGCTCAACCAGCTTCGTTTGCTGACACTTTGTGAAGCTGTGAAGGATCTGGGGCTGGAGTTGTTCACACCTCCCTTTGCCCTGTGTTTTCTGGGTCTCCAAACAGCTGGAAGGACAGAGGAGGAGCTCCAGGTGGACATCTCCATCCACCTTTCTCCTCAGATTAGCCCATTCTCTGTTCCTCCTCGTGCCATTTCCATTTTTCCCTGCTTTTTTTCCAGCAAGCTGCTGTGCTGAAATACTGACAAAACAAGCCAATATTGCCCTTTTTTTGTTCAGCTCCCCAAAGGAAAGTCCCTCTGCAGGACTCCACGGGGGTCTCAGGTGTCTGGATTATTTCTGGGGCCAATTTGTCTCTAATGATGGTCCTGCCTTTCAGTCCAGGAGTGGATATTTGCAGCAGTGAGTCAGGAGACACATTGATTTCAAATGTGCTCCCTGACAGCCCAGAATGTTTTGTTTCTGGGGGAGGATGAGTCAGTGGAGTCACCCACGTGCAGAACTATTAGGAAGGGGGAAGAAGGGAAGAACAAAGAGTGGCCAAATATGTCTGAAGGGATTAATGGACTCCCTGCCCCAATAAAAAGGACTTTTAAACCTGCCCCTGAGAATTTATTCTCAGCACAAGGCCTGGTTTTTTAGGGATGTTAAATAATATTCATTCCAAACTCCTGCAGTTCTCTGTCAGCACCTCCTGAGTGCAGTTTTTGGCTCTCATCCCACCCTTTCTCACGACACCTCCAGGCCTAAAAAACCCTCTCAACCTGCCCTCTCCTTCTCTCTTGTCTTCCTTCCCCACCCTGTGGTGAAATCCTGTCATCCCATGGGCTTGGTTTGTCTGGAATGGAGAATTCCAGTGAGGAAAGAGTGATGGTCACCAAGAAAACCACTTAAGATGAACAAATAGCCCCCAAAATCTTGGCTTAGAGTCAGGTTTGTGCTTAAATACCATGCAGAGTGAGGCAGGTGGGTCAGGCAGATGCTGCAAAAAGGCACCTTTTGGGATTCTTTGTGCTCGTTGAGGCCGAAAGGAAACATTTTAGAGGGCCAAGTGGTGAAAGCCCAAGGGTCCTGTCAGGGTCCAGGAGGTTTGTCTGGGCTGTTTTCCCTGTTAGGAAATGGTGTTTAAGTTTCACTGCTCATTGCTCTGATCCTCAATTTTTGCAGCCAGAGGATGGAAGTGAAGGTTGGCTGGAGCCAGTGGAGATGGGCAGGGGTGATGTGCTGTCCTCAGGGACAGGGATTAAAGGGAAAAAAAAAGTCATTTTTTGGGGCATCTGAAAGCCAGAGGTCAGCATTTCCCAACCTCCTCTGGGAACAGTTAAGCACAGGACCTTAAAAATGCCATTTTTACCCAGCACTTGGCAGAAACCAAGGGAGACCAAAATTCCCATGTCTGATCCCATAAGTTTGGAATCTCATTTGCAGCTCAACCTGCTTTGGTCTTGCCATCCAGGGGGAGTGAGAAGTTGGAGCTCTTGGTGATGGGTTGGCACTTTGGGTGCTTTGCATTCAAGACACTGAACTTGCCCCGAAGTTGAACCCCTCCTAATTTCAGGGAAGTGATAATTTTGCAGAGAATTGCAATTAACTGTGGGGATTTGGGGCCAGGAATGCAGGATCCAAGCTCAGAAAGCAGTTGAGCATCTCCTTGTTTTGATGGGCTTCCAACACTGAGTGAGGACTTTGCAGCCAGGAAAAGAAAATCTGAGAAGAAAAGGGAAAAAGGAATTATGAGACAGAAGTTTGCAGAAGATACTTTGACAACAACTCAGCTGCACGAAAAAATACAAGAGTATTTCTGTATGTTTTTGGTGTATTTTTTTGGTATATTTTGCAATATTTGTATATTTTGGAGCTGCTTTGAGCAGTCAGAGGCAAAACAGAGCCTTGTAATGCTCAAGATCTTAATCAGGGTTGGTGGACAAGTATAAAATGATGATAAAATACCGGCTCTGGAAATGGGCCAAAGGAAGCCAGAGGAGCCTGATGTTTTCCATAATTGATTCCAGGGCTCGGAGGGGGAATTCTGAGCATTACAGAAACATCAATTGTTCTGTTTCCTTAATAATTTAGCCTGCATTTTTCTTTGATCAAGGTGTGGAAACAGCACTCTGGTTAAACACAGGGTAAAGGGGGCTGGGAGCACTTGCCATCAGCAGCAGTTGAGGAGTGTGGGGAGTAAATAAAACAAAACACAAGGATTTGGAGTCCATTATTGGGTAATTTATATGCTGATGGTTTCTCAGTTGCCTGCCCGGGACTGCAGGAGACAGCACTCCTGGATTTCAGGTTCCAAGTGGATATTGCCTTTGCTTGAGAGAGCTTAAAATATCTCACAAAGCAGAGCAGAACTCTTACCCTCCTCTTCCAAAAGGTTTGTGAAGTGATTTTAACCCTGAACAAATGTCACTTCCTTTGTCAGGTAAATACCTACTAATGATTTGTGCAGATGCTTTAATTTGCCTCTTAAAATCAGCAGAGAAATGCCTGTTTCCCCCAGAAAATGCTGAATTCAGACAACAACATCCTAAGAATGTGTGAGCAAGTGATGCCAGGGACGTTGTTAATTGAAACACTTCGGTACCAGAAGTTGAACCTTTCCAATACTTGGCCACAAATGTGTATTAAAGACACAAATTCAAACACTGAGAGCTGTGTTTATTAAAGACAGGGGTAAGGTGTAAATCTTTATCCCCCTTCTCTGCTGTAATTTAGGGACAGCTCCACCCGTGGCACCAAGGTGCCAAAAAGGATGTCAAAAGGAAGGGAATGGTGATAAAATCTCCCCAAAGTTCAGAATGGTTGTGAAATCAGGCATCTCCTTCCTGGCAGAGCTGGAACTTTCAGGATCAATCGTGAAATCGCTGATTTGAAGAGAGCTCTCTGCACAAAAGTTCAGAATTTGAAGTTTTGGGGGTGTGAGTTGTGTTTTTTTTTGGGCGGTTTTCTCTCAACTCTGAGAAACAAAACAAAACAAAACAAAGTTTGCAGAATATGAAACCCACCCAGTATTAAATAAACACATGGACAAGAGAGTCCAGTTGCCCCAGCTTGCCCAACAAATGATTCCACCCCAAAAATCCCTGGGATTTTTGTTGTGCAGCCCAGCTCTATATCGAGCTGCGGTTGCCATAGCTGCCAGCTCAGGAAAATGCCCCTTTTTTTTTTTTTTTCCCCTCCCAAGATTTACAAACAGAGATTGCAATGTTTCAGCTCTGGGTAGCAGCACACAATGCCCAGTGTCCCCGAGCTGGGGATAAAATCCGAGCACTTGAGGGGCTCGTTGTGGGCACGGCTGAGCCCCAGTGGGGGTGGGAGCAGCCCATGAGCTGCCCATTAATGCCCCTGGCACTGTCCCCTCCCAAAATCCACGTCACCAAGCTGCAAGCTGGGAACAGAAGGAGCAGTTCCATCAGTGGAAGCCTCAGGGGTTCCATTATTCTGCTGGAGGAGCAGCCAGCACACAGGAAGATGAATTTCTAGTGGTTTTTTTTTTTTTTTCTTTTGGTGGTTTAGAGGGTTTTTTTTAAATTCCCCCTCCATCCAGCAGCTCTGCACTTCTTGTGTCAGCCTCAGAGTTAATTAGACAGCTTAGATTACTCAGTTTGGTTTAGTCAGTTTGAGGTAGTTGGCCTCAATTAGTATAGTTTAGTTAATTTAGCCTCAATTACTTAGTTTAGTTTAGTTAGTTTAACCTCAAGTTTAGTTTGATAGCCTCAGTTTGGTTAGTCTAGCCCCAATTAGTTGGTTTAGTTAAGCCTCAATTTTAGCTGGATAGCCTAAATGGATTAGTTTAGTTTAATTAGTGTAGCCTCAAGTTTAGTTAGACAGCCTCAATCACTTAGTTTAGCCTCAAGTTTAGTTAGATATCCTCAATTAGTTAGTTTAGTTTAGTTATTTTAGCCTCAATTATTTGGTTTCGTTCAGTTAATCTCAATTTTAGCTAGACAGCCTCAATTAATTTAGTCTCAATTTTAGCTCAATCACTTAGTTTAGAGAGAAACATGGACTGTCATCAAATGTTGGGTTCCAACAGCACCTTTTGTGGGGCCAGGGATGGGTTTATAACAGGCTGTACCCTTGGGCCTTGAGTGCATCTCCTTAACAACAGGTTGATTTATTTAAGCTTAGATTTGGTTCATTTTCAGTCTTGCCTTTTGCTCCGTTTGGGGGGGAAAAAAATGCTGTGTGTTTTTGCCAGGAGCTGGGGCTTTTTATTTAGCTCTTCTCTGGCTGCTGGTTTTGCTTGCTGAGGATTGGATTCTGCTTCTAATAAACATGACATCAAATTAAGTGGATAAAGAACTCTTCTTCTGTGAAGAGTTGAATGTGAAGTATTGCAAGATCCAAAGAAAAGGACATTTCTGTGACAAATGCCCAGATGAGGCTCTGGGGCAGCTTTGGTGATGGGTTTGAGCCACATCCTCAGAGCTGGAGAAGGATCTTTCAAAAGCACATTTGAGCCAAATAATCCTGTGCCTTCCAGTGCATTCATTTAATGCCAGACTTGTCATTTCTCCCCTTTGCCTGGTAAGTGAAAGCTGTTTGTATTATCTGGTGGGCACTCAGGTGGCTGCAGAGGAAGGGAAAAGCAGCAATCTTTAATATCCATCGATCCCAGTGTCTCTCTGACTGTAAACCTGCATTAAGTGACACAGAAAGGAGCTGCTTTCATCAGCCCATCATATTTGCAAGGACTAAGTGTTGCTGATTCATAAAGCATAATTAACATTGTTCTCTTAGTCTTTTGTGCCTGCTGGGGGAGAGAACAGGGAGCAGAGCTGCTCTGGGAAATGCCTGGAATAACCCCCATCCTCCTCGGTGCTCCAGGGGCTGCTTGGGGGGGCTGCTCCAAATCTGTCTGCCTGT
The DNA here is from genome assembly GCA_038380795.1 of Pyrocephalus nanus. Classification (NCBI taxonomy): domain Eukaryota; kingdom Metazoa; phylum Chordata; class Aves; order Passeriformes; family Tyrannidae; genus Pyrocephalus; species Pyrocephalus nanus. The sequence goes on along the minus strand of CM076288.1, from coordinate 2,883,947 downwards.
CCCCCTGAGGACAAGGGGGCTCCTCAGGAGCTCAGCACGTGCTGGCTGATGCCAAATCACCCCCAGGGGTAAAGATTGATTCCCTGCAGCCCCAGCTCTCCTGTTCTAGAAGGCCTGGCTCCCATGGGGAGCAGGTTGGTGTCTTTTCCAAGCCAGGTCACTCATCACCCATTGACTGAGGGTCAAAAGCGTAATTTTAACATATATTTTCATTCTGCCAGCTTTGCTGTCAGTCTGCAAGTCACCTGGAGCTGTATTTACACTCTGGGAGGAGCAGGGAGCAGAGGGAGGTGATGCCAAGATGGGTGGTTAGAGCTGATCTTGCAGGTTGTGGATGCCCCAGCGAAGGGAGCGTGGGGGACTCAGGGGAACTGCTGCAGGTGAGGTGGAAAAGAGGAAAAATAACTGTTTGGGGTTTTTTTTTAAAGGTGTTTTTTAAAAGGGATGATGATGATGATGATGATGATGATTACTATTATTATCATTATTTCCTGACTGAGATAATGCCAAGACCACACATTCTGACTCTGCCACAGACACGGAGCCTTCTGTGTTCACCTTGGAAAGAGCAGCTTTTGCTGCTCAAACTCCACCTGACCCTGCTGTTGGAGTGGCCTGGAAAGCACATCCAGCCTGATCTGATGTGGGCACCCCTTGAGACAAGAGAGGTGATAAAAATGCTGATGGTTTGGTTGCCCAGACAATGGAGAAATCACTGATCACAGGATCATAAAATCAGGTTTAGGTTGGGAGGGAATAATAAAGAAGAATAATAAAGAAGATCACTTCCTTGGGAAGTGGTCAAGTGTTTTCCATCTGGGATTTGCATTCTGGTGGCAACCAGAGAATTGCAGTGGAGTTTGCAGGGTAAATAAATGACCATTATGGCTTTTAATAAATACATGCATCAGAATATTTGCATTTGGGAGGGGGAAGCCAAAATCTCTGAGTGTAACAACAGAAATCAACCTATACAATAAGTTGTTGTTATTATTATGATTATTATAATATATTATTCTCAACAATAATCTCATTTAGGGAAGAAAGTCTCACTTAGGCTCCTCTTATCTAACAAGGATAAAGTGTTTTTTAGGAAGTACAAACCTGAAGTTAGAGAAGAGGTCGTGGAATGAAAGCCCAAATGATGCTTCTCAAACCCAGTGGTTGCACGAAAAGCCACCTGGGAGCCTAAGGAATACTTAAAATATTAATTAGAAAGAAACAAAGAGAAACCCCCTTGCTTGACCCATAGCTATAACAGAAGGAGCTTTATGAGCAAGGCAGGGAATAAATCAAGTTTTCAAAACACTGCCCCAGGGATCTCCTGACTCTTTTAACTTCTGACAGCTCGGTCTCCAATGAAACCCAAAAGACAAACCCCAAAAAAACCCCACCTATTTTGATATTTCTGAGATGAAAACAGCATCAAATAGAATGGGGTTTATCTTTTCAAGCAATTTTGCTGGTAAAACTTTAATTTCAGGCCCACATGGCTTTAAAACAGCTTCAGAGCCTTCAAACTTCCCCTCCCCATCCCTTCATTATTTAATGTGTTTATATCTCCAGGAACTGAACCCCCCCCAAGTGTACATGATGTTCTCTGCAGGACCTGGATTTAATTCCACATATAAGACAAGTCCTGAGCCTTTATTTGTTTTGTTTTGTTTTGTTTTCCTGATTGTGTATTCTGTACCTAATTATTCCCCTACAGGTGGGATGAATTCCATCTCCACCCCTTCCCATGGTAGCTATTATTCCACCTTTTATCCTTAACTACTTGTGTTTAGTGGCACATCCAGGTTTTCTCCCCCCCCCCCCCTTTTTTTTTTTTTTTTTTGCATTAAGCAGCTAAAAGGTTTCACTCCAGCTTGTCTGAAATTAATGTTGCATTGAAAACAAATTGCCCTGTTCTCAGGCTGATTAAGGTGACAGATCCTGCACTTTAATTGCCACTGCAGGAATAACCAGCATTTACCAGCAGCAATTTGGGAATCACACCATTGGGAATGGGTCAAGATCACCCAGAGCAACCTGGTCTGGTGGAAGGGGGTGGAATGGGATGGAATTGGATGGAATTGGGTGGAATTGGGTGGTCTTTCAGGTCCCTTCCAAGCCAAAGCATTCCGTGCTTGTGTGATTTTATGGTGGCTCTGAGGCCACCCCCCCATCCCAGGCAGTGGCTCTTGTTTCTTGTCCCCTGTTCCCCCACACTTCTCTTCTGCCACCTCCCCTCTCCAGAGGGAAAGGAGCACATTCCCTTCTTCCAGAAACAAATTGTCCCCCGAATTTTCTGTGCTCCTGGGGCAGAAGGTGTTGCACAAGCCAGAGGAGGTTCTTTGGCACTCACTGCCTTCTCTCACTGCACACTCCCTGTTGGGATAAAGAGTGGTTTGAAGAATAATCACAACAATATCCAAGGTGATTTAAATTGAAATGTCAATGTATTTTAATGATATGCCAAGGAATAGTCATGAAATTACGTGGTTTATGTAATACAGATAATGACTTCTCTGTCAAAACCTATTGACACACCTTCGTTTTGATTTATGAGCATCGTGTCGAAACTCCTGATTGTCCTTTTGAATTCCAGGCTTGGAACCTCCTTCAGAACAATTTGTAAATCAGAACCAAGTCACTCAGCACCAAAGCTGAAGCTTGGGACTCATTTGGCAGTGCTTGCATTTAATTTTAGGTAATAATAATAACAATAATAATAATATTTTATATAAGTATATAACAAGTACATAGAAATGTATGAGTTATATAATAATAACAACATTAATGATACATTTAATGTATTATTACATTTAATGTAAATTTACATTACTAAACACAGTGGATTTTAGTGTCCAGACAGACAAAGTTTGTTCGTGTCCCATTCCTAATTGACCATTTCTGGTCTTAAAACAGCTGAAGGAAAATCCCCATGGGCAGTGTTGCCTTTTCTGTTCGGTTTTGCATCCTGGCTGCAGATGGATTGCAGTTTCTGGGCAAACAGGAGCTGTCTCTGTTAAATAATTCCCAGTGTTTACCTCTTTCAGATCCCTTTGAAGTGGGATCTGCAGCGAGGGGAGGGAGAGGCCACTCTGTTGATCCCGACAACTTCGAGTCGAGGGTGATTTTGGAAGTAGATTCTGTTCCCCCCTAAGTGCAGCTGTCAATTAGACAGTTCTGTGCCTCTCAACAGCTCCCCTTAAAACTCCTGGGGTACATTTGAAACTCCTTGGGTTGTACAAAGAGAGGTTCCCAAGTTCCTCTGGAAGTCGTCAGGAGACGAGGCCGAGTTTAATGCTTTGCCTTCCCTAATTGTTCACCACGGAATAGCAGGGAGAGGCTTCCCAAATGGAGCTCTTGGGGGTTCAGGGGTTGTGTCCTGATCCATAACCTGAAGGGCAAAATAAACTCCTTTCATGTGCTTAGCTGGTTGCCCAGTTTAACTTTGTCCCAGTCTCCCAGCCACAAGGGGGGACTGGTAGGAGCCTGTTGGGACCTTCCTACAGGGATAAGAATAATAATCTTTTAACAATGGCTTAAAAATAGGCTTTTTTTGTCTCTTCCCTGCCTGTTCTCACTCACAGAAAGCTGCTTTTATGGCTTTCCATTCCCTTCCTTACAGCGTGGGAATGCTTTGGGTGGGTCCCATATAACACCCTGCCCCCCTTCCATCATCCTTTTTGCATCAGATTTCCACGTTTTCAGCAAATCTGTGTTCTGGTCGCTTGAGGAAAACTAAGACCTCGTGCTGCCTGAGGTTTTCCCACTTTTCCAGGATTCAGTCAGCACCAGGGACAGGGGGCAGAGAGATTCAGGGTGGTGATGTCAGTGAGATGGAAGCTGCACGGGAATAATTGAAGCTCTTGCTCTCTTCAAGAAAACTATTCCATTATTGTTCCTAAGTCTTTAAGTTTCAACACGTGGAAGAGAACAAAGTAATTCCCATCCAAAAATTCAGAGAATGAACTCCCAGAAGAAACTGAGCTTGTCTAGACCCTGGCAGCACTTGCTGATGGTGGCCAAATGCTTCTCTCTCTGGCAAAGGAATTTACAGTGCTATAAACCACTCTTTATATCATTATTTTGTGTTTTCTGCGTCTTTTACCCTCAGAAAAGTGGCAGATTTGTTGAGTAGCAACCCCCAAAGGTCCCTGAGGCCTCACTGATACCTGGGTGATACCCAGGAAGACCCTGAGCTGGGGTCAGAGAAGAGCATCCAGAACACTCAACAACATCTGGCAGAACATAATTGCCTTGACAAGAGATGGGCACTCTGACTAATGAGCCTCCTCCTAAAATCCTGCTTTTCTGAGGGGGCTGTGGGAACAAATGATGCTGCAAAATGGGAAGCACTAAAGGGCAGCTCTGAGAGCTTGTCCCTGGTTTTCAGCCCTGCTTTTACCAGAGATGCTTTGACAGCTCGACAGAACGGGCCCTGATCTGCACTGAGAGCTGAAACTGTGCCTGCTGCTTAACTCGGGGCCAAATTGCCAGCTCTGTGGGCTATTAATTTCAGGAGGATTGCAGGGGGTGTAAACACAGGCAGCCCGTGGTTTCCAGCCTCCAGTGTGCTAAATTGGGAGTGGAGCTGGAATCTGGGCTGGAGGTCACTGGCATTGCATGCCTTCATTAGCAGTAAATGCCTGTGCCAAAGGCTGGGGCAGAAGGCATTTGTTTTAAATGCTGGGTCTTAACATCGGCAATCACATAAATAATTCAAGTGTTGTGATGTCTGGACCTCAGCTAAATGTTTAAACCACAGTTCAGGCCTGGAATTGTGGAAGTCAGCCCTGGAATTGAGCACTTCAGCCCTGGAACTGAGCACCCAGGCTGGAATAGTTCTATGTTCCTGCTGAGATATCCCCCAAAATCAGATTCCTGGCATGTTTAGACACACATTGATTAGGCAACATTTGATCCCAAATCCCTGGAAAGCCCAAGAGATCAGATGTTCCTATCAGATTTTGTTCCCTCCTTTGCCCATCCTGCCCAACTGGTGGCACTGGAGGCCTGGTGGGTGAGAGGGGATGGGGGATATTTGTCCCTCAGGACACAGGTGGTGCCATAATCTTCGAGATTCCCAAATATTTCCAGGTGTTGCAGTGGATTTCTGCCAGCTGGGTCAGCCCAGGGAGGGTGCTGAGCTGAAAATGTCCTTTCTTTTAGCAGGGACAAACATCTTGCAGATGCAAAGCTTCCTTTTGGGAACTTGTGTGTGTCTGGTCAGGCAGGGATCCTGCAGATTGGAGGGGCTTTTGTGTCTCTGAGGTGAAGGGGCTAAAAATCCACCTGCTCCTTTGTTTTTTCCCCCCTGCAGTGCCTTGGCAGAGCAAAAGCTGTGGATGGGGCTGATCACAAGCTCTTTAACTCGCTCTGAAGGCACTGCAGTTTTCAACCAGCAGTAGTTCATGTTCTCCAGCATCTTTCAGCTTCAACTCCTGTTTTTTTTTGCTGTGAAGACCAAACCCAGAGTCTGTAACTGCTGCAAACTGTCCTTTCCTGTCGTATCCATCTTTCACTCTGCCCTGATGCACTTCCCAGGGCTCCTGGGAGTGTGAGGAATGTGTCTTTGCCCACATGGATTTGCTGACAGTCAGAGTGGTTTGCAGCTCATCCCTCCAGGCTTCAAAGCTGCCGCTGCAGGGGGGGAATTGATGCTCCTAAAACCATCAGACTGAAGGTTGGGGAGGGTCAGCAGCTCCTGCACAGGCACTGGAGCTGTTCCTGCCTCACCAGTGGAACAGGTTCTGTGGGAAGGGAACTGCTTGGGAACTGCTGCACCAGTACAATTCATGAATGGGAGCAGCAAGAAAATAATATATGTGATAATAGAACAATATATTTAATAATAATATAATATTAATATAAAAATATAATATAAATTAATGTTCATATTTTTATATAGTTACACCACATCCATACCACTTATGAATGTGAGCTGCAAGAAAATAATCATTAGTGTTCATATTTTATATATATATATATATACTACTACATCCATACCACTCATGGATGTGAGCTGCAAGAAAATAATCATTAATGTTCATATTTTATATATATATATATATACTACTACATCCATACCACTCATGGATGTGAGCTGCAAGAAAATAATCATTAATGTTCATATTTTATATATATATATATATACTACTACATCCATACCACTCATGGATGTGAGCTGCAAGAAAATAATCATTAATGTTCATATTTTATATATATATATACACACACTACTACATCTGTACCATTCATGGATGTGAGTTGCAAAAAAATAATATATTTATATATATTTTTATATATGTATGCAAGATCCATGCAACTCTTGAATGTGAGCTGCAAGAAAATAATCATTAGTGTTCATATTTTATATATATACACTAGTACATCCATACCATTCATGGATGTGAGTGGCAAGAAAATAATCATTAGTGTTCATATTTTCCCTCTCTCTCTATATATATGTATTTCTATCTTGTATATGGTGAATTTTCCACCAGAACTCAGATAACATGTTTTTCCTCACAACATTTCCTTTCTTTCCCTACTTTTCCATGGCAGTTCCATCTTATCCTTGGATGTTTCAACAGAACTGTAATTCTGTCTTCAGGAAATCAGATTTCCTTCTTTTCCAGGGGAGGTGTGTGTGTGTATTCCTGTTCTGATTTTTAATACCCCAAGAGAGGAAATGACCCGAGGGAAGTGCTGATTGTCCTTGGATCAAACCTGTGGAACTGCCAAGGAATGAGGGTAAACTCTTGGGAGATTGGGAATGCAGGAGGAACTCCAACTTCAGCACCCCAAAGCCAAACATAAATGCACAAAAAGTTCTCTCAGGAGCTTCAATTCCTCAATTCTTGTCACCCAAAGACCCCTGTGTTGTCAATTCACTCAGATCAAGCTCACTGGAATCTGCTGCTCCAAGAGGTTGTTGGAGCCAAACTCTTCCCCCCAAGTTAATGGCACATTTTTGTGTGTCATTTAATCCTGTTTCAGGAGGAGGGCTCTGGCACCAGGCACTGAATTAGCTCAGGAGCCCGTGGAGCTCTTTAAGTGCTGGTTACATCTGGATTTCTGGGCTTTTGTTGTCAGAAGTTAAACACAATCAGCCTCCAGTGGGTGAGGTTCAGACAGTTAAAGCTCTGCAGCTTCTCTGTTGTAACGACACAGCTGCACAAGTGCTTTGATAGGAAGAGCTAAAAATGTCAAAGCACAATTTAAAAATGTTAATTAAGTTTCAATCTTTGTGGACAACATTGTTAATCACAGTAACTGAGTCAAACAGCAACCCTTGGGTGTTCTCACTGTCACTTCTTGTTGAACAACAGTTCGTTCCCACTCCTGTCACTTCCTCAATTCAATCTGCCCATTAAAAAAAAACACCTAATGTTGGTTCTTTGGTCACAAACTTCTGTTGAACGTTCAATATCAGATGGTGAGTTTAATCTTCCCCATTTTTCCTCTTTCTTTTCCCAGTTTGAATTATTGCTGTTGCTTTGGTGATGCCCCCAAGGGCTTTGTGCTTTTCAAGCCTGAAGGTTCAATGTTTTCAATAACGACCTGGTCTGGAGGAGGTGTCACACTCCAGAAGAGAGCTGGTGGTCTGTGATCCACAGATGTCCTGCTGCTTTGGGGTTGGGAAAGGTTGAAAAGCTGCTTTTTACCTTTTGGAGTCTGGGTGGGTACTGATTTCACTCTGATTCCCTTCCTGGATTGAAGTTGTTTCAGTTGGGCTGAAATCCAGAATGAGACATCCTTCAGTTTTGGAAGGTTTTGTGCTTCACTCCTCCAATTCCACCTGTGGTGATCCACAACCTGTGTGAGGAAATGTGGCAGGAAATGTAAGGCATTGTCCCCTCTTGCATCACCAATCCCATCCAGATGAGCTGTGTTCCAGCTGCGCTCTGGAGGCTCGAGGCTGGGCAGGAGGAGATCCACAAAGAGCTGAAAATCATGTCTGGAGCACAAGTGCTGGGAGGAGCAGCTGAGGGAGCTGGGGGGGCTCAGCCTGGACAGGAGGAGGCTCAGGGGGGACCTTCTCACTCTCTGCAACTCCCTGACAGGAGGGGGAGCCGGGGGGGGTCGGGCTCTGCTCCCAGGAACAGCAGCAGGACAAGAGGGCACAGCCTTGAGCTGCCCCAGGGCAGGGTTAGGTTGGACATTGGGAAGTTCTTCCCAGAGAGAGGGATCAGCCACTGGAAGGGGCTGCCCAGGGAGGGGGTGGAGTCCCCGTCCCTGGAGGGGTTTGAGCAGAGCCTGGATGTGGCATCAGTGCCATGGGCTGGGTGACAAGGTGGGGTTGGGTCACAGCTTGGATTTCATGATCCCAGAGGTCTTTCCCAGCCTGGCTGACTCTGGGACTCTGAGTTCAGGGAGGTCTCCTGAGCAGGAGTGGCCAGGGCTGGTTCCTGTGCCTGTGTGTGCAGACAAGAGCAGACATTTCAGCTGCTCCATGTCTGCAGCAAAGGGAGGGTGTGATTTCACACCACCTTCCTCCACGTTTGTCACCCTCTCTTTGGGAGTGTTGTCTCTTTGTCTGTAGTATCAGAGACAGGAGGGGAAGGGAGGATGGGAGGAGAGCTCCAGGATGGTGTGCTGTTCACCTTTTCCCTTTCCTTCCACTCTTCCCAATCCTTGTCCTGCCCTTTGGGTGCCACTCAGGGTCCCTTCACCCAGGGCGTGGTGACAGGAGCTGAACCTTCTGCTCCTCCAGCCCTTCCCATTGCCCCCAGTCCTGTCCCACCTTCCCTGCCCTCCCTGACTGGGACACCACTGGCTTTCATCAGCAATCCCCTGCTGTGCCTGGCTGGGGGTTCTCAGCCCTTGGCCCTGGTGTTGAACACAGTGCAGAGCTTTCCTCTGTGCCAACGAGCCTCAGACTGCTTCGAGTCTCTTCTCTGTGCTCCTTCCCTCACCCTCCCGAGCTCTGAGCTGGGCCTGGATGAGCTTTTTGACACAGACTGACGCATCCACTCGCTTCACTTGCAGTGCCACTGCCTTCTGATGCTCCCCCCTTTAATTATTTCCATTTTTCTGAGCCTACGTGCATTATTCCTCTCAGCTGTCAAGCCCTTGCTGAGGGTTTTATCCCTCTAACTGTAATAACATTTCTTTTTGGCTTTTTTATTGAAGTTGCAGCTTAAATCATCCTGGCTTTGTTCTCCCCAAATAAAGGAGGATGCTAACAAGGCTCCCAGTGTGTGCACACGTAACCCTGAATGCATTTTGGGTGAGTGCTTTGGAGCTGCCTCAAGGAGAAGCAGAAACTATTTTGGGGAACTGGTTGAAAAAAATAAACCCAAAACTCAACAACAACAACAACAAAAAAACCCCACAACAACCTCCCCCCCACACACACACCTTGGATTGTCCTCTATTATAAATCAGGTTTTGATTAAAAAAAATATATTAAAAAAAAAATGCTTTCTTGTAACTTTTGGTGTGCTGTCCTCTTCTGAGGACAAATGGTTGAAAGCTGTCAGGACAGAGGGTCTTTAATTAACAATTTTTGCCTTGATCTCCTTCCACATCTGGGACCTCAGGGTTGTATCAGCTTTAATTAATGTTCTCGACACCTCCATGAGATGCCAAATCATCGTAGTGAATATATTGAAAATGGGATTTCCAAAATCCCACCCTGTTGGTCCCCTCTGACTGCAGCTGACAATTATCACCCTCAGTGACTGGAACTGGAGCACCTGAAAGTCAGAACTGAGTGTTGTTTGTTGCTCTAAATCCAGTCCTTATTTCAGGTGATGCCCAGGAAACCCTCAGGGCTGGAACTCAGGAACCCAAATTGTGACCCTCCTGTTCTCACCCATGGGCACAGGGAAAACAAAGAGGGAATTCCTTCCCTTCTTCTGGAAGCACAGAGTTAAGAAAAACACAAAATGTTGAGAATGTGAGCTGGGAAACTCTGAGCAGGTGCTACAACCAAGGTAAATGGATCTTTTGGATGGAACCAAGTGAAGGAACTCAGTCCTTCAACCACCTCAAGCCCTGCCATGTGCACAGAGAGGGTTTGTTTAGTTTTTCCTGCCCTAAATTGCTTTTTCTGCTGCGGGATCATGGAATCCTGGAATGGTTTGGGTTGGAAAGGACCTTACAGTCCATCCACTGCCACCCCCTGGCACGAGCAGGGACACTTTCCACTATCCCAGGTTGCTCCAAGCTGGCCTTGGACACTTGCAGGGATCCAGAGGCAGCCACAGCTTCTCTGGACAAAACAACACTGCTGTGGGATGTTGATCAGCAATAATTCCTTCCTGAAGCTCCTGGAAGCCTGGCTTTGTTGTGGGTGCATCCATCCCGCTGCTCTCCCTCTCCAGCCCTGCTGGGAATGCACAATAATCTGCTGTGAAGCAGCCCCACATGATCAGTGCCATCAGGGATAAAATACAACCATCACCCCTCTTTTTTTTTTTTTTTTTTTGGTGCTCTTTACAACACAGAGCTTCCTAAATTGTGATTTGGGTCACGGGTGGCTCGTGGAGAACTGGCTGTTCCTGCAAGATCAGCTCCTCCTCCTTATTTTCAGCAACAATACTCCATCCACAGAGCTGTATTTATCTCACACACTCTCTTAACATCCCTGCACAGGCCACTGTAGTGATCTGATCATCCAGAGGAGCAGGGCCTGGAGGATTCTGAGAGGAGAAAAAGGAATGGAATTGTTCCTAATGATACAACAGGTCCAGGAGAGGAAATTTGCCACTAAAAGTGTGCCCCGTGCTCAAAAAAAAAAAAAACAACAACCCACATTTAAAGTGTTATTTTAATCCCAGACAAAGCTCAATCTCTTAATCTTTCTGACAGTGGAAATGATGAATCATCTGGAAAAAAAAATCCGAGCCACTAAACTACTGACAAGGCTTTAGATTGGGAATAATTTGCAAGTGTTTTGTTTATTTTGGCTGTTCTTGGTCGTCCAGAAAAGCTTCCTCTTCTCCGTTTCTTAATTCATCATTTCTCCCCCTAGAAATGAAAAGAACTGTGGCAAAAAAAAAAAAAAAAAAAAGAAAAAGAAAAAAAAGCTGTTCTGGTGTTAATTACAAGTGCAACAGCTGGAAAACTGTTCGGGAGATAAAAATCACTCCAGACTTTTTGATGATGTGGATCTTTGAGGCCCGTTTTTTTTCGGGCCGTTTTGCATAACAAACAGGAGTCTGGAACCTCAGGCTACTCAGCTCCTATTCGGGAGAGTCTCATTCCACATCTGGGAAAAGAGTTTCCTGCTTGTAACACATTTAATCTGTTCCTTAAGGAGGTGATGAATTTGGAATCGTCATTCTTTCTTTTTTTTTTCTGTTTGTTTTGGTGGGTTTTTTTTTTTTTTTTTACTCCTCAGCAGAGCTGCTCTTGCTCTGGATTACCTAGAGATGCTTCAAGTGGAAAACCTGTTGCTGTGTTCACCCTGCTGCATTCAGGGGGACCTGGCCAAGGTGTCTCGTGCCTGATATCCCTGATTCCATCCTTGGGAAGGTTCCTTTAACACCCCTGGCTCCTGAGGGGTTTGTGCTGTTTGTTTTCTTCACAACACTCGCCTTAATTTCAGCTTTGTTTTCTCCTTGGGTGTTCGAGGATTATTTACTCCCACAGCAATGTTTGTACCCGTAAGTTTGGGGTTTAAATGTGCCCACCAAGTACCTGTTTAAAAAGAGATAAAGGGGAGAGATGATTTTTTACCTGCTGGAAATTATACTGCAAATTAAGCAAGGCTTTATCAGCATCAATCTCAGCATCATCATCATCATCATCATCTGTTTAATGTTAATGGCCCTGCACTGAAGGAGCTGCTCTCAGTGTTTGGTGGGGAGTGAAGGAGCATTTTGAGCCCCAGGCTGAGCTGATCTCCTCAGGAAATCATGGTCCTGCTCAGCACCAGCTGCAGGGGCAAAACCAAACTGGAATTCAGGGCTGCTCTGAAAGTTTTCTGAACCTGGAGTCGTTTTTGGGGAGATTTATGGGAGTCCTGGTGTCAGCAGGAGGATGTGCTGCAGATTTCCCGAGGGAATGCCACAAATCTCTCTGCAAGTGAGTGCTCCTCTGACCTGGGCTGGAGAAAAATGCTGCAGACAACTTCAGGGGACTCATTAACCATTTTCCCATTTTCTACTTGTGCCAGAGTAGAAAGCACAGGGCTCTGAGTCAATCTGCAGCTGCAGCAATGAGGTTTTAAAATAGGGCTGTGAGGGAGGGACGAAGATGAACCCACATCAGCCTGTAGAGAGATGTTCAGCCTCTCCTCAGCCCCCCCCCAAAAAACTGAATCACTGATTTTTGCCTCAGCATCGAATCAGTGCTTTAACAGAGGGTGAAAATCCTGTTCCCAAATAACCAGATGAGTCTGCTGGGACAGGGCATGGAATCAGCACAGGTGAGCAGAGATGCACTCACAGTTCCAGGAAGAGGAGAGAGATGACACCTGTGATTAGTGAGGGAGTTTGTACCACTTCATGTTTAATATTCCTGATGGCTCAGGGACAAGTATCACAGTGCCTGTTGTAATTGCTAACACAGGGGGCAAGTTGTAATGGATTTAGACAGCCCTTTATTCAGGTTGCTGAGGAGTAATGATATTGTTTTGCCTTTTTCCGGGCTGATTTCATACATTTCAGTCGAAATGAACCCCCCCTTTTTTTTTTTTTTTTTTTTCCAAGAGCCAAAACCCCCTTGGATAACTTATGTGTATATTTTTTGACTGCTAAGAACCAGAGATGTATTAGCAGCACATGGCAAGCACCAGAGGGTGGTTGTTGACACCTGTTTCACCACTTCCAGGAGGAAAAGCTGAAAATTGTAGATGGTGGAGAGTAAATTCTCCACTTTTTTTTTTTTTTTTCTTTCCCCCCTCCTGTTTCCCTCTGTACCTGCACAGTTTGTTGAGAGAGCAGATGCAAAACCTTGAATGGGAATCGGAGGCGTTGGCAGAGCAGAAGTGACTCATGTTTGGAGGCCTGAGGAGTCCTGTTTGATCTGTTTGTTTTCCTCATTTCCATTCAAATAAAACCAGCGAAATCCCAATTTCTCTCCCCTCTATCTGTCTCCAAACTGGATGGGGCTCAAAATGTGTCTTGCCAAGGTGGATCTCTGGCTCTGCTGTTGGGGCAGAGGGGAAGAAGATGCAAAGTTTACATGGCTAAGTCCCCATTATAATAGGAAATAGTGGGAATAGGTTTTAAAAAAGACACACAGGCACCTAATGAAGCTTTTTAAATTACTTCAAAAATTATTTTGGGTAACTTTAGATGTCCCAGTGAAAGCAAGTCAGAGCTGGACAACTTAAACTCCACGTGGTGCTTGGAAACCAAAAGATGTGGAATTCCAGCCATCAGAACACCCTTGGGAACTTGGCTGGAGGTCTCTTCAACCTTCTCATCATTTTGTGGTATTCCTGTCAAAGCAAGGAGCTCCCCAGTTGTTTTTTTTTTTGGAGGGAAATAGGGAATAGCCTGAGCTGAGCCTTTCTGAGGTGCCTTGGTGAATTCACTCCATCTCCCCTCAGGTACCTGGAACCTTTTGCTTTTTTATCACCGCTCAGGCCCTTTTTTTTTTTTTTTTTAACAGTTCCTGTCAGCATTCCCCAGCTGAACTGAATAATTTACCCTTTTAAACTGACAGCAGCTGTCATTATGAAAATTGCAGGGCCAAGTTTGACAGGATTCACACAATGGGGGGAACTTCAACTCTTCACGGGCTCCGAGAAAAGCCCAGACTCTTCAGCACATCCTGTCAGTGGGAACATGAGCTCATCTCCTCCTCGGGAGGATTTGGCAGATTAGAAGATTAGATCTGACAGATCTGAACCAGCCCTGGTGACATCCTCCAGCAGCAATGCCTCTGGGAGGGGCTGTGTGTGTGGGGAGGGGGGAAAATGGTTTAATGAAAGAAATCGTGGGGGAAAACCAAAAATTGTAACAAGTGGAAGGATCCTCCGTGTTTGTGGCTACCTGTTGGGATCTCATCCCTCTTCTCTGGGCTAAACAGGCACAGTTGTTAATCATCCAGGGATTTACAGCTCTTTTCCTGCACAGGAATGTTTCTCAGGTTTGGAGCTGTGTCCTTTCGTGAGCGGGTTGTGTTTGGGCAGGGAGGATTGATGGTGGCACATGTGTGAGGCAGCAGTGGGTCTGTCTGGCATCCTGGAACTGTCTGGCATTCTGGAATTGTCTGGGAATGTAAACACTCCCTTAGCAAGTGGAGCCTTTCCTCTGGCAGGGGCTGAGTGGCTGCAGGGCCTGGCTGGTGCTCCAGCTTTTTGTCTCTTTGGGTGAAGTTGTGTCACAAACACTCTTTCCTTCCAGGCTTTCTCAAATTGGTTTCCTGGCAATTAGAGAGTTTATTTATGTGTGGAGGGATGAGAAGGACCAAACCCCACAGATTTCTACTCTCCCCAATCCTGGATTTTCCAGCCTCAGATGCAAACATGGCCAAAATGTTCTTATCAGCACCTTCAGAGTTTATCCTTGACTGTGTCACCGTGTTTCTTTGGCTCTGTCTTCAGCCTTTGCTTCCCTTTTGGAGCCAGCAGCCCTATTTTCTTCTCACTTCTTACTCTTTAAGAGCCCACTGGGGATAAACCCCCACTTTTCCTAACCCTGCTTGTGCTGGGGAGTGAAGAGCAATTTGGGAACGTGGCAAGGATTTGTGCAAGTGTTGATTCCCTCCCTAAACAAATCCAGAACTCCCTGTCCCCCTGTTTTACTGCCATGCCCAGTGCCATCCTTCTCAGACTCAACAGTGAAGGGTGTCAGCACTGAGGATGTTCCACCTTGGATTCAGTTTTTGTCATTTCAGCCTTGATGTGATCAGGCAGCTCCTTCTGCCTCGTGGGAAAAGGTAACTATGGAGATAGTTGGGAAAACCATCAGCAGAACTGGATTCATTAGTGCCTGATCCAGAGCACACAGACCTTGGGCAGCTCCAGGAACCTTTTTCCTTCCCTTAATTACTGGAGAGGACGTTGCTTTTATCTGGAAGTGATGACTGGAGGTGGCAGCTTGGGTTCCACACTGCACACTTGAAATAAAAAATATTAAAATCCTCCCCTGTCCTGGCTCCTGAGTGAGAACGAGCCCACATGTTCCAGGGAACAGTTTGCTGTCAGAATGTACAATTTCATTAAAATTTAAACATCTCACAGAAACATCTCTTTGCTGGCAGATAAACTTTATAACTCGAAATGTCTTGTTCGAGGGTTCCCATTTCGCTCTGAGAACACCCAGACTTTTGGTGCTGTTGAGGTGGAGTAATATTTTTTTTTTAGCATTTTGTTTAGCTCAGTCAGTATTTATATCCCATGAAAACCTCAGTCTGGTCAGGTAGGGGGGGTTGTTTTGGCAAGTTTACCCCATAAAACATGTTTGGATTATGTTCAGTTGAAAGGGATGAACAAACACCTCATTCCAGTCTGTCCTTGCAACACAACAATTCCCTGGCAGTCCCAGGGAATGCCAGACACTGGGATGTGTGTTCATGGCCCCTGGGGATGGAAGGGGAGATTTGGGGCAGTAAAAATTGGGAATTAACAGGGATGGAGGGACAGGACACAGGGAATGACTTCCCACTGCCAGAGGGTAGGGAGAGATGGGATTTTGGGAAGGAATTTCTCCCTGTGAGGGTGAGAAGGGGCTGGAATGGATTTCCCAGAGGATGCCCCATCCCTGGAAGTGTTCAAGGCCAGCTTGGAGCAACCTGGGCTACTGGAAGGTGTCCCTGCCCATGGCAGGGGTGGCACTGGATGATTTTAAGGTCCCTCCCAACCCAAACCATTCCACATTTCTCTGACAATTCCATGTTCCTCATCCTCAGAAATGTTCTGAATGGATCGATCCTTTTTCTCAATTTTTTTTTTCTTAAATAAAGGATTTATATTCAGTGCAGAATGGTTATAAAGTGCAAAACTCATCAATTATTCAGGTTATTTATGCAGATTTTAAAGGCAGAGACACCGTGTGGCTTCCCTTCCTTTAAGAGAAACTGAGAAGGGAATTAAGACGAGCTGAGCTTGGGGTTTGGTTGTTTGGGATTGTCGTGTGGGTTCCCCAAGCCCCTTCAGAGATGCCAGTGAGGGGAGACTGGTACAATCCAAGTTGATTTGGATAATCCTGGTGGTTTGACCCAGTGGGCAAAGCACAAACCAGGACACAGCAGACACTGCTTGTATTCCCAGCTCAGCTCGGATCAGATGATTTCACCTTCCCCTTTTTCTTTGGGGACTGTTAACAAGACTTTCCTGTCATGAAGGTGTTAATTGGGTTTATTTGATCGGCGTTAAATCAGGTAATTAATGGGTGCTTGGGGTGATGAGGAGCAAACCCTTCCCTCCTCTGACAGGCTCTGCCTTCCAGTTTGTGCCCAAACCACCTCCCCTTCTGCTGTCCTTGTGGGAAACCTCCCATATTTCAGACACTAGGGACAAATATCATGGAGCAGAGGAAGAGAGGGATTGTTTTGGTGCCTGTGTGGGGTTTGTGGTCCCCACATCAGAGCAGGGCCAGGTTCGAGGAGCGTGCTTCCCATAAATCAACGAGCATGGGCAGGATGAGAGGCAGGGAATTGTTCCCTTCTCGCAGTGCTGACATCCTGAGCCGGCAGGAACAATCCCTGCTGCTGCTGTGACGTTGCTGAGGGGTGCTCAGCACATTGCAGGAGCTGTTCATTATCCAAGTGCTCCGGACTCGGAGCGATTAGGACCCCGTTATGGATTGCAGAGGTATTATTGTAGCCACTCCAATTGCTCTGTCTTGGATAATTGTGTTTGTTTCTCCACGTTAAATTTACAAGCTCTTTTATGCCTTTCTCTCCCCGTGTGTGCCCGCAGATTTTTCCGTGGTAATTTGCAAAATAACCCTGATTGTTCTTTCAAGCCCCTTTTCAACATGCTGTCTGCAAAAAATAAAAATAAAAAAAAATCCTCTCAAATGGCATTTGGGCAATGCTTGGAGCTGACAGTCCCTCACATCCATGTGCTTTCTGTCTCCTGCACTCGGATCATTAGCTTGAAAAAAATATCTTTATCGGGAACATTCGTTTGTGGTGCTGCATCACCAAAGGGTTCTTTGATCACCTTGTGTCTGCTGCAATGGGGAAAACACATTTATTGCTAAATAATGCCAAGATGTTTGCATTAATTTGTGAATTAATTTGTGAATAATCCCCCTGTGCCTGCCTGATCTTTTTTTTTTTTTTTTTTCCTGTGGGTTAATTCAGGTGATGAGTGCTCTCCATCCCACTCTCCCTGCCCATCCTGAGCTCCAGAGAGCAAATGTTCTCTTCAGAATGCCAGGCAGTGTGCTGTGCAGGATGACAGTCCCCTCGGCCCTGGGAGTGATGAATGGCTCTGCTTAGGCTGCATTGTATTTGCTTTAATTTCAGTGGACACACATGGTTCATTTTCTTCTGGGCTGCAGAGTTCCCTGCAGTTCAGGAGGGACCCTGGAGCTCCATTTTGGAACGGTGGTGATTGCTGCCCTGGGTGTGTTTATGGTCCTGTCCGTCCCAGGAAGTTTGGCAGGGGAGGGAAAACAGGGCAGGAAACCACGAGAGTGGCTGGAATGAAAATAAAGTGGGGCCAGAGAGTTTCACATCATTCACAGCTTTGATGAGGCCAGAAAGGAGCTGCAGAAATCACCCCCATTCCCAGCTCCAGGGCTGGGCACTGGACTCTATCAAAATCAGCCTCTAACACTTCCCTAAAGGGGTTTTGTCCCATCCCTGGAAGTGGCCAAGGCCAGGCTGGACAGGACTTGGAGCAATCTGGGATAGCTGAGGGTGTCAGAGTGGTTCCAAGTGGAATAACCTTTCAGGTCCCTTCCAACCCAAACCATTCTGAGATTCTATGATTTAATGAGAATATTTAGAGGATTCTTTCTGGGGTTTGTTTGGCTTTTTTTTTCACTTTGTGTGTATGATGTGGGTTTTTGTCTGGTTGTTATTCTCAACCAGGTCACCTTTACTGACCCACAAATGTTACTTCTTCTTTTCTTCTGTCCCCACCCTCTCCTGCCAAAGCCTCCCATTTTCTCTCCAATTCTTTAGCCCAAGACTGACTCCAGACACTCAGATTTTTGCTGGTTTGCTGGCTGGGTAAGCCCAGCTCTGTAGTGCCTTGCACGTGGGAAGCTGAAATGGTAACGAGAAATCAACTTTGGCAATCAGTAAAAGTGGCTGAGTTTTCACTTACTCTTTTGCACAACTGGGGACCAAATCACCTGCATGAAGGCAGTTTTGTGGCCCAGTTCTTTCATGGGGTGTAAACCAGCCTGAATTGTGTGAGGAGGGGAGGCCCACCAGGAATAAATCCCCTAAACCTCTGATGGCACCCTGTGCACCCCCCACCCAGACCCCAGGGAAACGCTGCCAAATTAAAAGGGGGTTTGCCCTGCACTTGTCAGGCAGCTCAAAGAGCAATTTCTGGTGCTCTCCTTGCCTTGTTCAGTAAATACATCATTAATGGGCTCCTTTTCCTTGCTGGTGTTGGCAAGCAGCCCTTCACCTGAAGGGGGGTAAGTTGGATGATTTATCCCCTCCTGGGGTGATTTATGGGACACACTGAGCTGTGTGACGGCCTCACTTCACTCCTGACTCACGTGCTGACACTGAGGAATCCTTTTGTGCACTTCAAACATCTCTGGTAACGCCTCCCACCTCCAAAAAACAATCCCAAGGCTCAGGCCAGGCTGGGCAGCTCTGCCGAGCTTTGGGTGTAGAAAAAGGTAGAAAAAAAGGTGTTCTGGTGAGTTTTTCATCACTTCTCATCCCAACAGGTCAAGGCTTTGAAAATTCCAGTTTTTAACGTGGGCTTTTGATCCTTGCTTGCCAAATTCTCTTATTTTTCCAGTTGCTGTCACGTGCCACTGGGGAGGTTGCTGGTGGAACTCTGTGTGTGGGTGTGTGGTTTGTATTTCTTTCTCTCCCTGAGTGCACATGGCTCCAGGTGAGGGTGGAGAAAAATCCCATTCCAAAGCCATTTTTTGACATTTAAAAAAAACCAAACAACAAACCTGTTTAATTGCAGGGCCTCTGTTTCATCTCATGTTTGCACACTCTGCTTCTGCCTCCTCAGTGTCTTGCATTAGACCTTCTACTCACTGGGCTCCCTTTTCCTGGTGATTTCCCTGCCAAAAGAATATCCTGGAAGGAAGCAAATCCTGATTTTCTTCTTTTTTTTAGAGTTTAGCTACCTGGGCAGCCAGAGTCCTCCTGAACTAGGGCATGGAAGGGGTGTGTTATGAGGCAAATCAAGCATTTTCCATCTAATATGGGTATTTTTGCTAATTTTTGAAGTGTCCTGATTTCACAGACAGCTCAGGTTACAAATCACTATGCTGAGGAAATAAAGTGATGATGGGTTGAAGAACCTCTTGGCAAATCTTGGAGGAAATCTGGATAAAAGTCCAATCTGGGCACAGAAGGGGTAAAGAACTGGGTGCCTGAAGGATTTCTGCTTTAAATACACTATATTTTGCCTTTGGCTGTGTTCTGAGGTGGACTTGTGAGTTATCAGTTGTGGACCAATATCAGGATGGAAGAGTTAAATTAAACTCTGCCTGTGGGGACAAAAAGGAGCTCCTTCAATCAAGGGGGTAATTAATTTCCCTGCTGAGCTTTCAGCATGCTGGATTGAGATTTTAGCCCTCATTTATATATATAAATATATATATATATGAGTTGACAGTTTGCATGTGCCTTCTCCCACCTCCTCCTGCAAACTCATGACTTGCTGAGTGGAAGGGAACAAATCCCCGGAATGAGAGGGGCCTTTAACGTGGAACCAAAACTTGGCAAATGCTCCCAGAGCTTGGGAATTCATCTCTGGAGCTCTGCCTGCATGAATAAAGTCTCCAAATCTCACTGGAAAAGGTCATTTTTTGGGGAAACCTGTCATTTATCTCCGAAGCCAACTGCAGAGTGGGTTTGATGGCAGAGGTTGGAGAGGGAAGGAGCAGGAGGAAAGGTGGAAGCCCTGGCCAGTAAGTGCAGTGTTGGCCCTTTCTTTGCCCCTCCTCTCTGCTCACTGGGTGCCTCTGGAGCTTCACATCCTTCCTTTTTCCTCCTAAAACACAGTTTTGGGGGTGGGTCCTTTGCAGATGCCTCTGGGGGAGCCACCTGCCTGGAAACCTCCAGTTCTCAGAGGTATCCAGGGGTTTTCCTGGCTGAATGTTCTTGATTTGTCGTGAGTAGTTCCCTTAAATCCAGTTAAGAGACATTTATGGGAAAACTGAGACTGAGCAATGGGAAAGGTTTGTTCCTAATTCTCTGATAACTCGTAGGGAATTCTGTGTGCCAAATGGAGCCAGGCTGGGAGAGCTGGGGGGGGTCACCTGGAGAAGGGAAGGATCCAGGGAGAGCTGAGAGCTCCTTGCAGGGCTTAAAGTGGCTCCAGGAGAGCTGGAGAGGGACTGGGGACAAGGGATGGAGGGACAGGACACAGGGAATGGCTTCCCACTGCCAGAGGGCAGGGAGAGATGGGAGATTGGGAAGGAATTCCTCCCTCTGAGGGTGGGGAGGGGCTGGGATGGAATTCCCAGAGAAGCTGTGGCTGCCCCTGGATCCCTGGGAGTGTCCAAGGCCAGCTTGGAGCAACCTGGGCTGGTGGAAGGTGTCCCTGCCCACTGGATGGGCTTTAAGGTCCCTCCCAACCCAAACTGTTCCACATTTCTATGACAATCCCACATTCCTCGCCCTCAAAAACGTTCTTATTGTTAAGTTTAATTTATTGTTAAGTTTGATTTATTGTTAAGTTTGATTTATTGTTAAACCCACAGATAAAACAGATTGTTTTGAAAGAGTCACCGAGTCCTGGTGCACAGTGCTAAGAATGTCTTGGGAGTGGGCAGGATGAGTCAATCCCTCTGCTGAAGGGTTTGGGATCCTGGGATGGGTCATGTGCCTTCTTAGTAATGTGTGAGTCGTCCCCCCAAAGCTGATTTGGATCACAGGTGTCTAATTAAGGGAAAATTACCCCCCATGTGACTCTCAGGAAGGGGTGGTTTGAAGACTGTGAGTGTTGTTGGTGTTGTTGTTGAGCTTTGTTACTCAACTCACTGTTGCTGCTAGTGCCAGGAATCCTGGAATCCCAGACTGGTTTGGGATGAAAGGACCTTAAAGCCCATCCAGTTCCACTTTTACTATCCCAGGTTGCTCCAAGCCCTGTCCTACCTGGCCTTGGGCACCTCGAGGGACGGGGATCTGGGCAAACCCCACAGTCCTGCTGGCTGGAGGGGCGCTGGAATTCCAACCAAAGCAGATTTAGTGGAAGAGAATGAATTCTCAGTGACATGAATTGGTGGGTTTTCCCTCTCAGTGAGGCTTCCTAGCACGGGGTGACTCCTCACAGGACTCATTTACAGGTCTGAGTTCAGTCAAATGCTGTTGTGGTTCCTCTCTCGGGTCATTGTGGACACTCAGGATGTTCCTTGGAATGCCAGTGCATGAGATGAGGTGTAAAACCAGTATTTTCTTGTCCTGGGGGGGGAATTCTTGCCCTGTTCTGTGAAGCTGTGTGTGCTTTTTTAGGAATTCCAGATCCATTCCTGCCCTTGTCCCAGTTCTGACATTGCCATTTTGCAATGTCAGAAGGACAAGATTTATAATGAGCCATCCTGCTGGAATACCAGGTCTTTTAGGAGACACTCACTTTGGTTCAGAGTTTATCTGGATGCAGGCTGCAGATGAATCAGTAAAAACTGCTTGGATTTCCATGGGATTTGGGAATATCAGGGTGTTTCACCTGCATAAAACTGAAATATGTGGTGGTGTTCCCAGTTTCTGTGCTGTGTGTCCCCAGGAACATTAAAAACCTTTTGTCTACAAGGGCTGAAACAAGTTCAGCTGAAAGCAGCAGCTGTTTTCATGTTCTTCTGTTAGAAGAGAATTAAATTTGAACCAGCAAGAAGTTCCCTGGGAGGGAAATTCCATTTTCTGGGGGCAGCTCTCGGAGTGGCTGGGATGTACTGTCAAACATTCATTCCCTGACTCAAGTCTTGTATGAATTTGGCTGTTCAGGGTCAAGAAATCAGCTTTGTGATGTGGCCCTGGAACAGTTCCAGCTCCTGGTGTGTGAGGAGAGGCTGAGACACCCATGAAAGGCAACTGCTAAATAAGCAGTGCAGGTGTTTTTTTGATGGAAGTGCTGAGCTGGGCTCCCGTGAAATGACTGATGGAAACACATTTCCCCCCGGTTTCCACCTGCAGAAAGGTGGGATCATAATCACCCCACCATGGTGATTGTTCCAAGTGCTCCGTTGCCAAGCAGCAATCAGGTTATTTATCAGATAAATACTGTCTGGAGCCACAGATCCCCTCAGATGTGATCACCAAAGTTCCTCACACAGGACAGGCTTGATATTCTTCCCAGGGGATGGAGGCTGATGGAAATCCAGGCCTGCATGAGCCTCTTCTCCCATTTTCCACTGCTGATGTTTTCCTCAGTCCACAACAGCGGCACAGCCACCTTCCCTGCCCACATCTCCCGTTCTCCTTGGGAAGTGTCCTCCAAAAAATATTCCCACTTGTGTGGATTGTTGCTGTTCCCCAGTGGCAAACTCCCTCTGTGCAGTGTTTAATGCAAAGAATGGGATGATTAAATATTTGACAAGTGCATTCAGCACTGAAATCCTAATAAATTGCACTATCTCTTGGGGCAGAGGGTTATTTTTTTTGTCATTTTAACAGCAGAATAATGATGCTTTCGGAATGTTACAGTTTTGCTGTGTGTAAAAAGCAAGCAATTCCTCCTTTCTTTCCAGTCAGATTTAAATATCATTTGTAACCATTGTTAGCTTGTCAGAGTCTCCCTTCCCTCTCTCCTCAAAAAACAGACCCAGTTGGTAAAAATTCCAGTGTCTGTACATCAACTTCAGTTTTTTATCATTGAGCAGGAATCTTCTCCTGGGATGTGCCTGGAGAAGAGGAGACTGAGGGGGGATTCACCAGGGGCTGCAGCTCCAATCTCTGCCCTCTCTGAGCAGGGACAGGACCCTGGGGTGGCTGGAGCTGCACCAGGAGGGGTTGGATTTGGATCTCAGGGAAAGGTTCTTCCCCCAGAGGGTGGTTGGGCACTGAACAAATACCGTTTCATGTCTCCAGATAAGCTTTCCTGTATATTCTGATCAAATGCATGTTACATATATGTATATTTTATAGCTGATTGGAGGCCTTTCTTTTGAAGAGAGAGTATCTTGAGCGAACTGAGAGGTTTTCTCTCTACAGTGACTGAAGAGCTAATTTGAAATTTCGAAACTTAAGTGGAAATTCCTTTCTCTTTTTGTAGCAGATGATTTGTTTTGAAGTGAACAAGGAGCATCCCAGAGAGGAATTTGGCCCTGCTGATTATTCCTTCTCCTTGCCCTGTTCCCCAGGCCAAGGTGGCAGGAAACCTTTGGATGATTTAGGAACTTGCTGCCTCCTTCAAGTCCCTCCATGTGTATGTTTTCCCTTGGCTAATCACTTTGCTGCGGGGAGGCAACATTTAAACGAGCAGAAAATCATTAGATGATTTACAGGACGGCTCAAACCCCCACCACGAGGCTCCTTTTTTTTTCTTTTGGGGGAGTAGAAAATGATTTAATTGTTCTTTGCCGCTCAAAACATTCGTCCTGGTGGAAAATTAAAGCCATTGTGTCAGGCAGAGAATTGGGTTCTGTGTTAATATTTGCTGTAAATGAACAAATGGCAGAGCCTTGGTTGGGTTCTTTGCTGGGCTGAGGAAATGAAGCACATTCCGAGGGGGTTTTTAATGCCCAGCAGTTCTTCTGAGCTAATCAGGGAATTCTCCAAGCCTGCTTGTGCTTTAGGTTTTAATTTAGGGGAAGCTGTGTCTTTGTCTGGTGGAATTATCCTCACTCTCCTCCCCTAAAGGAGGAATTCTTGTTGCATCTGGGCCAGGGAGGGTTGCCAAGGTGTCTTTTCCCACTGGGCAGGTGACTCTGTGTCCTGTCACCTGTTTCCCGTGGGATCTGGGCACTGGAGTGGCTTTTCCTGCGTGTTTTCCTGGGATTCTGTGGTTCTTGGATCCACCAGTGGATGGGATTGGGGTAGAGAGGAGAGGGATGAGTTTCCAGCTGCCTGCACTGCTCTAATCCCAGAATTCCAGGTAATCCATGGGAATGCTCAGTGTCTGACCCCGGTATGAGTCACTCTGGAACGTGGCAGATCCAGAGGGGGGAGGGAGGAGGAGGGCAGGGAAGGCAAACTGGATTAGTGTGAGTGTGTGTGTGTTCCCATATGGCTTCCATGGATTCCCGGGCTGGAATCCCCTTAGGGTGATCAAACTGCTCCAGCATCAAAGGGATGGAGATTAAACCTGCTCCCTGCCCCCTTTTTGACCTTGGTACTCCTGAAAATAACGTGATAGAATGTAAACATAGCAGTGCAACCTGCTGAACTCAGGTTTTCAGGGTGAACCCGATGGTGCTGGAGGGAAAAGATGGAGACAGAACCTTTCCCTGGTGAAGGGGAGGGAAAACTGAACCTTGGGATATAAATAACATTTTGGGGATAGCACAGCCCAGTTCTGGACTGGGATGGGAGGGATGGTTCCAACCACCTGACAGTGTCCCTGGCAACTGCAGCTGTTTCTGTTTCAAACTTGGGTTTTTTTTACTCCAGGGGAGTTTTTGCTTCATGGCAGGTCTGAGGCACCAGGCAGGGAGGAATTAACTGATTAACTTGGGCCAGCAAAGGGATTTACCTGACATGTCTCACCTGCTCCTCACATTCATTGTGTTCTGCACAGACAAATGGCTGCTTTTCCTCTTCTCCCTCATTTTTTCCATCTATATTTGTATATATTTTAATATATGTCCTATATATATTTTATATATTATGTAATTATTCTTTTATATATTTTGTTTTATGTATTTATGTCTACATTTATATATTTACATGTTTTTATATTATATATAAATATAGAGTATATACACTATATAAAATATGTGTATATTTATGCATTTTGATATAAATTCAATATAAAACAATAAATATAATTATACAATTATTCTACTATTCTATAATATATGAGAATACAAAATATCAAACAATATAAATATAAATATAAATATAAATATAAATATAAATATAAATATAAAAACAAATATATGGTTATAGCTACATTTATGTATTTGTATTTTATATATTTTACATTATAAATATCTTATGATATAATAAATATAATTGTATTCATATTCTGTTATCTATTTTATGAAAATATAAAAATATTAAAATATATCAATAAATATAAAAATAAATATATAGGTATAGTTATATATTTATATTTTATATATTCCATTTGAAATCTACAATAAGAAATATAATTATATTATTATTCTACATTATATGAGAATATAAAAATATTTCTGTCTTCATTACAGTACCCTCTGTTTGCCAGCAGTTCTCAGAACTGTGCTGTTTAAATCCCCTTCTTTGGGACTCTCTGCTTATTTCCAAATTTGCAAAGCTTTAAAAGTGGAGAATCATCTTCCTTTGAAGTGTTGCTGAGAGTTACCATTAATCCTCTTGTGTGCTGGTACCTGCAGGTTGTTCCCAGTGTTTAGAATTTAACTGATATTCTTATCAACTAATAGGAACAAAGGAGGGGCTGATTTAATTTTTGCACAGATCAAGGAATGCCTTTTCCCCATTTTCTTGCCCTGCTGATTTTTTAGCTGAGCAGGAAATAAAACCTGTGTTAGTGCCACAGAGTTTGACTCTGCACAGGTCCTTTTTGCAGTGTTTTTCCCAGTGCATTCAGGCCAGAGAGGGGGTTTTATTTCATAGCTGGGAACATCAAACTTCTCCCATCAGAGCTGGTGATGGAATAACTCAGTGCTGGTTACAGCAACGCTCCTTGTGCACATGACAAATCTGCAGTGTTTGCCACTCATCTCATTAATTCCACAAAATACAGCCCAGAGAGTCTTCTGTGGGATTTTTTCTTAGGGAAGGCATATGGATTTTGCTCCTGACTCCCATCTGGCTGCAGATCCTGTGTTTTAAAGGACAAGAGTGAGATGATGAATTTGGGTTGCTCTGGCTGTTTTCTCTGGGTTCCTTCGCTCTGCCACGCTGTGTTTGTTCAGTCTAAGAACAAAGTCTCCTCTCAGACCATTCCACAGGTACAGAAAGTGCCAAATCAAATGATCTGAGGAGCTGCTGTCGTGCTCAGAGTTCAGCTGCACGAGCAGTGTCCTCCCCTGCATCCCTGAGTGCTGAATGTGGACAACAACAGGCTTGGAGAGGGAAATGTCACGGAATCACAGGATGCCAGAATGGTTTGGGTTGGAAGGGACCCCAAAGCCCATCCAGTGCCACCCCCTGCCATGGGCAGGGACATCTTCCACCAGCCCAGGGTGCTCCAAGCTGGCCCTGGACACTTCCAGGGATCTGGATCCCAGCTTCTCTGGGAGTGCCCTCACAGGAAGGAATTTCTCCTCACCATCCCATCTATCCCTGCCCTCTGGCAGTGTAAAGCCATTCCCCCTTGTCCTGATCCTCCAGCCCCTTGTCCAAAACCCCTCTCCAGCTCTCCTGGAGCTCCTCAAAGCACTGGAAGGGTCTCTGAGTCCTCTCTGGACCCTTGAACTCTCCACTCTCAACTCAGCCCCGAGTTTTTGTCATCCAGAACCCTGCTGAGCTCCCTGAGCCTGCTGGGGTCTCTTGACCCTCACCTGCCCTTCTGTAGAGACTTCAGGGAGCAGATCCCTGCAGTGGGAATGGCTCTGGCAGGGGTTTAGGGGGTAAAAGCTTCAGCTGCCCTCTGGGGAGCAGAACTGAGATCTCTGAGATGTTCAGGTGGAGTGTTCACCTGCCAGGGCCTGACCTCCCAGGAGAGAGAGCCTGGACTGAGCTGTGGGCTGTGTCCAAGTGGTGGCTGAGAGCTGGAATCTGCCCCTGGGTTTGTTTTTCTGTTACCAGACAAAGAAAATCTGATTTATTGGACTGAAGACTTGGGGCACGTCTGGGTTGTTGCCTTTGCTGTGAGTGGAGTCCAGGCTGACTCCACGAGCCTGGAAATCAGGAGGCTGGACTAAATCAGAGATGACACGTTTGTGATTGAATGTGGGAAGTGCCTTGACCCTGCAGAATTAAGAACAGTGTGTTTGAGTCGGGAGGTGCCATTTCTGAACTTGTTTTCTTACTTGATATTTTTATTCTGTTCTTTCGAGACGTCTCAGGGGGGACATGGTCGATCACTAAGCCTGGACAGCTGGACTATTTACCTGGACACTCAAATCATACTAATTCCAGGTATCTTGACCTGAGTGGGACTGTTCTGAACCCTGGCATCCAAACCAGATCAATGTGTGGCAGCAGGCAGCGATCTGGGAAAACAGAGAATCCAGCCCTGACTCAGAAATGAGCCCGAGGCCAGGTTGGACGGGGCTTGGAGCACCCTGGGCTGGTGGAAGGTGTCCCTGCCCACATCAGGGGGTGGAATGGGATGGTCTTTAAGGTCCCTTCCACCCCAACCCACCCCATGGCTCGGTGATTCTTCGATAACAAGGTTGGGACACCGGTTCTGTCACTGATTTGCCCTTTCCTTCCATGTCAGCTGCCCTGAGCTCTGCTATCAGTGCCCGTTCCTGGGGATGTGTGCAGTGTGCCCATGTCCTTCTCAAAGTGACTGGGTTGTTTATTTTGTTTCCTTGTCAGAAGGATCAGAGATAGTGCATCTGTTTGAGTTATAACAGCGACGGTCAGGACTGATAACAGACTATTTTAAGCCACTCTTAACAACAGCCTGTGAAGCTGCAAGGTTGTGTGAAAGATAGAGACAGAGCTTTATGGAACTGTGGAGTGAATTATTAACTGATGCTTCTGGCCCAACATGACAAATAAAATTCTATTGCGAAAAGATACTCCATTGTGTCAGGCATTGATTTGGGAAGATGTCTAACAAATGGCTCCTGGATAAACTCACTATCCTTCTTAATTTGTCTGCCTGATCAGGGAATTTGAATGGAGGGAGAGCCACCAAATAAAATTAGCATTTTCTTTCGCTCATTATCTGTGCTTTCTTAATAAAAGACGTGGCAGGCCTGCTGATTTCAGGGTGTGACACAGCCCCTTGCAAATCTCGGATATCTTTGCTTCAGGCTCCCTATAAAATCACTGAAGGACCATAAATCAACTCCAGACGTGGCCAAAATGATTCCCATCTCAGGGCTGGTGGGGTTTGGTTCATTTTGGGGTTTGGTTTGTGGGGAGAGTCACTGGGAGCTACGAGGGCTGAGTTTTAACTCTGCAAGGTTTGATCCCTGGCCGTGGATCAGAAACAAGAGAGAAAGGGGAAGAGGAGGCACTCAGTGAGCCTAAGAGCATCCCTGGGGTGGATGAGGGCTCCCAAGGATCCAATCTTCCTCCAGGAATATCCAGGGGAAGGATGAGCAATGTTCATTCCAGGGGTGGGCACAGCTCCTGGAGTCCTGTGACTTTTGGCACCAGGCAAATTTGGCATATTGACTGTATTTATACTAAATATATTTGCTGAGGATCATGGAATGGTTTGGGTTGGAAAAGACCTTAAAGATCATCTTCTTCTACCCCCTGCCATGGGCAGGGTCATTTTCCACTAGCCCAGGTTGCTCCAACCTGGCTTTGGACACTTCCAGGGGTGGGGAAGCCACAGCTGCTCTGGGAATTCCATTCAAACCCCTCACAGGGAGGAATTTCTTCCCAATATTTATAACCTTCTCTCAGTTTGAACCCCTCAGTTCTTCTCCTAACCCTACAGTTCCTGATTAAACTTCCCTCACATCCCACTTCCTCGGAGGTGAAAGCACAGCAGTGGCTCCTGAACACCAGCCCCAATTAGACACATCAACCACAAATTAACAGCCTGCAGGATCTGGAGCTCTGCAAGGGGCCACACACCCACCTGAGGGAACTGCTGAGCTCCTGGAAGCAGGGAATGCTCAACAACACAGGGCAGAGTTTTCCCTCAGTTTTCCCGGGCAGGGGGAATCTTTGCTTGTTAAAAACTTGGCAATTTTTAACCCTCTCCTGAGTGGCTGCAGAACAACAAGACCTTTCCTGCCAGCACAGCTGTGTCCCCTGCACTGCACCTGAGGACACAGATTGGTTTCACCCTGGAAACCTTTCAGAACCTTCAGCTTGCAGGCATTTCATCCCACACCTCATCACTGCTGCTCCACGTGCAGATCATCCAGGAGCATCCCAATCAGGCACGAGGATTCCTCATCCCAGCCTGGCTGCTGAGAGGCTGGGGGGAAGGAGGAAGATGAATTACCTCCCAGACAGCACTGCAGTCCTTGAGTTTGCAGTGGCATCAGTGAAGGAGGCTGTGCAGGAAGGCTCCTGGGCTGGAATTTAGCTGTGAGGGCTGGTGTTCCATCATAGTCACATCCCATTGTTCATTCCTCTTGCTGTGCTTGGAGGGTGAGAGGATGTAATTCCCCGAGCTGAAGCATCTGTATTGTTTGTAACTAGTGGGATGAATTAGAAGTGGAGTGTGCCTTTGGCTTTTCATGTTCAGAGAGAGTGTACTGTCACAAATTTCTTAATTATGGGGACTTGAAGTCTATTTTCAACTTTATTCTCCTCTGTGTTAGAGTTTCAGTGGATAAAAGCACAGGTTTTACAGGCTGGCTTGGTGCTGACATCTTTTGTGTTCATTCCTTTGAATTTCTGATTTGATCTGAGGGGCAGAGAGTTTTGGGGGAGGGGGAGGATAGAAGATAATATTTTCATTTGTGACTTAGGGCCAGATTTGTAAACATTTAAAGTATCTAATGCTAAACAAGATGGGTTAAAAATTCATCTCTAACGTGGATTAACACCCCAAGGTTGTGTGTTTGACCCCCATGGGGGCTGTTCACTTAAAAATTGGGCTGCATAATCCTGGTGGATCCCAAGGTGGTCCCAAGGCTCAAGCGACTTCCAGGGGCTCACAGGAGCCATAAACTGACACGAAATGTGCCGTGAAGCGCCTAAAAAGTTTTTTACATCGATTTTTTTCCCGAGCCAGGTAAGTCCTTTCAGCAGTTCCATCCGATTTAACGAGATCCTGAGCCATCAGTCAAGAAAGTGCTTATGCACATTCTGCTCCAAGAAGCACTTCACTGTATTTTCCTTAATCTACTGCATTGCTTTCCCCCTGCTCTGGTTTATTCCTTGCTCTCTAATGGCCCATACAGGAGATTATTCAGTCACAGGCAGGAGCAGCACCCTGGGAAGGGTGGGGTGACCTCTGCGTGCTGACAGAGGTGATGGAACTCGGAGGAGTTAGGAGAGGAGGGAAAAACAGGGCTGGTGAGCCATTTCCTTGCAGGTTTCGTTGTGCTGTGAGGTGGGAGGGTGTTGGTGTGCCCCGTTCACGTGAGCTGATGTAAAATGCTGATCGCTCCCTTCCCTGGGAGTGAATCATTTACCCCCCTCCAGCTTGGGGTCTGAGGGTGTGGAAGGGTGTGGTGCCAGCTGGGGCATCCCTGTTAAGTCAGATTTTTCTTACAGATAAGTTGCAAAACGCCATAATAGGTGAGCAGTTTCAGAGAAGCAGGAAAATTTACCTTTTCGGAATGACCTGAGCTGGGGTGAGTGACAGCCGTGAGCTCCCCAGAGCCAAATCACCCCAAAGCTCTGCCTGCTCTCCCTGCAATTTTCTTTGCAGGCTGCTAATCATGTCCAGCAGCACCACGAGGAAAAGGCAGCACGGAGATGGAAACTAAACCCAAAGGGAATTCATTGGGGGGCCCTGGGCAGCTCCACTGAGCCAGTGGCTGTAATTGGGGTGAGCTTGGTTCTCCTGCCTGGAAACTCTCTGGATTTCACTGCTTCATTGGAACTGGAAGCTCCAGCTAATTCCTGCCAAGTTCTTCCCTGCAATCAGGGGCTGTGTGATTAGGGTCAGGGTTGCAGTCACACTCAGGTTCTGCTTCGGGCTGTTCGTTCCACGAGGCAGAGAAATGATGGAGATGGAGGGAAGAGAATTAAAATCACACACAAACACGCAGAGAAAATAAACCCAACCAAAAAAAAAAAAACAACATCCCAAAGGGCTGTCTTCAGAAAGCATGAAAACTGGGAAAACCTGGGATTTACTCAAATAACTTACTTTTTTCTCCCCTAAGAAACAAACAGGAAGACCATACTTGCTGCAGTGCTAAATACGAGACATTTTGGTCTACGTGGTTGAGCTCAGTCCTAACTGTGATCCCACAGCCCTTCCAAAGCTGCTGCTGCTGCCCCAACCTCTCCAGATCCTGGCCCCAAAATGCTGCCTCAATTCTGGGCTCAGGATGTCTCAGCTCTTGTCCAAATGGCAGGGTTCCTACCCAAGGCACCCGAGCATCGCTTCCCGAGGATTTACATCCTGTCTGAACGTTCCCAGTCAATCTTCCCCTCGGTATTTATATTCATTTCTATTCCTGGGTGACTTTACATAATCTCACGGAGCCTTTTTTTTTTTTTTTTTTTTATTTTTCTGGAAAAGGAGATTACTCTGGGTGGCAACAACTGACGCCAGCACAGATAAAACCCCTTAAAATAGTTGCTGGAAAGGATGGGGAAAAAACAGCAGCTTGTTTGGAGCGTGGAGAAAGTTTTTCTGTGTTTAAAACTGATTTTGATACTGGATAATCTCCCTCCCCGAGATGTTTTGGTTTAGGACCCAGTGATTTAGGGTCGTTTTTCCAGATTTCCCACTGCTTTCAAACGCTGTGGGGCCCTTACATCGTGAAAGGGCCTCGAGGAGTGTTTGAGAAAGATTTTGGGTGTGGTGGAGCCACCTGAGGGACTGCCATGGGAGGGTAGGAACGAGAAAGGATGTTTGAGAGTGGAATTGTTAAATGGACAGAGGGAATTTTGCTGGTTTCTTAGTTTTGTAGAGCTCGGGGGGCCCACTGCTAAAGCCAGACATGGAAATGGTGTGTCCATCCTCAAAAAACTCCCTTGGTGCCCTCAGCAAATTGGCCTCCTGCACTTACTGGATAATTGGATTAAATCAGTGCAGGAGAAGAGCTGGGCCAGGTTTACATTTTGGACATCTGCACCCCTAAAAACTCAGGATATAACTTAGTTCTCAGGGCTTTTCAACACCAGGGGGATGGCTGGGAAGTCTTGCAGGATTTCACCCTGAGGAACGAGCAGCATTACGGGTCTCTCTATATATATATATATATAATTATATTTATTCTCCAGTACAGGCTTTAGCTTTCCTAAAATTAATGGACTTCTCTATTATTACATTAACATCACTGAGAGAACTGACACAAGCATCTGATGGGATTAAAGCTTTTATCCCTCAAACCAAAAGGAACCCACCCCTTGCAGCCCCCCAGTGAGCACCAAAATGCCCCTTGAATCATGAATTTCCAGGCCCTGTTTACAGGGCTGTGAGAGAGAGGGGGGAGGAAATGCTTCTAGGTTTGGATTTCGTAGTACTCATCACAATTTTCAGCTGAAAGCTGCTGGGTTCATTCCCTGCTGTGCTGTGAGGGACAGAGGGGAGTGGAGTTGGTCCTTTCCAGTAACTATTTTAATGCATTTTACCTGTGCTGGTAAATTTTTACCTGTGCTGGTAAATTTTTACCTGTGCCGGTGAATTTTTTTGTAAAGCAGTGACTGTCTGCAGGTATTTTTTGTTGGGGCAGTGGGGCTGACTCCATAATTTGGAGTCATTCCAGAAGGTGCTTCTGCCCTGACAGGCTTTTGTAGTCCTGAAGGAAGAATTTCTGTTGGAAAATGTAAAGCATTTGTCATTTTGTGGGGCTTTTTTTTTTTCTCCAAGCCTGGCTGCTGCTGCAATGAATTAAATTAATGTGGGGGCCCCCACCAAAGTGTTTTAATTGTCACTGGCAACTGGGTTGAAGTTGTTATTCTGCAGGCACGAGCCCATATGTCACCAAGAACTGATAAGCTGCATTATGTACATCACCTCCAAATTAACTCAGGATAATATTTATCTTGTAAAGAAGCAGCCATTCTGTTGATGGCAGAAACAAAATGTGTCTCCTCAATTTTCCTTATTCAAAAGGGAAAGGATAAAAAAAAAAAAAACAAACCAAACCAACCAACCCACCCCCTCCCCCTCCAAGGGCTGAGATCAGATTTAATTTAGAACAAACACTTGAACTTTAATTATTAGCATTCAGCCAGGACATCGCAGAGCGGGGCCTAATAAGGGAAAATTAATTAAAAATTAATAAAGGAAATATGGAGGACATTGTAGGCTTTTCTTTTTTCTTTTTTTTTTTTTTTTTCTTCCTGTACAATTAATAAATCTACCCTGAACAACCTGAAAGAGGGGAACAATTAGCTTAGCCAGGTAATTGCTGAGTGAATGAGGGAAGGGCTGTGGATGTGTCCACCTGGACTTGGACACTTTTTCCCCATTCCTGGAGGGATTTCCCACCCACAGGGGATGTGGCACTCGAGGACATGGCCCAGAGGTGGCCTTGGCAGTGCTGGGGCAAGGTGGGACTCGATGATCTCAGAGGGCTTTTCCAGCCTCAGGAATTCCATGATTTCCTCAGCTTTTTGGGGCACTTCCCAGCCCAAACCGTGACTGATTGTTGAGTCACTACCCTCTGTTGTTCTACATTTGCCTTTTTTGTTCCTGGTTGCTGTTTTCTTGTGGTGAATGTTCAGTTCTGAGGAAGCAGAGACCTCTCTTATGTTTTTGGTGGAGGAGTCTGATCCCAAAGCCATGGAAATTTTTTTTCTGCTCCTTTTCCAGCTGTTGGCAATATTTGGGGAGGGGGGGGTTGTTTTGTTTTTTAAAAACTCAGCATGTTCACTGATTCTTCCACCTCCTTCCCTGTCAAATAAAAGACTTTCCAGCCTTGTCTTTGAGACTCTGTAACTTCTTACCTTGGGAACTGTGATGCCAAAAAAGCAATGGGAAATGATAATGTAACACTGAGCAGTGGTAGGTATGAAATGATACAAAAATCAGGAGAATTCAGGAATTTATTGAAGTATTTATTGAGGTATTTGGGTTTCCCAGAGAACCTGTGGCTGCCCCTGGATCCCTGGAAGTGTCCAAGGGCAGGCTGGAGCAACCTGGGATAGTGGAAAGTGTCTTAATTTGACTCATTCCCACTGAACAAAGCAGTTTCTGGGGGGTTGTTCTGTGGGCTGATGCAGAGCCTGAACACCTGCAGGAGACTGAGCCATGGAACACTGCACACATCAGGCCTGGACTAACAAATGAGGCCTCTGGAAGCCCTTTTGCCACAGCAGATGGGCTGGGGATGGCACAGTTGGATGGCAGCAGATGAGCTGCTGATTTGTGGGCAGAATGGAATTCTGCAGGTGTGAATCCAGATCATTTCGGGGCTGAAACCTTTATCAAATAGGTGGCTTTTATTTCCTTTCTGTCTAATAACTCCTTTATTCAAGTGTCTGGAAAACACAGAGCCGTGATATTCACTGCAGCAGTGGATCCCAGAGGTTGACAGTGCACTCTGCCAGGTATAATTATATTTAATTATATTGTTCCAAGAGAGGCATTTTAAAGAGTTCTTAAAACTATCAAAGAGAATGACTTCTCAGATTAAAGTGTGGCTTTCTCCATTATTTCTGGGAGGCATTTTAATAAGCTAATCTTTAGTTTTTCTGTAAGTTCACACACTTTGGACCTCACTGGTGGTTCTTGGTTAGAGCCAAGCTTAAGCTTTCAGAACATGGTTTTAACACAATGTCCAGTCAATGAAAGCTTTGATTTCTGAAAAATCAGCAGTGTTCAATGATGTGTGATTTCTGCAGCTGCCATAAAACATCTCTAGCTGCTCCATCCCTTGATTCCCAACAGAATTCAATTCATACACAACAAAACTGTGACAACAAGGAATTAATTTTTACTTTCTCTTCAAAACATAATACCAATAAGTAAATAAATACTAAATAAATAATCTAATACAAATACATAACAATATACTGAACATAAACAAATACAAAGTGGTTGGAAAATACAAAAGGGGGTGGGAACAAGAGGAGCTTTAAGGGATTCCTTCCAACCCAAATCATTCCATGGTTCTAAACTGCCAAACCAGTTTCAGGGCTGTTGTGTGCTCATTGTATAAAGTGAAATAATTTCTGTCCCTGCCATTTGATGTGTGGAACTGAAGGAGAATTTTTTTCCTTCCTCCAGCTTTTGGGCTGGGATGTGAAATTAAAGTTCTCCTCCCCAGTTCAGGAGTGTCCTGATGGCTCCTGAACCTCCTCCTTTTGCATCTCAGAGCAGCCTGGAAACCAAATTGCCCTCAGCAAGAGTTCAGCGTGGAGACAACTGGAAAGTCTGTTTTTATATACCTGGGCTGCATCCTTTCAAATGGGATAGTCAGGCATGGAAAAAACTCCTGCCACTGAATTCCCTTCTGATTTAGTGGAGCATGACCCTAAATCTGTGGGTTTTTGGTTGATGTGCTGGAAGCTGCTTGTTGTTGTTGTTGTTGCTTTCTGTGTTCTGGGGGGGGGGGGAGTTGCTGTTTGTTTTGATGTGGAACATTCTGGCAAATCGTTTGCCCAAGTAGGGGTGTGTTTTGTTTTGTTTTTTTTTTTTCCCAACTAAATCAAAAGGAAATCTTTGCCACCATAGCACCTTTCAGCTGCAGAGCTGGATATGAGATGAGAGTCGTTATTCCTAATTAATGTATTGAGAAACAACATGAAGTGGCTTGCCTGTGATTGTTCATTAAGCCACTGGCAAAAGCTTGGAATAAAATCAGGAGATATTGAATTTGCATCCATTGCCCTTCCAACAGTTTGTTCTTTTTTTTTTTTTTTTTTTTGATTTGTTTCTTTGTTTATTTTTTTTAAGAGGGGTCTTTTGAGCATCCCAGAAAATCAGTTGGCTCCGGAGTTCGGAGCCTTCGTGGCCGAACCTGAGATAAAACACCTGTAAATAAAATATTTGCAGGCTTTAGGAGGTAAATCTGCACCAGACCTGCTGCTCCCTGAGCAGAAGTGTTGATGAGCTCTCTCCTTGGCTCCAAACTGCAGGAAATCAGGGTCCTGCACCCCCTCAGACCCAGGTCAGGGAAAGGTTTTTGTTGGAGCAGTGAAACAAATGAGAAAACCTCTTGGCAGCTCAGCCCCTTTCCGTGTGCCAGGAATGATTTACCGAAAATACACAGCTGTCCTTGTGATGTGTGGTGGGTTTATTTGGAGAAACAAGTGGAATAGGATGATCTGGGCTGGGAAGAGTCTCCTTGGCTGTAAAAGGGCTGCAGGTGAGAGAGTCTGTGGCACTGAAGTGCTCCTGGAGAGGAGAAGAATTAGGAAGTGGCTTAATGAGGGAGGAATCACAGGTTCCTTAGTGTTTATATTGATTTTTACAGCTGCAGAGGTGGGACAGAGCCTGGATCTGAGTGGCTGCAGCATCTGCTGTCCCTTCCCAGGGACTGGAGCCCGGGGTTTTATTTTTTACACAAAGGGAAGGTTTCCTGGGTTCCATTTTCCCTCTTGTTCCACCAGGGGAAGCGATGGAGAAGGACCTGCTTGTCTTTACAGAGTCCCTGAGATGAATCCCAAGGTTTGGGAAGTGCTTTGAAACCTTGAGGGAAAAGGAAGCCCATGGTAATTGTTAATTAGGGGATGTAAAGTTCTACACAGATTTTATTATTTAGGAAGAAATTCTTTAATATAGAGGTGGGGAGGCCCTGGCACAGATTTTCCAGGAAGCTGTGGCTGCCCCTGGATCCCTGGAAGTGTCCAAGGCCAGCTTGGAGCACCCTGGGGTGGTGGGAGGTGTCCCTGCCCATGGCAGGGGGTGGCACTGGGTGATCTGTAAAGTCCCTTCCCACCCTACCCATTCCAGAAGCCACATTAAAGTTTGATATTTGAGCAATAAAATCAGACTTTGTTGTTTCCCTGTGCAGGTGCTCTGGGCACTGATCCCAGGGGATTAGGCAGACATTCCATCCAGGACTGTTCCAGGCTCGGAATGACTTAGGGATGACTCTGTGGAGAAGTTCTCAGCAGTGTGGGTTAGAAAAGGAGGCAGGGAGGAAGAAAGGGAGAGAGAGAGCAGGGAAAAATAAAACACCAAAAAAACAATCGAAATTTCCCTCTGTCCTTTTCCAGCTGACTGGGAACGGGCTGAAAGTGGTCCCAAGGCACGGCAGAGCATCTATTAATTCTGGGAGCAACACTCCACACATGGCTAATGATCCACTGCCTGGATTCATCTCCTCTGGCTCCAGCAGCTTCGTTCTGAGCCCCGGAATGATGGATTTGTCTTGAGCCCGAGGCTTCCATTTGAAAGTCAAACCTTTGTGGTGGAGGGATGTTTAACCCTGTAAGATTCCTGCCCTCCCCAGGCAGCTGAGGGGGCTCAGGAGGCAGCAAACCCAAGGAAATCTTTGCTTGGGAGCAAATAAAAATGCTATATTTCGGTTGGTAGCAGTCCTGGAAGGGTGAAAGATGAAGAGGAGGAGGATCTGAATGGGTTGTCTCAGTGCCTGTGTTCCAGTTTCCACTTGGCCTGTTCAGGACTGACAGGGAGAGATGGTTAATGGGGCAGTATTTAAATAAAAGCCATATAATATGAGGTACAAAATAACTTTGGTAATGCTTGTACAGCAGCCCAAGCTTTAAATGAAATTCCACATTAAGCTGTGGGAATGCCTGGTGTTCTGTTTGCTTGGAATAAAGACTTGCTATTATTTCCTTCTCCTCTTGTTTGGTTTGTTTTGTTTGGGTTTTTTTTTTGTTTGCTTTGGAGGTTTTTTGTTTGGGTTTTTGGGTTTTTTGGTTTTGGTTTGATTTTATTTTTGGGGGGGAATTTGTGTTTCCTTATTGTTTTATCTCTTGCTGTAGAGACCCCAAGAATTGGCATTAAAACTACATCATTCTTAAACCTGAAATCCATATTTTTTGTTGGGTTGTTTTGTTTTGTTTTGTTTTGTTTTGTTTTTTTAAATCACAGCATATGTTTTGGGGCTCTTTTTCACACACCAGAAGTAATTACTCAATACTGGGAGCTGGACTTAATTTAACCTCAGTGGAACCAAATGCTTTGAAATTCTCCTGTGAGTGTTTTGATGTGACACGTGAGGCTCTCTCTGAGTCACAGCAGCTTCTTTTGATACACAAAAAAGTGGTTTAGGAGGAATATTTTGGACTTTCTGAAGTGCTGGCTTTCAGTCTGGGTCACTCACTGTGTAAATATTTGCATGAAGACTCTTTCTGAACCTTCCAGCTCCACAGAAATGCAGGGAAAACGTCCTGTGAATAAAAACTTCAGCAGGCTCCAAAAATAAAATAATAAAAAAAAAAAAAAAAGAAGGTGTGTAGTTGGAAATAAAGGACATGAAATCCTTGGAGCATTAAAAAAAAAATCATTATTTTTCAAGGGAATGATTTTTTTTTTGCTAAAATGGAAAAGCAAATCTAATGCCTAATTTCCCTCTCCTTTTAGCTGTGCATCAACCCCCTTTGCAGCTGTTTATTTCTCAAGGATAAAAATGAATGATGTGTTTGAAGCCCAGATGGGGACATAAAGCATACTATTAATTAGAAAAGTCAGTATTAATTGAATAATACAAATGATTAATAATTGTCCAGCTTGGAAAATTACAATTCCTATTCCAGCTCATTGATTTTGGTTTGTGGTGGGTTGTTTTTTTTTTTTATTTTAAATACCCACCTCGAATCATTAAAATTAAAATTAACGTTGCCATTATTAACTTGGAGCCATTAGAGCTGCTGGTAATGCTTGGCTTTTATATTCCCTGAAAATACTTCAGGCATAGTTGCTGTCTAGACATTATCATTTTCTAGTCAATCCCAAATTGTTCCCAGTGGTTGGAACATCACAAGAAAACACCGTGGAATGAAATAGGAATGGATCTATAGGATCTTGTCAGAGGGAATTCACTGAGAGTGGAAAAACAAGGGGTGGATTTGCCCCTATATTCAATTTTTGGTGCCTTCTTTGTGATCAGAGACGTCCAACATTGGATTCCAGGCCCTTTTTAGAGGGGAAAAGACCAAAAAATATATCTGGGCAGCAATCAGTGTGCTGGGAGGAGCTGCTGAGATTATTTTAGGTGGGTTTTGTGTCCTTTCTGGGGTCTCTGGTTCTGGGGGACTCCTTCAGTTCTGTGTCCATGAGCACCCTGAGTTCTTGGAGCTGGTCAGGAAGCTGGAAAAACATCCCAGGAAAACCAATCCAAGCAGCATTTGGAGCTGCCCAAAGATTTAGGAGGCAGCTTCTCCACCAAGATTTCGGAAGCAGGGACCCATCCATCCCTCTTTTCCTCCTCCCTCTCCCCCTAAATGTGAGGCAATTCCATCCCCACCCTTCCTAAAACACCAAAAGCAGGGAGGGGTTGGGCTGTGCAGGTGTTGCCTCCTGAGGATGCTCCAAAACTGGCAGTTCACAACCTGCATTTGGAGGTTCAGCCTCCAAAAGTGTCCAAGGGAACATGGGGAGGACCAGCAGGATCCAGCTGGCTCTTGAAGTGGAAGTTTAGTCTCAAAACGTTATGGAAAGGCACAAATAAATTTCCCTGATTTATTTAAATCGCGAGCAGGTCAGAATTTAAGTGTCTCTTTAACCAGAAAAACAAACAAGCAAACAAGCAGAGCCCAATTTCAGGTGGATTTAACGTGCCTGTGGACAAGTGAATTTTTAATAGCTAATCTTACCCTGACAGCTCGTGGGAAATATCAATCTATTAGGCAGGATTCAAGTGCTGAATTTTTAATGCACTTTTAGTGATTAAAGTGTTCTTTTTCTCCGCTGCTTGAAAAGAGATCACAGTGGCTTTAAAGAACAGTTTAAAGCCGGAACAACAATGGAGAATTAATAATTGTGGTTGCCCACATTTCTCCCTGCGAGGGAAGGGCCCTTCCTATTTGCATACAAGCCTTGTATTTTAGAGCGGCAGGGACAAAAGGAAATCGCTCTTTTTGAGAGCAGCAAATGAGCCAGATCTGCATGAAAAGGATCCTGCGACTTTGTTGAGTGGCCGGACAGGGTTGGGTCCCTCGGGGGAAAGGGAGGTGAGGCTGGAAGGGTGAGAATGAGCAGAACTCTAATGAGGATTATTCCTACAGATGGGAGTGTGGGGATGGGATCTCGGCGGTTCTTAAGGTGAAAGTGGACGTGGGCTGGACCTCTGATGGCAGTGAAAGCCCCTTAATTTGTGTTTTTAAAGAAAGGCAGAGCTGGAACTTTCCTTCTCTCACTTTATTCTTGTTTTGGGCTTGCTAATGGATGTGTTATGGTGGTGCTGACTGGCCCGGGGCAGTGATGAATTACTGAGTTTAATTGGGGGGTTTCTGGTGCTGAGTTGAGGGTAATAAATAAATAAAGAGCAGCCTGAGAGTCCTGGAATCATCAGGAGGAGCCCCAAGAGGGCTCTGGACCTCTGGTGTCCCTGGAGTTACTGAGGGAGTGTTGGGAACCACTTGGCCTCTCCATCTCCACTGATCACAGGGGAAAAGAGTAGAAAATCAACTGGGAGAGGAGGAACTTTCATTTAGGAAGCCTTTGCACCTGGGAGGCTTGCAGGGATTATCCGTCCCTGGGCTCTTGACCTCTCGGTCAGAAGAGGATTCTCGAGCACAAACTTCTTCCTCAGCTGCTCCAGCTCAATATTCAGGATAAAACTTGGTGCCTGCATGAGTTGTTTAAACTGGCAGAAGTTAAAATATGACCCATTTCCCAGGCAAAACATTCAGGGAATCCTTTATCTGTCCCTGCTGCCGAGTGAATACCATCATCTACCATTTACCATCTTGAATAACCTGATCTGACCTGAGCCAGCTGGAGTGACCAAGGTGAAGGGAATGTTCAGGTCTAGCCCATCACCAGTGGGATTTAACAGCTGAATTCAGGTCTATCCTTCCTTGAGGATCTGCTTCTTAAACCCTTTGAGACTGGTAAGGGGATTCTCTGCTTGCTTTGTGGGATCCCAGTGCTATTTGAGAGGAACAGGAGGAAATCCCTTGTCCTAAATGAAAGTTTGGGATAAACAACAGTCTCAAATATAGTGCTGGAGGATGCCAGAGAAAACCTCCTGAATTCCTGCACTGCCACAGCTTGAACCTCCCAACAACTGGGGGGCTTTAATATTAAATTCAAACCTCAACAAGGCTTGTAGCAGCGGTGATTTAATCAGAACTTATTTATCCTGAAGATTTTCACGTGGAGCCTGGTGCCCAGGCCCGTTGCAGTGTGGTTTGTGTTCTCCTGCAGCTGAGTCATGCTGATGCAAAAGGCAATCAGAGCAGTGCCTATTTTCCCTCTCTGGCCTGTGCAGTAAATTCTTTGCAGAACGCAGACTGTGCTCTCCACACGTGCAGCCCACTGGAATGAAAACCCCAGGGCATCCATCCATCACTGAGATTGCTGTTCCACTGGCCTTTCCAGGGTTGGAAAGAGCTGCCTTGCAGCAGGAGGAGCTGCTCAGAGCAGGGTGGGGGGGTTGGTTGGTGCAGCACAGGGGCAGGAGCCCAGAGAGGGCAGGCTGGGAATGGAGCTGGAGATCTGCCCTGGTGGCAGCACAAAGGCAGAGCTTTTCTTGCTCCATCCTGCATTTAAAAACCAGGCCAATTGGCAGCTCTTTCCCTCGAGCCAAAATCTGGGGGGTGCTGTTGGTGGGATGCTCTTTGCCAGCCTGGCTTTGCTCTAAAAGGTCCAGCCCAAATTGCAGAGCCTGGAGTGCTCCAGGGCCACGGGCTTGGGGTTGCCTTGGGGATTTATAAGTGTTTCTAGTCATTTATTCTCCATTTTCCTGTTCTGCTGTCCATCCCTACAGTGTTTTCCACTCCTTGGCCCCCAGCAGTTGGAAGCTCAGGGTGATTTTCAGAAGGAGAACCAAAGCTGTGTGTGAGGAGATGCCCTTCTCCCCAACCAGCCCAGGGAAACTCCCCTCACTCTGCCCTTTTTCCTGGGAATTTTGGCCCTCAGAGCAACTGAAAGATTGGTGCTCGTGGATGAGGAGATGTGAAAATGTGGGATGATCCAGGGAATGATCCCTG
This sequence comes from Pyrocephalus nanus, assembly GCA_038380795.1. Classification (NCBI taxonomy): domain Eukaryota; kingdom Metazoa; phylum Chordata; class Aves; order Passeriformes; family Tyrannidae; genus Pyrocephalus; species Pyrocephalus nanus. The sequence goes on along the minus strand of CM076288.1, from coordinate 2,841,998 downwards.
TCCATGGATGAGCTTTAAAGTCCCTTCCAACCCAACCCATTCCATGGTTCTGTGATTCCCACTCCTACACGGGGAAAGGTTGGACTGCAGATGGTTTCTGTTCATTTTTAATGTGGCTCAGCTTCCAGATGTGAGTTTTTCCAGAACAAAACAACAGGATGGGGTTGCCCAGAGAAGCTGTGGCTGCCCCTGGATCCCCTGGAAGTGTCCAAAGCCAGGCTGGACAGAGCTTGGAGCACCCTGGGCTAGTGGAAGGTGTTCCACCAGTTGGAATTGGATGATCCTTCCAACCCCAACCATTCCATGATTCTCTGATAGGCAAAAACTGATTTTTGAAAGTAACTTTGGCACGTAACATGCCCTTTTATTGACATTTATCTGCCGGGCTGGCAACTGGGAAGTCTCTAAAAATGAAACTTCAGCTCTCTACTTCCTTGAATGTCCCTTGAAAATGTTACAACTTCCTGGGATTGGGAGTTGCTCATTCATTTTCTTCAATGCAGAGGGATTTTCTTTCACAAAATGGACCAAATCAGTCTTTCCTCTTTGACAAAACTCAATTTTTCCATATTTTTTTTCCCCTCTATTGTTCTGCCTACTCTGTCTCACATTTCCCCAGCTGGCAGATTTGGAACTTTTATTTATACCCTCTTTCCTCCAACCCCCTCGCCATCTTATTCCATATGTTTATTATCTTTTCCATCCCCAATCTGTGCATGATTTGGGGGGGGGAAATTCGTGCAGCTGCCTTGGAATCAGCTGTTTGGCAGCAGCACAGGGCTGGCTGGCTGGAGAAGTCCCTGGGTTAACTCACAATTGCTACTGAAGCGTTTTGGAAGGCACAGAAAAACATCCTCTGCCAGCAGTGCCAAACTCAAACTTGTCACAATGAGGAGCTATTATTGGATTGAGTGAAAAATAGTGAGTTCCAAGAGAGAGGAAAAAAAAATCCCAATATTCTGGGTATTTCTTTGCTTTCTTGGGGCTGCACAGCGCTGGTTTTAATGCCTGATAGGGTTAATTTTACATATTCAGTGAAACTTGGGATTCTTATTTAAAGAAAGGGTTAAAATGAGGAGCAGAGTGAGTTTAGTCCTGGGAGATTTTTCAGTGAATTTGGTTTCTGAGGGTGCCTTAGGAAGAAAAGCTCCTGAACTGGGAATGGGGGCTTAGATGGATCAAATCCCAGTCCTATCCTGCTCCATATTCCTGCTTTTTCCTGCCTCCCTCTGATCTGACTCCTTTAATTCTTGTGCCTGGACCACTCAGGAGAGATCAGACCCCAGGACTCCTGAATTCCTGACAAAATGATGTTATTCCTGCTGGTGTTCCAAGGGGAACTGGGAACACCTCCTGGGGCAGAGATGATCCACAACAAGCAAAGCAGGACTCAAAATTCTATTTACTGGCATTTCCAGGGTTATAATTGTTCAGCCAAACAGAGTAAGGCACAAATTCCACGTTGATTTTTTTTTCTTTTTTTTTTTTTTTTTGTTAAGGGAAACTGCATAGGAATAATTTGTGTTTGATTTTTTGCCTCCTCAGCCAATGGTTCCAACAGGCAGCAATCAAAGCCAAGCCCTTCCTGGGCCGTAAATAACACTTGAAAGGTTCTGCTGGAAGAGCAGCACGAAGGGTTATCATTAGCAGGGTTTAATATCTTGTGAGATCAGGGAATTACAACCTTTATATGGGAATCTACAGCAAAACAAAGAGGCTTTCATGTTGCAAAGTGCTCCATCAGAGGCACTGCACTCCTCAAGGCTCTTGGGATGTTCCTGCTGTATTGACAGCTTGTTTTTCTGAAGGCACTAACAGGCTCCAGGCACCCACTGTATAAAATCCTCTTAATTTTGGAGCTTGCAACCGTGTTAACTTGTTTATATTGCCACAGGACATGACATTTTCCGGGCATTTTTTTTTTTTCATGGCAACGGTAGGATTTAACAGGATGGGAGAACTCAGAGCCATGGAATCCAAGGAAGATTTATTTTAGGAGCAGTTTCTGGAGGGAATGAAATCCAAGCTGATTTAAAGCTCTGGGTCCCACAGAGATCTGTCCAGTCCAAGTCTGAGGATGTTCAAGGGTGAAGATTCCCCAGATTTTCAGGGTCATGGTTTGATCTTTAACAAACCACCTGGTTAAAGTGATCACTGCCAGCTTCCTGAGACCTTTCCCCTTTCCCCAGCCTTTCCTAGATAAGGTTGGAAAAGACCTCCAAGACCACCCAGTCCAGCCTTGGAGCACCAGTTTAAGGGTGTTACAAGCCCAGCACCGAACCTTCCTGACCCCATCTCTGCTAAAGCAGCTCCTCCTCAACTCCATGGCATGGAACTGTGTCAGGGGAGGTTGGATTTGGATCTCAGGGAAAAGGTTCTTCCCCCAGAGGGTGGTTGGGACTGAACAGACTCCTCAGGGTTTGGGCACAGCCCCCCAAAGCTGCCAGAGCTCCAGGAGGGGTTGGATGATGCTCTGAGAGGCAGGGTGGGATTGTTGGGGTGTCTGTGCAGGGCCAGCAGTCGGGCTCAATCCTTGTGGGTCCCTTCCAGCTCAGGATATTCCAGGATTCTGTGATTCAGACACAGCCACAGCTCCTCTGCTCTGCCCTCCAGGCTTCATCTCTCTGCTGTGTCCGACCCCAAAGTGTTGATGCAAGGAAAGGAGGGCAAAGAGGACTGGCTTCCCACTCCTTGAGAGAAAACACACTCATTAACAATCATCTTGAAGAGCAACACAATCTCCTCTTGGTTGGGGTTTTTCCCCCTCCAGTTATATCCTCTTAGCTGGCAGCAATTGCACAGGACCTCAATCCCAGCACGTGGAGTGATTGGAGCAGGTCAGGTGGATCAGAGGAAAAGCTGAGAACTCTGCTCTTTGCTGCAGGACAACAACGTGCCCAGGAAGCTCCAGATAACCTGTTCACCTGCCCCCACAGAGCCATAACCCACGGGCTGGCCCATATGGAAGGTGGAATTCACGCAGGGTGAATGTAAACAAAGCTTCTGGACGCCTTTGATAGCAGAGCTGTTTGTGCCTCTCTCTCAGCAAGTGTTTCCATTCTCCCCCAGACTGAGTTAGAATAAAGGAGCAACCCACTGTTTAGGATGAATTTAGACTTTAAAACCCCAAACCAAACACACACACACACACAAAACCTTCCCAAACCCCCAAACTTTAGTCTCTGGCTCCCTGACTTCAGAAGATCGTCATCCAGTTTTATCCTACAGTTATTATTTATTGGGGAGAGGACTTAGAGAATGAGTGGGAGGATTCAGGCAGCTAAAGCCCACTGTCCCCCACTAAAATAATCCCAATTTAGTCTTTCAAAATTGCATAAGTGAGTGTTTCAGAGGCTGATTTATTTCCACATGCACACATGTGCATCCACACGGGTTATAAAACTGGATAAGGTTAGTCCTGCCCCTGAAATGAATTGCTCGTGGTCTGAGCTGTGCACGCTGTGTTTGGAGAGGAGAAACTCATCGTGTTCTTTCATGTAAAAAAAATGTTTGTTTGAACAAATTGGCCTTATTTTTAACTGGAAAGAACCATCCCCCTTGAATGGAACGAGCTGCTCAGCTGAGTTATTATGAGGCAGGGCTCTAAAACCTTAAATAATTCCTGCAGCACGTTGAGAACCCGTTGCAGTTCCTTCCCTGCCACGGAGCTTCCACGTGTGTTAAACATATAGATACAAACACAGTCATTAAAGATTTGTTTTGCTGCAAAAAAAACCCCACAAAAAAACCCTTCTGTCAAAGCACGGGGACTTTTTGAGATAAAAGCCCAGCAAGGAAAATCCCCAAGTGTGGCACTGGAACACGTTGATGTGCAAGGAAGAGAAGCAGCTGGGAAAGTCTTGTTCATTCCAGGAGTTTGCTCAGGAAGGAATTCTGCAATAATTCCAGTGACTGAAGGAGCTACAGGAGAGATGGAGAGAGAATAGGGATTCTTACAAGGAGGGACAGGACACAGGGAATGGCTTCAAACTGTCAGAGGGCAGGGTTAGGTGGGATATTGGGGAGGAATTCCCACCTGGGAGGGTGGGGAAGGGCTGGGATGGAATTCCAAGAGGAGCTGTGGCTGTCCCTGGATCCCTGGAAGTGTCCACTGTCCCAGCTCCCTGGGCTGCAGGTGGTGAATCTCTGACACCCCCTGAGCCTGCACTCACGTGGCACCTCTGGGAGCAGCTTTAAAACCCAGCAACTGCTCGGGATTTTCTTTGCACTTGCACCTCTGGCAGTTTGAAGCTGCTGGAGAAACATCAAAGATAAACACAAAAACCCAAAGCTTGATTAAGTGCATGAAAAGCTGCTGTTCAATTAGGCCTCTGGCTTTCTTTGGGAATGCTTTTTTTTTTTTTTTTTTTTCCCAACTTGCCTTTTCTTTCATTTCTTTTTCCTTTTTTTTTTCTTTCTTTTTTCACTTCAGCAGGAAGCTCTTTTGCACAGTTGAGTGTGACCTGGGGATGATCACAAGAAATGCAACGAGCTCCTTCACTCCTTTAGAACCTCTGTCTGTTGAGGGCAAATATCCCACTTTGTCAAGGAAAAATTAGTTAAAATCCTTCAGCCAGGACGGTCTCAACAAGTGTAACAGGGTCTCAGGAGGCTGGATCTCTTATATGCTTTGGATATGATGAATGTTATCTTTGTAATGTGTATTTACAAGGGTGGGAAATGGAAAAGCCCTTAGTGAGCCCAAGGGTTTCCTGTGGATATATTTGAGGCAAACAAGCAATTAAATAGGTGGAAAATCACCTGAACCGACTTCATAGTGGGATATAACTCAGAAACAAGGGTGAGGAACAGGAGCCAATGGGAAAAAACCAGGAGAATTCCACGTGCAAAGGATCCAATTCACCCCTGGAGCAGCTCAGAGGAGTCTCTGCACTCTCAGAGCAGCAGATGCACTGCCAGGGTGATGTGAAATGTCTTTATCTAATCTTTGCACTCCATCAACATATAGAATTAAGCAGATTATTATTTACAGTAGAGGAGGGTTGGGGTGTCCTGGGATCAGTGTGGGGATGGCCAGCCCCTGCTCTGAGCAGGCAGATAAGGAGGGAATGGGATGGATCCCACAGGAATCAAGCAGCAAAGGCAGGTCTGGCATCTGAATTAGATGCCCTGTCCCCTTGTCTGAGGGGCACAGGCAAGGAGCTGCCTGTTGCTGTGCTGGAACAGGGCTGGGAGGAGCAGAGTTGACTCCTGGCTGTCCCAGAGAGAGAGAGGAGAGGCTTGAACAGTTCCCTCAGGACACCTGTAAATGTTCTGCCTCCCTGCCAGGGATCTCTCCATGTCCTCTGACTCCTGTCCCCAGCCCTGGGGGTGTCCAGGGGACTCCTGGAGGTGGCACTCAGTGCTTTGGGCTGGGGGACAGGCTGGGGAGGGGTCACATGGATGATCCCGGAGGTTTTTTCCAACCAAACCCCAAAAAAGCTTCCATGGGATCCATGGGGTTTGTGGGCTGCCCCTGGAGTGCCTAAAGGAGGCAGAGAGGGGGTGCTGAGCCAAATTCAGGCTGGGATGAGGCCTTGATGATCTCCAAGGTCCTCTCCAAAGTAACAATTCCATGATCCTGGCATTCCATGGGTGACATCCCCCCCTGGTTACAGGAGCACCCCCTCCCTTGGCTGCTGCAAGCCTGGAAAGGGAGAAATTCCTGCTGCTGGATCCTTGCAGAGCAGTGGGGGGGGGGGGGGGGGGGTATTTCCAGAGCTGAGTGGGAGGTTTCAGGATGGCAGAGCCACAAGCAATGGCTTTTATCTCTGCTAACAGGGATCTGAGGGACAGGAGAGTGGGTCTGGAACTGGATTGTGCTGCAGCTCCTGATTAGGGAGGTTGTTTTGCCACAGGTCCAGGGATTTCACACCTCTGTGGGACTGGGCAAAATACAGCTGGGGTTATCCCATGGATCTCAACTGGAGTAGAGAAGGATAAAGCCAAAAGGAGGGAATTCAGCTCTTCCAAGGTCCAAGCACAGAGAAACACATGGAGGCCTTCCAGTAAGAGATGTGTGGAAGCAGTAAATTAGAGCCCAGTTTGTGCCCTGGGATGGGCTCTGGAGCTTGGATCTTGCACAGAACAGCAGGGTTTGCTGGGGAAAAGGTACAAACACCTCCTAACCTTCACTATTGTACCCCATTGCCCAAAGAAACTGTGGCTGCCCCATCCCTTGAGGTGTCCAAGGCCAGGTTGGAGACACCTGGGATGGTGGGAGCTGTCCCTGCCCAAAGCCCCCCTGGGCAGCCCCAGAGCACCCTCACCATAAAAAAACCTTTCCTGACGTTCAAGTGAAATCTTCCCCGTTCCAGTTTGTGCCTCTGGCCACCCTGGAAAGCGCTGGGGCAGAGCCAGAGGGTCCCTCAGCACCAGCAGGGCCATTGTGGGATCGCTCAAGCTTTGGGCTGCTCGTTAATCACGTCCCCATAAAACTTCCCAGACAGCTCAGTCTTGGAAGGTCACCCGGAGTAAATCAGGGCTGGTGCTCAGCAGAGCTCAGTAATTACAGCCCAAGGTCACCCAGAGGAGTTCCAGCCTGTGCCTGAGGGGTTCTGGAGGTGCTGTGGGGCTCTTGAAAACACGGGCTGGTTGTTGTTTGTTTGTCTATGCTGCATAATTAATAAATCAATAATTAATAAAACAGTAGGGAGGCTGGAGGTTCATAAACTCCAGACTCAGCCACGACTGCGGGGGACTTTTTTCCCAAAGCCTGAAGAAAGCTGGGATAATCTCTTGTATCCCAGGGGTAAAGCAAGTCCATCTTTCACACTTCTTTAGCATGGCTTTAATTACCCCTCTAGTCCAGAGCACTCCTGGTTTTACACACTCATATTTCTCCTCTGCTGGGAGAGGAGAAGGAAGAGTAACAGAATTAAACCTGTAGTAAAGTTGTGGGAAAACCAGTTTATTGAGCCACTGGCAGCGTGGGGCTGTTTGCCTGTTGCTGAACCAGTTTTAATTTAGGATAAATCAGTAATCAATGTGATTCCAGGGGCACACCAGGGGGGGTGTGTTGTGCTGAGGGGCTGCAGGTCCCCATTTGAGGACAATCCATGTATTAAACATCTCCTGGTCGACACTTCACGTGCTTGTGGTTTTAGTGCAGGTACCTGGGTGGGATTAAATCTCATCCCTGAATTGGAGGTGCAGATTGAGGCAGCAGAGAGCTCAGAATCCTTGTCTGGCTCTCAGACTTCTGTGATTTTTCAACTGTTCTGTCAGTCCCTTCAAAAAAAACCTCTTTAAATAAAGTGTTAAACTGAACCATTTAAAATGGATTGAGCTGAAAGTTTTATTCCAGAAGTCTCGGGCTAAGTTTAAGCCTGGTGGCTTCCACAAACCTGTCCCGAGGTTAATGTGGGTTTAGTGCTTTGATTATAAAACAGAAGTTAAAAAATCCATTGTCTGATGTTCTCACATAGAACATGATGCTTATCATGGGCAAAATATTATTTCTGATTTTTATATGTAATATATATAGATATATATTTTATATATATTTAATATACAGGTTTTTAGGTGACCAGGACAAACCTGCAGCCTGCATTGCCTTCAGGCACCGTGGGCAGTGACATTCCACGTGGGTCACTGGAGAGAAATCTGGGCCAGATAAACAAGGAAAATGAACAAAAAAAATGCATCTCAGGTAGTTTTCAGATGTTCCTGCAACTTTGATAGAAGGCTGCAAGAGTATCATTCCAGTCCACTTGCTGTCAGGGGGAATTCAATTAACTTCAAAAAAGCAGAATTTGTGGAGAGCTTCAAAGTGATATCTCCAAAGTCACCTTGAAGTGAGGGAAGTCTTGACTTGTTTTCCTGACTTTGTCAAACTGGAGAGAAGGTAAAAATTCACTGCACAGTTCTCCCATCTGGCTGTTTATTTGGGGCCTCCTTGTTTGGGCCTGAGCAGGGGGAAGGGGAGAAGGATCTGCCACCACCCTTGGCAGGAGGACACTTTTACAGCACATTTTGTCCAGGTTTTGACATGTCTTGCCAGCACCTTTGAGTGCTTTGAGGTGCTTGGTCCATCTGCACCTGCATCTCTCTCCTACAATGAAACCTGTCCCAGCTCTTCAGGGCATAAATAAATTGTATTTTAAAACTGGCCACTAAAGGAAATCCATTTTCTGATCCCACAGATAGAAAGAAAGGTATTTTTGCCCGTTCAGGTGGAAGGTCTTGGCATCACTGGGTAGCAAATAAGGAAGATTGGTGGAGTGGGGCCATTTGTGGAACATCAGCTGTGTCTGCAGCTCTGGGAGCGAGACCTGGAGCAGAACCAGCTCCGAGGGGTGAATTCCTGCTCTGCTTTGGAGATGAGTTCACCAACTCAGCTGAGGTACTTAGGACTGAATTAAAACAAGAAAAAAAAGCAAGAATCTATGAATTAAGGGCTTGAAAACTTCTATGAGTTTCATATAAAAGACACCTGAATCCTGTCTGTTAATGGCACAGAAAATAGGACCTTCCTTTATAACTTCTTCAGTTCTTCCATTTCTTCGCATCCAGAATTGTTCATATTACAGACTTTATTTTTAAACCTGTGCTTTTCAAAGGAGCCTGACAGTTGTCAGTCTCAGGCAGATTAAAATTACCCTGACACCTCATGATTCCCAGCATTCCCATCCTTCATTATCTCAGAGAGCTCGGGGCTCACGAACATGAGTTTTAAAAGCTGACGAAAAGTAGAGGTGCAGAGGGGAAGAAACTTCCCAGCTCAGGGTTTTTTTAAGGGTTATAATTGCACAGTTCTCACCACTTTCCAAGGGAATACACATGGAAATACCTGTGAACATGAGGGATCTAAATCAAAGCTTTGGGCACCCACCCAGGCCAACCTTGGTCTCTCCCAGCTCAGGTGGGTGAGGGAGTGACTGAGCTGCTCCTCTCATTTAAATGCCATTTTAACACCCTTTTAAGTGCATTTGAAAGTGCCAGCATAAATTTCCGCCTTGGAAATGGCAAAGGAAAGCTGTGCACGTATGGATGAGGAGCAAACTTATGTTAACATTAGAAATTTGGGAAAGCTATTAATAGATCCAGTCAGTAATGCTAAAACAGCGTGTTGGGAATTCAAGCTGCTGCTGCTGCTTTCAAGTGGGGAAAAAAAAGTGAGTGTGGAAAAGAAATCCTAGATTTCCACTGGGACACCGTTCAGATTAGCCCTAATCTTTCCAAGTGGGAAAGGGGGGTGGGGAAGGGAAGGCTTTTTGTGATTTAAACCCAACATCAGAGACCGGCTGCAAACACCCACCCCAGTCACAAAGGGAACCCCAAGCTGTGCTGCAAAGGGAAAAAAACCTCTGGAACCTGAGGTTGGAATGCTGACCCAAGGGAATGAGGGCTCTGGGGATGGGCTGGGAGCACGTGGGTGCTGCAGAGCAGGGAGCAGTGTGTGATGAGAGCTGCAGAGAGCGGCCCTGCTCGTTGATTAACCGTGCTGCATAATTTATGCCTCTACTTATTTAATCACTCTGGAGCTCTGCTATTTGCTGGCAGTTGCTAGATTGCTTTATTAAATTTAGGCTGTGTTGAAGGGAATTTATTTTTGTGTATTCCTCCTTCGTAATTTTTTTCCCTTAAATGCTGTCACATAAATCACGGCGTTATCGATGGATCTGCATGCAGGGCTTTGCTGCTCAGTTCTTGTGCCAGAGTCTTCTAAATCATGTATGACATATGTATTATAACTTACTTCAAACTATTCTTCTCAGTGATGGATTTACTTCCTTTTGCTTTCTTCTCTTTTGGAGCAGACAAAGGAATTCAGGATGGAAAGCGATGGAGAAAAAAAAAAAAAAAAAAAGAAAAAAGAAATCAAGATTTGGTCTCTTTACTCACAAAAGTGAGGGGGTTTAAGCCAAGGAGAGGATTAAACTTTATAATCACTTTGGAATGGGTTGGGTTGGGAGGGACCTTAAAATCATCCAGTTCCACCCTTGCCATGGGCAGGGACACCTTCCACTAGCCCAGGGTGCTCCAACCTGGCCTTGGACACTTCCAGGGATGGGGCATCCTCTGGGAATTCCATCCCAGCCCCTCCCCACCCTCCCAGGGAAGGATTCCTTCCCCCTGTCCCATCTAACCTGCCCTCTGGCAGTGGGAAGCCATTCCCTGTGTCCTGCTCTTCCAGCTCCTTTTCCAAAGGGGCTTCCTGGAAGGAGGAGGAAACTCTAACAGTGTTCCTAAAAACTCCGAAAATGTGGGCTCTTCTCCCTCTTTTTCCTTCCTTAGTGTCTCGTGTCATTCCCCCTCTAGACCTCATGAATTGTGGGCAGGTCAGGAAGACAAATTTTAAGAGAACTGCTGTAATTAATTAATTGCCCATAAAAATCCCTCCTCCTAAGCTGTATTTACCTGCTCTGTAAATCCACCGAGTTTCCCTTCTGCAAAGTTTCAGCTGCTCCCATTCCTTGGTACACAGACTTTCCATGGATATTAATTAGTTTAAACAGTAAGGAGTCAGCAAATGTACTTTGGTGACTGCCAAAATCAAGGTTAAAACACCCCAACAACCCCACTCTTAAGCACAAACTTATTTTAAGCCGACCTACGTTTGATTTTTAAGGCCAAATGACTCTTTTAAAATTAAGAGCTGATTAAAAAAATGGCATTTCCCATTGTAAAATCTACCCCTCCCCTAATTTAGATGCAAGCAGGAAAATATTTTCCTCAGAAGCCCTTACCAGAAGCAAAATATTTACAGCATTGGTGTCTATTTATCAATATATGCTGATGTGTACGTAACATGGGGTTGGATTTAATTTCCTACTTGTTATTTGTCTGAAGGGGCTTGATTTATGAATGTATGCATATATATGTGGAGATATCTTTCAGCTGCTTGAAAACTACCCCATGGAACTGTTTCTAATGGAAAATTGTTTTTCCAGTTATTCATCTCATTGCTAGAATCTGCTTCCAGTGGTAAAATTAGGTTTCCACCAATAATTTCTTTATTTTTTTTTCTTCCCAGGCAGCTGTCAACATCATCCTGATTCTGCTTTTCTCTGCCAAATTTACATTCTTCCCTAGCAAAATAAATCTCCCACGGGTTACAGGATTTTTATTTTTTATTTTTTTCTCTCTAAAGCTATCCCTTGGATATACATGAGCACATGGCTGGATCCCTGTAAACCCTCCAAAAAAAGGGGAAAAAAAAGCATTTGAAATTACAGCTTTTTAATGAGAAAATTAACTCTGCAGTGGTTACTTAAGGCTGCTTTTTTTTTTTTTTCCATCTGTTTTATTAACTACCCGAAGTGGAACAGGCCTAATCTTCCCAGATTAAAGTCCCCCAAGTTTGAGGGCTGGAGTACATGCAAATATTCTTTTGTAGTCTTTGCTAAAATACTTTAATCCTCAGCAAAAGGAGGCATTAGACTTGTAATATGGAGATTCTGTGTCGTGCTGGAGTTTGGGTTGCCCAGAGAAGCTGTGGCTGCTCCATCCCTGGATCCCTGGAAGTGTCCAAGGCCAGGCTGGAGCAACCTGGGCTGGTGGAAGGTGTCCCTGGGGTGACACTGGGTGGGTGCCAAGGAATTCCTTCCCAATATCCCACCCAACACAGCCAGGGAAGTGCCAGCTGATAAAACAAAAAAGCACCGACATTCTTGGGTGGCTGAAACTCCCAGAGCTCCAGCAAAGCCCGTGGGATTGCTGTGCCTTGGGAGAGCTGGGAATGCCGTCCACACTCCAGTCTGGATTGTTTAAAATCACAGAGACTTTAAAGCCCATCCAGTGCCACGGGCAGGGACACCTTCCACTAGTCCAGGTTGCTCCAAGCCCTCTTCCAGCCTGGCTTTGGGAGCTGTGCCCAGGGGATGAGGGGAGCACGGCATTCCAGAGCAATGGGATGGCACGGGATGCACTCCCTGATCCACACCCCAAACTCCATGCTGCTGCTGTCCATTTTTCCTCACAAGAAGGGACTCTAAAAGTGTCTGATTTGGAGAGAAGCAACCCAAATGTTGCCTCTCCTATTCCCTCTGTCCTGGGGCCTCAGCAGAGCCCCATCAGCTCCCTTTCCCCAGCCAGGGTCAGGGAGGTGGCAGGATTAGGTCCTTCCCTGGAAAGGCACTGATGGGAAGCTCTGGAATTTTGTTATTGCCTCAGTGACTTACTGGAGCAAACTGGGCTGGCTCTTTTTTTTCCTGCTAGGACTGCAAACAACCCATGTGTTCCATGTGCCTCACCCACACCCTCCCCCCGTCCCCCTCTCCTTACATAAATCCCGAAAAAAAAAAACCAAAACCCTCTCCTTGTTCCACGTGCGCTCCCGACAAAAATTACCTCCCAAATTACAGCGGCAGCGCCGTGGAAAAATTCCATTTCGGAGCTGTGCTAATTCAGAGAGGAACAAAAAGTGTCAGCTCCCATTAGGTTCCCTGGGCAGAGCATTCCGGAGCCGGGCTCCGTCTGTGGAGCCCGGAGTGACAGGTACACTCTGACACTCTGATACTGCCTTATAAATCACTGTCACTGCTCCCAGGGGCAGCCTGCAGCTGATAGAACAGCTTTCTCTCTTGTCCTCTTCTCCTTCTTCGTGTGTTTTTTTTTTTTTCCTGCCTGGCATTGCCCTTCTCTCCCGGGTTTGTCTCCAGCTCAAACCAGGCGGGATGTGGTGCCAAGGTACCCCCCAGAACCAACCCAAGGATGGTGGTTCCACCTCCCTGGGAATTCAGGCTCTGCATTTCAGCCTGGATCTTGCAGGGCCCTTGTCTGAACTGTCAGGCACCAAAATGTCCTTGTTTGGGAGCATTTCCTCTCCTCCTGGCAGCAGGTGGATGGGTGAGCTGCTCCCCGGGCATTCCCGGTGCTCAGAATTCCCAGGACGTGTAGGAATCCTGGTTTAACATCAGGGGGAGGTGGCACATCTCTGCCAATAATCAAATTGGCAGCCCATTAACAGGAATCCACGAGAAGGGGGAGCCAAGAAGGTGATGATGAAACCCAGAGGGACTCATTGAGCTCGTGGTTTTTTGGGGGAATTGCTTCCCTCCTCCTTGCCTTGCTCTAAAAAATAAAGTAGGGCTGTTTTCAAAACCTCCCAGGTTTTGAAGTTGTAGGGTGTGTTCTGTTGAGATCATCTCAAGGTGCTTTCTAAACATTTTAAATTAAAAAAACAAAGAAGAATTTACTTCTCCTGAAGAGTTTGGGAGTCTGAATGGTCCCAGGAAGAAGAATATTAAAGAAATTTGGTTTAACAGACCAAGATGATGAAAGCCTTTTTGGCACACACTGCCATAACTCAGAGTGGAACCCAGAGCTCTGGAATTAATTAATATTAATTCATTATTTGTGTAGCACAAATCATGTAATTACCACGTGCAATTTCCATTGCAAACTCGGTGAATTCATCACTTTGTGTCCCTGTAAACTGTGGTTGAATCCAGCACCTCACTTTTGCCTTAGTGGAGCTTTTGTTAATTAATTCTTCTCCTATCTTAGTTTTACTGAAGCCTCTCACCCACAGCGTGGTGCCTGGTAAGAGTTTGGGTCACTTTTCCACGTCCCTTCCTCCTTCCAGAGGATGGCTGATGGGTTTGAAATGAGGCTGAGGGGGTAAAGGTGGGCTTTGATCCTGCAAAATCCCAGGCCAAGGGCTGTGTGTCAGTGGCACAGGGCAAGTCAGGGTTGATTTCTATGAAAATACACAGCAGCTGCTCATTTCTTTCGCTCTAAACTCCCATTTTTAATTGGCTGTCTACTAAGAGCAATCTATCAGCACACCATTGACAGTTAGACAGCCTAAGCTGTATTTTTAGTTCTCGTGCTCTGGTTTTCCCCCCTTGATGCTCATACTCTTCTTTTTCCATAATGTAAAACTATTAATTAATGAGGGACTATCACTCACACGCTGCCACTGGCTGTCAGTAAGTAACAAATGTGATTTAAAAAAAAAAACCCCAAACACCTAAATAACAAAACTGTGAGCACACAGAGGTGGCAGTGAGGTGGGGGAGATAAGTTAATTGCTGGACTCTAAAATACGGGGGGGGGAGGAGGTGTTGAAAAAGTTTAGGGGCAGGACAGAACACACCCTGTCCTTAAACCTTCCTTCTAGAGGAATTGGAGAGTTTCTTTCCCGTTGTGTGCAGTCAGAACCCTCCAAATGGGGCTGTTTTGCCTCTCTTGATGGGGTCACCCAGGAACAGCCCCACTCAGCCATCCCCTCCTCCCTGCACTGGCCTCCTGACCCCTCTCCAGAGCTGCAGCACCGGGGAAGTTGTGTGTGTGTGATAAATCCCCCCTCCCAGGGTTATCTCTCCCTTTGAAAGAGGAACATCTGAGCACTGAAATGCCTTTTTCATCTCCGGGCATGATAATGTTCCCTATCAGTCTTTGCTCCCAACCCTCCCGGTGCCGGAGAGAATGAAAAGATGCCCCTTGATTTTCCTGGCGAGCCCGGATCAAACCTCTGCTTTTCACGCTCTTTTTGGATGTGAGGAGGGAAAGACAGACTGAATATTAACGGAGACAGTGTTACAGCACAGCTCCCCGAGGTATTTCTTATCTGGGTTTTTGGATCACATGCTGCAGGAGGTCATCTATTAATAGGTTGTAAAAGCTCACTTGGTGATCATTAGATGCTGGGAATAAATTACAAAGTCGTTCATTTGAGGGAGATGTCGTGTTCAAGAGGTCAGTAATTAAAGCAGGGCTGGTTCTGTGTTAATGTTTTACCTTTAGCTGGTTAATCAATTCATAGTAAAGATCCTTTCTTAACACATTAAACACACACTTAACACATGACATGTCCCTAAAGCTGTTGATAAGCACCTTGGGGTGATATTTAATTTTTTTTACACATTCCTTCTGTTCTCTTTGATGACTATTTTGGTGCAGTTTAGAAATCTTTGAGGCAGATGCTTTTACCATCACTGGCACCTGATTTTGCTGTTCCATTACACATCAGTTCATCCTTTCATCTTCCTTGTTCATCTTCCTTGTTCAGCATCGCCCATGACAAGACTTTAGCAAGTGTACTGTAGATTTGCCACTCTAAATGTGATATATTGTCTAGTAGGCTGCTCTCTCCCCCCGTGCGACCTTTCAAAGTGGCATCAGAACTGAGCCTCCCCTCAGAGTATCTGTGATCGTGGCTCCAGCTGAACACAGAACTCTTTGCTTAGACACAACAGCATTTTCTGTTCAAAAAAAATCAGTGGAAGGGGTCATCAAATCTTCATTTAAAGCCTCCTCCTCCTTGCTGTGCAGTGTGAATGTGTTGAATTTGCTGGTGCTGCAGCGGGATAAGCCTCATGGACAGGGAGATTCTCTTTTCCCTATCACTCTCCAACCCCGAGCCATCCCAAAGTGCTTTCCCAAGTCAAATTACCTATTTATGGGCCTGTGCAAACTAAGCCTGATGTGCAGGACTGCCTGGGCAGCTTTCAGCATCGTTAATTGTCTTAGTGTGTCTACTAAGTAGTTACAAATCTCATCCCTCCTGCCTCGCCCTCAGCTCCTTCAGCGTTTTCAGCCCTGAGCGTGCTGGGATTTAATTTCCTGGAATTGCTGCCATAGGATCTTTCCCTGGGTGTTTCAAACCAGGTGCTTGGTGTGGCTCAAGTGGAAAATCAGAGAAACATGGAATGGTCTGGGTTGGAAGGGACCTTAAAGCCCATCCAGTGCCATCCCTACCCATGGGCAGGGACACCTCCCACCAGCCCAGGTTGCTCCAAGCCCCATCCAAAACTTGCAGGTGCCAGGGAGGGAAAACCCTCCCTGACAGGGCTGGAAGGACAGAGCCCAGCAAAGACTAAAATTCCCTGGATAAACTGGATTTCCACCCAGCCAAGGTTGGGGTTTTGAACATTTAGGATCCATCGCCTCGGTGACTTCTCTTAAGCAAAGATCTCAACTCCAGCTTTCAAAACCACGGGAGGGACAGAGGGAATGTTTTGAGTGCTTCAAGCTCTGATGGAGGGAAATCCAGGTGGGAGAAGTTAATGGAGAAAAGACTCTGCTAGCAAGGATTGGGAGAGCAGGGAAGCAATCCTTGTGTTTCTTGGGCCCAGCATTTATCCCAAAGCTCCTGGGACAGGAGCCATTAACAGCTGACCCCAAAGAGGTGATGATTCCTAGGGTGGGAATGAATAATCTCCATGAAAATAACCCTTTCCCCCCTTCTTTTTGCTGAGATAGAAATGCTCTTTCCTTCTCTTTTGAGGCAGGAATGCTCTTTTCTAACTTGTTGGTGTGTCAGGGAGGATCAATAAGTTCGCCTCTTTTCTTGTGTCTCTTCTTCTCCCCAATTATATTTGATTTGAGTTTGAACTGAGAGTGTTCACGTACAGTACTTGGGAGTTCTCTGGCAGAAACCTGGATAATTTGGGGCAATTTACTGAAGCATTTTGTGCATCAGTTGCCTATTTTTAACCAAGATAATGAAAGTTTGTTCTCCTTGTCTCTGATTTCTCCTAATCCATGTGTCCTGACCTTGCCTGGGGCCCACATTTATGTAACATCCAGGTTTCAGTGTAAACAATCCTGTTCATCCTGTATTTTTATTTACCCATCAGGCTTATGGGTATTTTTTTTTATTATTATTATTGGAAACCCTTTACCTGTGTTTGTTCAGACAGAAATTATCTACACCAGGACATGCAGGGGAGCATTTTGTTCTTTATTGGACCAAAAAAAAAGGTGAGATGGGTAGAACAGAAGCACCAAAACATTCCCACAGCTGCCTCCCACCTTGAAACCACTGGAGGGACCCATAAATTTGAAATACTGGATTTAAGGTTTGGGAGACTCTTGATAGAAATACTACCCATGGAGAGGCCCCACAGGGATTTACACCACACTTGGATTTAATTATTCTTAGAGAAGCATTTTGTCCTGTCAAGGCACTTGTCCTTTGCTGTCAAGGCTGCAAGCACCAATTTCCCTTCTCCAAAGAGGAGCCAGAATAGTCTGGAAATTAGTAAGTACTAAAAATTCTGGCTGGAACTGTCATAATTTTGGGTGTCATGGAATGCTGATCCTGTTAAGTGTGCTCCAAGCAGTAAGTCCATCCATAATTGCACACAGGCAGAGTTTCCTGCGCAGTCTTTTTGCTTTTGTATCATTATCAGCAGGAAAAAAAGTGATCCAGTTTGGGAGTCCAGGGAGATCCTTGTCTGAAGATGATGAAGGTGTAAAGAGGGGGCTTTTTTTCTTGGTTTTGTGCAGAGGAAACATCATTTTCCCTCTTGGAATGGGATGAGCCTCCCTATATCACAGCCTGCTTTGTCCCAGCCACTTCCCCCTGGGAATCCTGCACTCCCAGGCTCCAAACTTTGATGCAGTGCTCCTGTGCCCCCTGCTCCCTCCCAGGGGTGGCTGCAGCTGAGACAAATGTGCTCTGCACAGGACCAGGAGCCCATCAGGAGCCTCCAGAGTGAACAGGACTTGTAAATCCCTGGCCTGAGAACTTTCAGAGCTGCTCAGGGGGGATTGGGAGGCTGAGCTGCCGTTCATTTTACCCCAAATTTAGGACCCAAATGCCCCTGGGTAGTTTTGAGAAGTCCTCTCTTTTAGTGGGAGGCATAAAAGTTCCCATTTAGAATTAGCTGGACTGTGTGTGTACTTCATTAGTGTTGGACACTTCAGAAGGAGAGGATAAAATATCCTGCTCCACACAATTATCCCCTGACCTGCTCCAGGGGTGGCATCTCCTTTCCTGGCTTCTTGTTGGGAATTTATCCTCCTTTTTAACTCAGCCCGCTTAACATAACTCAGGAAGTTCTCAGTGACCATAAAAACATCTCCCAGTGGTTTGAGTCCCACTCCTTTATCAATATTGGTATTTAGGAAGTAGGACACGACTCCTAATTGTTTTCCTGAGCTCTGACACGTGACCTACAGCTCTCATTAGCACCAGCTCCCACTGCCAGGGAGCCTGTGGAACACAGGGAGGAATTTTCTCTGATGTCTTTGGGAGGGTTCTCGGGCATCCAAATTTGGGAGGCCTCAGTGGTGGGGTTCAGGATTTTCTGTTCAGAAAGATTTACAAAGACCCAGCAGGAGTGACTTGTGAGGCAGGGTGACATTCTGGAGGTGTGCTAGGATGGGATGCACATGGAATCATTAGGGTTGGAAAAGACTCCCAAGACCAGCAAGTTCCAACCTTTGACCGAACCCCACCAGCTCAGGCAGTGGGATATTCTACTCCTTTTCTTTAGCACTTCCAGGGAAGGTGACCCCACACCCCCCTGGGGAGCCTCTTCCATGGATCAAACTTTCTGTGGGTCGTTCTCCACTTGCAGGGTGTCACCAACATTTGGGAAACACCTCGGGCAGGGTAATTCCCTCCCACATCCCACAGAGCTCCCCTGGCTTTGTTACCCTGTGCTATCGATTCCCAATCATTCCAATTCTCATTTCCTCACCTAATTCATCACTCCCCCCATCCACAACCTCCCTGCAGGCCCTGCTCTGTAGCCTTTTGGGTGGCAGGGAGTGCTTCTGTTGTGTCTGGGGGGGTTCACCCACCCAAGGGAAGACAACAGCTCGGAGAGAAACCTTGTAGTTTGTGCTGAGCACACCTGCCTTCCTAATTACTACATGCCAGGTTTAATTGCATGGCTGCAGGTACCTGATCAGCCTAATCCCCGTGACATGTTGTGACTGAAACAGCCCACGTTCGTTCTGGAGGTGCATGTTGCCCAAAACTGAAATATTTGTCTTCTTTGACAATGCAAAATGTAATTATCCTGAAGAACCTGAAGGTTCTTCCTCCTCCCCTCCCCCTACCCCCCCCCCCTTTTTTTTTTTTTATTTTGGCTCCTTTAGTAGCACTGCGGCTCTCCCAGTGAAAGTGGTTTGGTACCACTGCTCGTTAGCCAAATAATTTCTTTAGCAAATATCAGGAATTTAGGCAGCCAGAACGGGGAAAAAAAAGGCAAAGCAGAGTTTTACCTTCAGAAGATTCTCAGGTGCAGATCAGATTCTGTTGGTGTAAATGAAAGAATTCATTCCCTCCAAGCAGAGACAAAGTTTAGCTCTCGTTTAAAACCAGGACACCAAATTTTATGGGTGGCAACTGAAACCATAAACTGAGCCCGACTTTAGCAAGGAAAAACCTAAACAGCAGCAAGAGCTTCCTTGGAGAGACAAGATTTATAGTGGCCAAGTGTCTTGATTGAAATCCTGTGACCTTTCATTATTTTGTGGTGCAGTAATTTGAGCTCAGCCCCGACGACCCTGGGCAGTCAAACCTCAACTCCAACCACGGCACGGATATTTTTGTGACTCCTGAATTGCTTTGGAGCCCTTCAGGCTCTGCCTCGTGGTCGTGTCTGAGCTGAAAGGCCTCAAAACCTTTTACTCAGTGAAAATTGGGGTAATCTCAGCATTTCACAGGGCCAGAAATATCAGGATTGGGAACAGAAACAAGCATTATGAGGGAAGATAAAACCCAGCAGGGCTCAGCTCTGGGAGCAGGAGGTGGCACAGGCTGGGATGTTGTTGCTCACAGGAACGATGGTTTTGGTGAGGTTTTGAGTCAACTTTTTTCACATCAGAGGGTGCACTGCTGAAGGTGGGTAAAGAGCCACCAAAAAGCTTGGCTTTGGTTCCATTCAGGGGAGGGGAACTTTGCTGGCACCAGGGACCTCCAGGAGCTGCTTCACCCTCAGCAGGAGCTCATCAGAATGACACCTTCCACTTTCACACCAGCACAGGGGTGCTGCTGATGGGCCAGGCTGTGCAATTAGAGCCCTGGAGGGAAAAGAGGGAATGCAGACCTCGGAAAAGAAGGTGCTGTAGGAGTTAAGCCGAGGATTTGAGGCGCTGGCTCCGTTCCCAGCTTTGTCACAGTTCCCTGGGTGACCTTGGGCGAGTCACATCATCTTTCTTTACCTGAGTGCTGTGTGTGGGGGAGTAAATGATGTCTCTCCCTGCTGCATTCTGCTGCTCCAGTGTCTGGGCTCACAGGTGTTTCTGGAAATCCGGGATATTGCTGGATGGATTGTTCTCTTCCTCCGTGTGTCTGGAGCGGGCACAGAGCTAAACAAACACAGGTCTCAGCACACAAAAAGCCTGCTTGGAGCCCTTCCTCCACACTGCAAGCCTGGCAGATGTGCTCGCAGCAAGATGCCACCGTATTCCACAGCTGAGCGGAGCCAGGGTGCTGGGGAGACAAAAGAAGAAGATTAATTAGGCTGTCAGCACGTGGGATTGGGGTTGGGGGTGGCAGGAACGCTCTGGAGCCCGGGAGGAGCTTGCCCATGGTTTTAATTGTAGGAACTGAGAGGGAAAAGGGGGGAGAGAAGCCTGGTGTGAGGGGCAGGGTGGTGGCCCAGGTGGAGTGGAGTTTGTTTGGTGGCACAGGGAAGGGGTTGGGGTGATGCTGTGCTGGTTATAGGTGGTTTGATGACACAGAGAAGGGCTTGGGGTGATGCTCTGCTGGCTGTGGAGCTGTTTGGTGGCACAGGGAAGGGTTTGGGGTGATGCTCTGCTGGCTGTGGAGCTGTTTGGTGGCACAGGGAAGGGTTTTGGGGTGATGCTGTGGTGGCTGTGGAGCTGTTTGGTGGCACAGGGAAGGGTTTGGTGATGCTCTGCTGGCTGTGGGTGGTTTGGTGGCACAGAGAAGGATTTGGTGATGCTCTGCTGGCTGTGGGTGGTTTGGTGGCACAGGGAAGGATTTGGTGATGCTCTGCTGGCTGTGGGTGGTTTGGTGGCACAGGGAAGGATTTGGTGATGCTCTGCTGGTTGTGGATTGTTTGGTGACACAGGGAAGGGTTTGGTGATGCTCTGCTGGCTGTGGATTGTTTGGTGACACAGGGATAAATTTGGGGTGATGCTCTGTTGGCTGTGGATTGTTTGGTGACACAGGGAAGGGTTTGGGGTGATGCTCTGCTGACTATGGAGCTGTTTGGTGACACAGGGAAGGGTTTGGGATGATGCTGTGGTGGCTGTGGGTGGTTTGGTGGCACAGGGAAGGGTTTGGTGATGCTGTACTGGTTATAGGTGATTTGGTGGCACAGGGAAGGGTTTGGTGATGCTCTTCTGGCTGTGGGTGATTTGGTGGCACAGGGAAGGGTTTGGGATGATGCTCTGCTGGCTGTGGATTGTTTGGTGACACAGGGAAGGGTTTGGGGTGATGCTCTGCTGGCTGTGGATTGTTTGGTGGCACAGGGAAGGGTTTGGGATGATGCTGTGGTGGCTGTGGGTGGTTTGGTGGCACAGGGAAGGGTTTGGGATGATGCTGTGGTGGCTGTGGGTGGTTTGGTGACACAGGGAAGGGTTTGGGATGATGCTGTGGTGGCTGTGGATTGTTTGGTGGCACAGGGAAGGGTTTGGGATGATGCTGTGGTGGCTGTGGATGGTTTGGTGGCACAGGGAAGGATTTGGGGTGATGCTGTGGTGGCTGTGGATGGTTTGGTGGCACAGGGAAGGATTTGGGGTGATGCTGTGGTGGCTGTGGATGGTTTGGTGGCACAGGGAAGGGGTTGGTGATGCTGTGCTGGCTGTGGATTGTTTGGTGACACAGGGAAGGGTTTGGGGTGATGCTGTGCTGGCTGTGGGTGGTTTGATGGCACAGGAGGGATTTGGGGTGATGCTCTGCTGGCTGTGGGTGGTTTGGTGGCACAGGGAAGGGTTTGGTGATGCTCTGCTGACTATGGAGATGTTTGGTGACACAGGGAAGGGTTTGGTGATGCTCTGCTGGCTGTGGATTGTTTGGTGACACAGGGAAGGGTTTGGGGTGATGCTCTGCTGGCTGTGGGTGGTTTGATGGCACAGGAGGGATTTGGGGTGATGCTCTGCTGGCTGTGGGTGGTTTGGTGGCACAGGGAAGGGTTTGGTGATGCTCTGCTGCCTAAGCAGCCCTCGCTGCAGGGGGTGGGCACACCAAGCACTGTGGGGTTGGACAAACAAATGTCATCTCTGCAGATGAACTGGCTCGTTTCTGGAGCTCAGTGGTCCCCTGAAAGCTCCAATTTCCTGCCAGCCCAGTGCCATCCCCTCTGGGGAGCCTGTGCAGGGATCTGTGACTGCTCTCCCTGGGCTGGGCTGTGCCAGCACAGGCAGGTGCAGCAGCAGCAGATGTGCCCCCAGGGAAGGGCAGATGGTGTCTCAGCACCTCTGAGCCCCTGGAGTGCCAGCCCAGCTCATTGTGCAGCTGCTGCTGCTGTGCTTGTGCCCCCTGAGAGCTGGGGCTGCCTGGGCTCTCTGGTCCTGTGGAGTTCCATGGCCCTTCCAGAACTTCTGAGCTTGGCTTCCACTAAACAGCAGCTTTTTTTTTTTTTTTTTTTTTTTTTTTTTTTTTTTTTCTTCCCTATTTTTCCCCAGCCTAAACTTATTTATCTGAAAGCTGAACTTTGCCTGCAGGCAAATGGATTTTTGGGATCAATTCATGAAAATGAGGCAGTGACTCAGTAGCAGGCTGGGATGCAGCTCCCCTCTTCAAACAACAACAGCAGCCACCTGCAGCAAGGGGAAAGAGCTGCCAGGGCGCACTTGGAGACCTGTTGTATCCTCCTAAAGATGCAGGAGGTGAACATGGCACTCAAATCCTCTCTCATTTCATTCTGCTCCATTATATTCAGCTCAGAAACGAGCACCTGCTTCATTTGTTCCTTCCCTTAAAGAGGAGGGAGGGAGGGAAGGAGCTGCTTGGGGGAATATTCCAAGCCAGGTAACGCTGCCCCAACTCCCCCAGCTCTGTTCAGCTGGAGAAGAAGCTGTTATGGGGGGAAACGTTCCATAAATCCTTCTGTCTCCTAGCTGTATTATAAAATATAGGAGTGACAGGGTTTGGAGGCTTTTCCATGCTCTCTGGTGCTCATTTCCAGCCTTCCTTGCAGCTGCAGCTGTGCTGGGATTGTCCCAAGGACGCTCCGTCCCTCCGGCTGGCAGATGAAGGCTCCGTGAATTCCAGAGGGGTTTGCAGGTATTCCAGAGCCTCCCTGTGATCCAAATGCCAGGATCCCACAGCCACCAGGGATCCCACAGCCTTTTCAGGAATCGAGAGGAGTTTGGGAAGTCGTGCTCGTCCTGGATCTTTCGGGCAGTTTGTCACTACGAGGTGTGATGGGAACAAGTCTGGGCTCTTTGTGCTCGGATAAAAACATGGAACAAAGCTGCAATTACCCAAATCAACCCTCTGTTACAAGGCCAGAAATCACTGCTTGTTAACTGGCAATTAACATCTGCAGAGTGATTTGCATGAGAGTTAGAAATATGGATTCTGTGACCTTTTTTTTTTTTTATTATTTTTTCCCAAAGCTGACAAAGCAAAGGAACGTGGGGAGGGGTCAGGGTTGGTTCTGAGGGACAGGATGAGGGAACAGGGGCCTCATGTAGCACCAGGGAGGGTTAAATTGGATATTAGGGGGGGGGGGGAAAATCATGGGAAGGGTTGTAAAGCGTTGGAAGTGTTCAATAAACTTTTAGGACGTGGTTTAGTGGTGACCATGGGGGTGTTGGGTTTGATCTGAAAGGTCTTTTGCGACATCACCAGTCCTGTGATTGTGATGTTTGATGGTTTGCCTGAGCCACAGCACAGTTTTATCACAGATATGCCAATTTTCTATCCCAACCCAGCAGCTGGGATCTCTTATCCATCCTCTACCCTCTCCAAGCTGGCAGATACAGCTCAGAGAACACCTTTGCTCTTCACATGGGAGCTTTATTTTTTATTCTTTATTTTATTCTTTATTATCCCCGTGAAGAGATTCTCATGAATACTTCAGGAGACATTTGTAAATAGAGCCTTAATTATTTAAACCCATTTTTCCCCTTCCTTACTGAAGGGCCACCTTTTCATCCACCCAAGCTGAATTTCTTACAGTGCTTAATAATTTTAATTTCAGTCAAGGTTTGTATGTACACACATCTCTGAATCTTGTACCCATCTGTTTGCCATGGGCTGGTTGGTTTGTTGTTTCTATAAACCTGCTTTTTTTTTTAATAGTAGATGGCCATGTTCTCATTATCAGCTTCATCATTCAACTCCTCTTGGACACAACGTAGAACTGGCTCAGGCTCTGTGGATAATCAGGTTGCCAAGACAGCTGAAATCAGCTGATTGTTATCATTCAGATGTTTCCCTGAGCATGTCCCTCTGTTCTGTCCTGCTGAGATCCCACTTGGAATCCCACCCAGCCCTGAGGAACAGCACAGGAAGGCCGTGGAGCTGCTGGAGAGAGCCCAGAGGAGGCACCAGGATGATCAGAGGGAGGAAAGGCTGGAGAATTGGAATTGTCCAGCCTGGAGAGGAGAACTTTGGGGTGACCTGGCTGTGGCAGGACCTGAAGAAGCCTGCAAGGAAGATGGAGAGGGATTGTTTCCAAGGGACGGAGTGACCTGGCAGCCAAGGCCGTGCCTGGTGGAACAGCAGCTGCTGAACAAACACTGCAAACCCCAAAACAAAGACAAAGCCTCCACCAAAACCAACAGCTGCTCTGGAGCCAGGCAGGGCTCATTAACTCAGAGCAGGTGCTGCTGCAGGTTTCCACCCATGGCATCCAACAATCTGCTGCAGGTTTCCATCCATGGCATCCAATAATCTGCTGCAGGTTTCCATCCATGGCATCCAACAATCTGCTGCAGGCCCAGCATCAGGGGAGCTTGGGAGGGCAGAAAGCATCTCTTGGATCCATGGCAGTGTTGTTTTGGTAGCTGTTACTCGGGGTTTTAGCTGCC
This sequence comes from Pyrocephalus nanus, assembly GCA_038380795.1. Classification (NCBI taxonomy): domain Eukaryota; kingdom Metazoa; phylum Chordata; class Aves; order Passeriformes; family Tyrannidae; genus Pyrocephalus; species Pyrocephalus nanus. Next base: position 2,817,359 of record CM076288.1, on the reverse strand, counting down.
TGTGGTTCATTTTTTTTTCATTTCCTACACCCAAAATGCCACTCAGCCAGAGGCAAGTGTCCATCCAGTGCTCACAGTTCCACAGTTAAGCCCAGAAACCCCAATTAATCTGAGGGTTCACCCTACCAGGTGCCCCAGAACCACCACAGCTGACCTGTGGCAGATGTTTGAGTGTCCTCCATCCTTCCCCTGGAGCATTTTCCCTGCCTATTTTACCAAAGGCAGGGTTTTTGTAGGGGGGGAAAAAACCCACCAAAAAAAAAAAAAAACAAAACACCTCTGGAGCTTTTAGAAATTCCACCCCAATGCAAGTTTTCCAAGGGTTCAGGAAGACAAAGGTTCCTTTCCAGCTGTGCTGTAGGTTTGGGAATTACCTTTAAACTCCAAACCCCTCTGATCCCAAATGGTCCCAGCTGCTTTTGTGCCTCTGGGCACTCAAAATTTAAACTGAATTTTGAGTGCCTAGGACAGGCCTGACAACCAGATCCGAGTATCGAAGCCACAGAGCAGCTTTTTGAAACATTATCCCAATTTTGTCTCCTAGTAAATAAGTTGTTTTAAAGCTGAAATCCTAAAATCACTGAGGCTTTCAGTGACTGCCTCTGATTTTACTTTTCTTTTTTCTTTCTTTTTCCCCCAGCCACAAAGCCAAATTATACAGGGTATATCCCACGTAATTCCTTTTCTGGCCCTATCTTATCTCCAGCTCTTAGCTGATGTGATTGAAAAAACTCTGCCATTCCGTGACAGAAATCCCAACAGGGAGTCCTAAAAGCCCTCCCTGCTCTTCAGGAGCGGGTCCAGTCGCTTCAAAATGGTGCTCTTTCTTGAGAGATGTCTTTTTTTTTTAGATATTCCTTTATTGATTTTTAATTCAGCATTTTTATTTAAAAGGGGAAAAAAAAAAAAGGCAAAACAAAACAACAAGTTGGCCTCCCAGAGGTTTAGCAAAGGGACAAACCTCCCCCAATGTGTTTATGAAGAATCTTTCGGAGGCAGAATTTCCTTGGGCTGAGTTGGGTGTAATTTTTGCTGGCATGACAACTTCAGATTAGAGCTGGCAGGATTTAGAGCTTCATCTCTTTGTATTCACCTCAGTCAATAAGGCAGCAAATTTATTTAGTGTCCAGAGTCAGTTTGCTGTCTGTCTGGTGCATTGTTTCACAGTTAAAAATGGCAATACATCTGTAGATCTATTTTGAAATGAATGGCTTTCAATACCCGAGGAGAAGGATGAGAAAACCTGTTTGTGCTGCTGCTGACAGAGAAATGAATTTCTCCACCGACTCGAATTTCAGAGGTTTGATTATTTTTGTGTGATTTTTTTGGGGTGGGTTTTTTTTTTTCCCTTTAAGAAAGTTTTCTGCTTGTTAAAGTTCCCCCAGTTCATCCTGGGAGAAGAAATTGTGAAGAATTACGTGTTGCAGATGCCTTTCTTTAGGGTGGCAGTGGCACCAGGCAGACCTTGGTGCCACTGACACCCCAAATGCAAGTGGCACTCGAGGGGAAAGGTTCCCACGAGCAATTTCTGAGCAAAACTTGTCTCTGAGGGGGAAAAAGGGAGGGAGAGGATGGGCAGTTAGAAAATGTCCAGGTGGGATAATCTTTCTGCAGGTAAAATTTGGGGCAAATTCTGGCTTCTATCCCCCTTTTCACCGTTTGGTGTGTAGTCACATCTTGGACTTGTCTGAGACCAGAAATGAGAAAATAACTGGGGTCTGTCCCTTCTTTCCTTCATCCCTGGCAGGTGATTAAATTTCTTGGAGAACCTGTGGCCTGGAATTAGTTCATCCACGTGCTTTGACCTCCAGCCCATTCCAGGCCCTGCCTGAAGCCCCCAGGGCTGTGGGGAGGGTTTGACTTTGCTGAAGTCTTAATTAAAGAGATTTAGATCTTGCAGTATGCATAATATGTATATTATGCATTAATATATTAATGAATATATAAAAGAATTCTAATTTAGCACATAAACTTAAAAATAAATGGGTTCATTAAGGAAGTGTAATGGGCCATTTAGAGCAGAAAATGGGTGTCATTGAGAGAGGAGTTTTCAGACCTCTTGGGTGCTCAAGAAGTGAGAATTCCAAGATGTTATTTGTAGATCATTCCTGGGATCTCACAGGTAGCCAAGTGAAGGAAGGCAGCTGGAATGTGGAAGTGCAGCAGGGTTGGGAGCTGCCCAGTGGAAATCAGTTTGCAAAGCCCAGTTTGGAGCTTTTCTGGGTCTTCTGTGAATTCCAGTTTGGCTGCTCCACTTTCCCCCCCACCCCTCAGTAAACCCCTACAGTTGTGTCTGTCAAGAACCACTTCTAGAATCTACAAAAGTGAAAAAAAAAATCCTAAAAGCTCTGAGGCATCAGTTTACACAGAGAAGGAAACCCAGAGCACTTAAACTGTGGCCCTGCTGCCACTCCAGGTGGATGATGTGCCCACAAGGGACTAAGTAAGCAGCCATTTACATGGACTGGAGTGCAAAAACATTCCTGGTCCAGCTGGACAGGGAGAAGGAAACCTGCTTAGTTTCCCTGTTATTAGGTAATTTATTTGTTGTTTCCTCTCTGTGAGATCAGACATCACAGCAGGGTGTATTACCAAACCAAATAAATTCCATATTATGCAGTGCCTTATGATCACTAATGCAGAGTAAAAAAATTAGTCAGAGCAATGACCTCACACACCTTTGTGTGGGTTTTCTCCCAAACAATTCCTTCCCAAATACCACTGGGATCTGCAACAAGTTTTTCCTCCCCCTTATTGGATTTTCCCTTGTTTTCTGAGTCTGCTTCAAGTCCCAGGACAAATTATGGGCAAAAGAAAAGATGTTATTTTGTGCAAAGTAAAGACTCATTTTTATTTTAGGAGGGAATTCCTCCCTGTGAGGGTGGGGAGGGGCTGGGATGGAATTCCCAGAGAAGCTGTGGCTGCCCCTGCATCCCTGGAAGTGCCCAAGGCCAGGTTGGACAGACCTGGGCTGGTGGGAGGTGTCCCTGCCCATGGCAGGGGTGGCACTGGATGGGTTTTAAGGTCCCTTCCCACCCAAACCATTTCAGGTGCTCTACCTGTGAGGAATCATGTGGAGCATCAACCCTTGGGAAGCTAAAGCTGGAAAAACCCAGCTGGAAAAACCCAGCAATTTTTCTTTCTGCTCCACTGAAGCTCCTGATTCCCCAAGAAGTTTGAGAGACTTTTTCCTCTGCTTTAAAAAAAAAAAAAAAAGGCAAAATTAATTGGAAATGACAAGAGGAAAATGATCCAGCTGAATGCTTTGATAAGCAATCAAGGCTTAATAGATTAGAAAATATAATTAATTACTTAATTATACTCAAAGTGGTTGTTGTTGGTAGATTGTTCAGTGAAAAGCCATTGTTGGGTGGGAGGAGATGCCCCTTGCATGAATATCAGGATCCAGGATTTGCTGCTGGCAGGGACTCGTGGTGAGCACAGGGGGTTGTTCCACAAGTTTTCCAAAGGGCTGGAGTTACTTTGCCCCATTTTGCTTTGGTTTGAGTTTGGAGCAAACCCTGGCTGGAAGAATTTAGGGATTAAAAAAAAAAAGGTTGCTCCCAAATTGATCCAAGTCCCAAATTCTGGGATTTTCAGGGCTTTGCAAAAGGTGGGGGTGGGGGTGAAAGGTGGAAGAGCCCCAGTGTGGGGGACAGAGGGATCTGGGCAGGTCATGGGGACACCCAGGTGAAGGTGATGAAGTGGTTTGGGGTCAGTGTGGGATTTGGGAACGTCCAAAGGGGCACAGAATTATGGGAAGCAGAATTCAGGAGGGTCAGACTCGCTTTGGAAGATGTAACTCAGCTCTGCAGATGGGCTCCAACCCCTTCCCCAAATCCCTGGGACTCAGGGATGAACAGAACAGCTGAAAAACAGCCCCAAATTCTGAATTCTGCTGCATAATCCTGCCTGCAAAACTGTGGGGTTGGGGATGACGGTGCCAAGCACTCACCAATCCCTTCATTACCCACCCAAGCTCCTGTCCTGACAGCCAGTCCGTGAGGGAACATCCATGGAATTCTGATGGGAAGGCCTGGGATTTAGGATGAGCCACCTTTCCACGGGGCTTTGCATTGAATAAACAATATTAAAAAGCAGCTCTGAGACAGCAATGCCACGTTTCCATGGCAAAGGACAGGGAAAGGCAACGGTTGTGGTTGGTAAAAAGAGACTTTGGAGCAGTGGGGAAGGTGCTGGAGCTCTCTTTTACCATTTCCTGACAACACTGGGTTTTTAGAGGCATCATCTTTTCCTGGTGGAAACCTAAAGAGCCAAAATGTGCACCAGGATCAGGGAATCAGGGAATGGAAGAGTGGTTTGGGTTGGAAGGGACCTCAAAGCTCATCTCAGTGATGGAATCCCCATCCCTGAAGGGATTTACCAGCCCTGGGGATGTGGCACTTGGGGACACGGGTCAGGGGTGGCCTTGGCAGTGCTGGTTGGATCTGATGATCTCAGAGGGATTTTCCAACCTAAATAATTCCATGGCTCCACATGAAATGCTGTATCCAGCCCAAACTGGAGATGAGTGATGATGTTTGGTGGAAATACCCAGCCAGAATCCTGGACTCTGGGAGCAACTGGAAAACTCTTTCCTTTCCTTTCCTTTCCTTTTTCCTTTCCTTTCCTTTCCTTTCCTTTCCTTTCCTTTCCTTTCCTTTCCTTTCCTTTCCTTTCCTTTCCTTTCCTTTCCTTTCCTTTTTCCTTTCCTTTCCTTTCCTTTCCTTTCCTTTCCTTTCCTTTCCTTTCCTTTCCTTTCCTTTCCTTTCCTTTCCTTTCCTTTCCTTTCCTTTCCTTTCCTTTCCTTTCCTTTCCCCTTCTCCTTCCCTTCCCCAACTGGTGGCTCAGTGGGGTTTTAGATCAAACCAATAACAGGAATGTCAATAAATTCCCAGGATTAGATGGAATCACCCCACATTTCCAGGGGCTGTTGGAATAGAAGTTGTTACACTCCCAGCTCAGGGGTGTCTCATGTTTGTAGCAGGCACTGAATAATTAAAAAAAAAACAGAAAATACAAGATTTTTAATAGGGCCCTTAAAAACTCCACAGAGGTCAGAGGTGCTGCCCGAGGAGATGTTGGAAGAGTGAGCAGTCCTCTGAAAACAGCTCAGGGGTGATCAGGAAAACAAATAAATGGAGAGAAACAGGAAAGAATCGAGAATAAAACATCATTAATCCTCTCTGCTCCCCCCATGTGAGGGGAGTTCCTGCAGTTCTGATCACCTCAAAACTGGGAAACAAGGGAGAGAGAGGAAGCAACGGGAAGATCAGAGGTATGGAAAGTCCTACACGGAAGGAGGTGGTAAATGAACAACATCCCTGACCCTGGAAGGGAGATGAGTGGGGGGAGATGGGATGGAATCCATGATTTCCCAACAAATACCAGCTGGTTGCAGCTCTATAGAGGAAGTTCTTTGCTGTCATAAACCCTCAGCTCACAGATCTCTAAAAATCACAATAATCTCACTGTCCCTTCTGGCCATGTCAGCCCCTCAGGGACAGGAGGGAGTTTTCTGTGGGGTTTAAACAAATGGAGTCCTCACCTTGTTCTGGACCCTCAGCAGACTGAGCTGTAGATTTATTTAGTCAAAATAAACCAGCACAGCCCAGAATTGCCACGGAATTAGTTTGCCAGACAACAGGATAACGATTCCCTGGCTGTGCTAATTGCATTAACACAGCCCTGTTCCCTGACTGGGGTAAACACCACCCAAAGGGAGGGCAGAGCTTTGTTCTCACAGTGGGGCAGGGACGAGGTTTGTCCCTGAATGTGGTTTTCTGGCTCTTGTTCTTGGGCAAACAATTGTTTTTTTAGTTTATTCTGCAGCGTGGGTGGGTGGGGGCAGAGCAGCTTCTGTGCTGTCCCCTTCTTCAGGGGGGTTATCCAGTGGATATTCCCACTTAGGAAAAGTGGGAAGGTTGCAGTGGTGCAGAGTGAAGGCCTTGCCTTGCATCTGACTCCCAAAAATTCGCACATCCCAAAGGAAACCTCACTTATTAACATTTTATAGTGGTTTGTTTTAAAAGGAGTGGGCTTTGGTTGTGCTGTGGTTTGAGTGTTGGGCTCTTTTTCCTCCAGGATATCTTGGGGAACACGTGGAAAAAAAAAAAAAAAAAAGGTTGGAGTGTTAATGTGTGCAGAGCAGGGCAGGGTGGGATTTTGGGATGTCTGTGCAGGGCCAGGAGCTGGATGGATGATGCTGCTGGGCCCCTGCCAGCTCAGGATATTCCGTGAGTGCCTGTCAGCTGAAGAACTGTCCCCACTCTGTGCACACACCCAGAACTGTCACCTGTGGCAGGGAGTGGCAGCAGAGCCCTCAGTGAAGGACATCTGGTGAGGAAAGATGTACTTGATTATACTCCTCTTGTATTGATACCTTGGCAAAAGGGAAATAAAAACAAAAAAACAACCCTACAACAAACTCATCCCCTCATTTGTCAGCCCCAAACCATATGGTGGAGGCTACAATGGAGCCATGGTTGATCACCCTCCCCTCTAATGTGCAGCTGTTTGCTTTCTGATGGATAAATATGTGTTTAAATAATGCAGCCCACCCAGCTCTGTCCATTTTTGTCTAATGTTCCCTTTGACAACCGAATGTTTCCATTATGCCCAATAAACATCTTGGAGCCTGACCCGTTCCTGCTTTAAAATGCACATTAAGGTGCCTTTCCTTGGCTTCACCTTCCAAAGGCAGCTCTGCAGCTGTTCATTATTTCCAGCACTTTACTACAAGAGGCTCGTTGTCAGGAGATAATTTTTTTTTTTTTTGTTCCTTCCTCCCCCTCTCCTTAGAACTTCATTAAAAAAAAAAAAAAGTTCTAGTTCCTGACCACAAAGCCCCCAATGAATGGAGGATTGTGGAGGAGTGCTCCTTCTCCTTGCTCTTCTGGGGCTTTTTATGCCCTTTATTCTGGGGTAAGAAGGAGGGAAACCCAATAATCACCGGGAAGCTGATGGATAGAGTGAAATCGTGGCTTAAATAGCCCCGTGTGGGGCTGGAGTTCAGGGAGATTCCATCAGCAGAACACTTGTGGAGTCCTGGAATGGTTTGGATTGGAAAAGACCTTAAAGCCCATCCAGTGGCACCCCCTGACACCTCCCAGAGGATCAGGTTGCTCCAGCCCGACCTTGAACACATCACAGGAAAGGCCTGTTGGTTTGATAAGGGCTGAACCCAGTTATTTGATGGAGATGAAATAAAAGGCTCTTTGTTGCTGCAGGGACCATTCAATAATTTCAATTTCCGGAATTGGAAGGGCATCTCCAATTTGTTTGAGTGGCCCTTGATCTGAGACACTGGGACAAGGTTTGCAGATTCTGAGAGTCCTAAAACCCCCTTTTGTACAGGCCCAGGAAATCTTTTGTCAGTGGTCCTTACGTGATTCTGTGTGGGCCATATCACACATCAGAGCCCTGTATCTGAGGGTTAAATGAGCATCAGCTCTGCCACAATTCCTGTAGGAAATTCCTGGATTAGGCAAATCCACAAATTTTAAATACATGGAAGAATTATTGAGGAAGTTTGCAACATCTCTATCAAATATAACGGGGGAGCAGCAAGGGCTGGTTCTGCTGCTGGGTCCTGACAGCTGGCAATAACAAATGAATGTTAACTAATATTAATTAATACATATAATATAATAAATAATACATAAATATAATACATAAATAGAATACATAAATAGAATAAATAATAAATAAATATAATAAATAAATATAATAAGTAATAAATAAAGAAATAATAAAGGAAATAAAGAAAAATAAATAATGTTATAATACAATATAAATAATATAATAAGTAATATTCACTAATACACATTAAATAATAAGTGAATAATAAATGAATAATAAATAAATAATAAATAAATAAATAATAAATAAATAATAAATAAATGTTCTTGTGAAGAGGAAACAAGCAGAGCTGCCCAAGGTGGAGACCCTTCATGGGGTGGGTTGTGCAGGTCACACCACCTTGAACCTCCTCTCCTTGGCAAAGGCCATGGGCAAGAGGCAGTGGAGCAGACAGAGCCTGGGAGGGATGTGCCTGCAGGAATGAGTCACCAGGAAAAAAAAAACAAACCAGTGACCAGAAACTCCCTGTAAATATTTCATTAATGTGGCAATGCAGCACTCGCTGTGTCTGAGGGATCCAGCACTAAGCACAGGGGGGCATTTTGGGGGAGATAAATCCTTCTGGATGTTTCTGGAGGGGTCTGATCTGGGCCTTGGCTTGGGACACAGCTCTCAGGTGGGATTGTGGTGGAGACCAAGAGCCAGAGCCTGATGTCAGGCTGAGCTTCGACTCCTGGCTCTGGTTCCTTGGCTTTTTGGGAGGAACTGTGATGTGTTAAAGCCTTGGATGTGGGGAAGGAGGTGCATTTGGGATAGATCTTGTGATTCCACCCATGTGGGGTGATCATTTGGCTTCTGCAATACCCACTGATCTCATGAACCTGTTCTGTAAGTGATGGGGAAACACTGTTATGTATAATATTAAAGGATATGTATAATATTAAGGGCTGTGTCGAAACAGCCAGTGCTTTATGCTCTTTTTTACAGAGCTGGGATCATGGAGATAAATTGCCTTTTTTATTCCACATTAATCTCCATCCACCTCGTGCTGTCCCTCACCTGCTCCACCCTGCTCTGGGGGCAGATGGGAGATAAGGAGTGTGTCTCTCAGCCGTGTGCTCTGTGTTTCAGGAAGCCTGGCCAGTCCCCTGGTGAGAATGAAAACATTCTCAGGGATATTTTCACTCTCTTCCCTTTCCAGAGGCCCTTTGGGCAGCTCACTTGTGATCTGACCCTTCTGCTTGTTTGAGGTTTTCAGTGGTGGCAGCGAAAACCCTGGAAGTGTCTCTGTCCTCAGGAGTGTGCTCTGTGATCCTGAGGGGGGAATCCGAGGGCAGCACAGATCCAGTGTCTTTTCCTCAGTCTCTTTTAACCTGTTTCCTGCAGCAATTACCGTGGGATCATTTGTTGAGCCTCCCCCTGTGGCCTGGAGTCCCAGTGTCACCTTTGTTCTCCTCTTAGCTGGGAGTGGAGAGGGAAGGTCTGAGGTGTCCTCAGGGCAGTGGCAGCCACAGATCAATCACAGAATCATGGAATGGTGGAATGGTTTGGGTTGGAAGGGACATTAAAGACCATCCAGTTCCAACTCCCACCAGCCCAGATTATGTGCCAGGCTCTGCTTTGAAGGCTTTGTTGGTCTTGGATGGACTGCATGAAAGAAGAGGGCTCCTAAAAGCAGGAGCAGGCAAACCCCTTGCATGGGGGGCTGTGGCATCCCCTTAAACCACCTTGTCAAGGTCAAAGCCAGCTGTAAACTGGGAGGTTTGAACTGTCTCGGGACACTGGGGAGCTGAATCACTTCCCTGGCCCTCCAGGGGTGTTTAGTTCAGGTCAGGATCACACCTTTGACACGAATCTCAAGATTTTCCTCTCTCAGTGTGCTCCAATCGAGTCCATCCCGGAGCAGGGACTGAATCCTTTGGAGGTTCACCTAAACTGGTGAACCCTGAGTGTTCCTGGGGCCAGCCTGGAGCTTGTTTGGTGTCAATCCCTCCCAGTGTGTGTGCTGTGGACACTGTGCACCCACCCCCAGCTCCTGTGCTCACTCCCAAACACACACACACCCCCCATGGCCACGTGACGAGGGGAGTCATTTCGGGATAAAAGATCTGTATTCGTGTATTTAGCTCGTGGAAAAATCTGTCCCTCAATCTGTGCATCAGCTCTGAGATCTTTTTTTTTTTTTTTTTTTTCTTGTTTGCTATCTGCCTTTCTCCCACCCTTCATCTGTCACGCCTGTCTGGAGTACAAGCTCTGCAGGGCAAGGACTCTCCCTGAGCACACGAGCCTTGGGTACCACCCAGTGCAGCCCCAGCTCTTGTGGAGGCCTCTGGGCACTGCAAATACACAGCAGATTTGGGATTGTGAGAGGTTTATTTGTCTCTTTCTGTTTCTTGTCCCAGTGTGTTTGGCCCTTGTGTGGTTTGGGGTCTGGTCATGGCATCGCCTGGGTCTTACAGGTGGTGGGTGTTGGTTCCAGGTGGCCCCAACGGGTATTGAGCCATCAAAGGGGAGAAATTCCTCCCTGTGAGGGTGGTGAGGCACGGGAACAGGTTGTCCAGAGGCTGCCCCATCCCTGGAAACGTCCGAGGATAAATTGGATGGGGCTTGGAGAAACTTGGGCTATGGAAAGTGTCCCTGCCCATGGCAGGGGATGGCACTGGATGGACTTTAAGGTCCCTTCCAATTCTATGATTCTCTGATTTGTAACAATCCAAACTGAATTGTGACCTGGATTCACAGTCCTCCCAAAGCAGCTTTAAGGTCCCTTCCAACCCAAACCATCCCGGGATTCCACAATCCCACACGGAAGGTTGTTAAAGTTACAGCCCCGTGTCCCACCAAGGAAAAAATCAAATTACTCCCCTCTTTGCTGATCCCTTGGGACACACTGGAATTACCTTTCCCGACCGAGAACAAGCTTAAAATAATACCAGAGGAGCTGGGAAGCCTTTGCTTTGCTGGCTGGGAGGCTGTCCAAGCACGCTGGCTGAGGTGAGCTGCAGGTATTTCCACCAGCTGCCCCTTTGCTTCCCAAATTCAGCTCCCAGAGCGGGTTTTCCTTTTCCAGCAGGATTCCCTGAAGCCAATTCTTTTCCTTTTCCCCCCACTCTCGCTGCTGTGTCCAGCACCGGGACAGTCCAAGCAGGCAACAACTATTTTTGCTTATTGTGTTCCTTGTGCCAGCCGAGGGATGAAGTGGATTTGTTCGCCTTTCCTGGGATGCCGGAGCCTGCAGGGCGAGCGGGCTCCGGAGCTCTGCAGCCCTCTCCTGGCTGCATCCGAGAGCTCTCAGAGCTCAGAGAAGCCACTCCATCCTGTCCCAGGGTGTCTGAACACGTCGTTTGTTTCGCAGCCAGACAGATTTACACGTCCCTGTGCCCGCCATTCCAGCTTTGCCTCCCCCCCCAGCTCTCCCCAAGGGGGTCCAGCAGTCCCAGAGCTGCTCTGTCCTGAGCCAGTGGCTGGAGCAGCTCTTTGGGAGCGCTCAGAAACAGGGCAAAACGAGGAAAACTTGCTGATGATTTCCATCTCCACAGGGAACAGACAGCTTGGAGCATCTTCCCTCTCCTCTCTGTCTTCACCATCTTGACCGTGTTGCTTCTGTGCCAGTTCTCAGAGGGTTCATGGTTTGTTTTGGAAAGGACCTTGAAGCCCATATCTCACCCCCTTCCACGAGCCCAGGTTGCTCCAAGCCCTGTCCAGCCTGGCCTGGAACATTTCCAGGGATCCAGGGGCAGCCACAGCTTCTCTGGGCAGCAGAGCTGTCTCTGGCTTAACCACTGAACCTTAGTTTCTGATTTTTCAGTGCTTTTCCTGTGCTGTTGCTGCTCTCTCCTCTCGTGTTACACAGTGGTTGTTTTGAGGATTAGCATGTGGTTTGTTTGCTGTTGTTGTTTATTTTTTTTCTTTAGTGTCATCCAGATATTCCTCTCTGCTTTAAAAGTGTCCCTAAACTACTGTTGCTCAATAATAGCCATTGTTTTGGCTTTCTTGCAGTAATTGAATTGATCTGCTCGGTTTTTGCAGCAGCAAACGTTGCTAAGCCAAGGATATTTCCTAACCCATCTTCCTCCCAGTTTTCTCAGGGATTCTGAATATGCCTTTACCAATGATTCCCCTGCATATTGCAACACTTGCCCAGAGGAAGGAAAAAAGTCATTTGTTTTCTGGAGAGTATTAAAAAATAATTCTCTCACTGGGAAACGTCCTTGCCTGCAATGCTGGCCACTCCTGCATTAATTTTCTGCTCACTTGATCTCTGATGTACAAAAAAAAAATCCTGCAGGACGTGACTGAAGCACGAAGCCCTGTGTGCTATTGATTTTCCAGTGGTGTCTGAGTCCCTTCCCTGCCTTCCCTGCTCCCCCTGTTTGCCATTTCAGGATTGTTTGGAGCTCGGGAACGGCGCTGCTGTCGCATCCCTGCTTCGCCTGTGGCACAACTGTCACAGCTTTGGCCAAACAGGGACTTGTAGCAATTCATCTTTGAGGGTCTTGAGGCCTTTCAAGAGCTGGAATTCCTTGTTTTGCCACAGGTGAGTGGGGGATAACGGTGTAGCTGCAGCTGCCAGGAGTGCCTTCATGGTTATGTGCAGGTAGATGGTTTGGGCTGAGCAGCATCACCCCTCAGCACAGGGGGGAGGAATCAGAATTCTCTGTGTGTTCAGTGGGAGCTGAGGGTTTGCTCTCCACCAAACCAGGCTGTCTCCCCGGAATCCACGGCCTTCAAGGAGCCCTGAGCTCGGATCCTCCAACCTTGGCAGCAGGCAGTGCCACCCACAGCCTGCCAGTCTCCACAGAGCCATGGAATCATGGAATATACTGAGTGGGAAGGGACCCACCAGGATCATCCAGTCCAACCCTCAGCCCTGCCCAGGCCCATCCCCAAGAGTCCCACCACGTGCCCGAGAGCATCACCCAAGAGCATCACCCAAGAGCATCACCCAAACGCTCCTGGAGCTCGGGCAGGCTCTTCATCCTCACCCCTGAGTTGTTTGGGGTTTTTTTCACCTCCCTCCACGTAAAACAGGCATTTCCCTGGGGCTCTGCCCTGCTCCACCTCAGCTCCTGGTGCTGCAGGGTGTTCCTTACCCTGAGAGGAGAGGGTGGTTACACAAACCCTCACCCCACCGTGAGTCACAGCCCGGTACCTTTTGGAATTTGGGTTGTTTGCAGTTCCCTGTGGGTGGCAGCGCTAATGGGAGCGATCCATCAGCAGGAGAAGCTCTCCTGGTCCCTCCTGCTCCAGCCAAGGGGTTTGTGCCACCTCAGGGGACAGTGGGGGCAATGAAACCCTTGTGATTCCCCAGGAACTGAGGCACTCGGGATGGCAGGAGCTCCTCCCGTGTCCCAGGAGGTCGGTGGTGCCAGAGGCTTCTGCCCCTCTGGAGAGAATTGATCTTCCCCCTCTGGAAAGAATTGATCTTCCCCCTCTGGAGGGAAATGATCTTCTCCCTCTGGAGAGAATTGATCTCACTGTTTTCTCTCCAGAAACAAAGAATTCCTCGAAGCTGAGCTCGGTTTCCACTCGTGGTTCTTTGCTCTCTCCTCTCCCTTGAGTTCAAGGCTTCCCTGGGCAGCAGCTCTGGGTGTTGAGGGGCTCAGGGCAAACACCAGCAGCGACTCTGTTGTTTTTTCTGCCGGTCATTCTCTGCTCTGACACCCATTTTCTGTGAGGAAGGGACCCCTTGGGGTGGCTGGAAAAGAAAACATCTGCTCTCTTAGGGCACTGAATTTGAAATGATGGCTCCTTGTCATCTCAGAACTTGTTGGGGATGCAGGGGCTGGAGACTTGATTTTTTTCACTGAAGATAATTTTTGTTTAATTTTATGTAAAAATGGTTTTTATTGAATATTAAATATTCAATATTAAATGGAATTAGGGCCAATTAAAATGTGGCTCTAAGCTTTTTTCCAATCCAAATGGGTTGAGACTGATCTGACTCCAGCCAAAAGCTTTTGGGTATTGTACAAGTAGCTAAAATAGAAAGAAAAAAAATTTCCATTTCTTTTATCCCTTTCTTCTCACAGTGGTGTGGGTTTAATCACCACTCATCATGTTGCTTTGTTTGTACCTTCTCATGTCTTCGAGACAAAATATTGTGCAGTTTGAGTCACGTTTCTCCCACTTTAGGAAAGGCAGTTTCATTCTCCTGATGTCCAAAATCAATGCACAGCTCTGACCAGTATTTAAAAATCTTTGAGGAGGCCATCCATTTCGGGGGAGCTCTTTTGCAGCCTGTAAATTGTTGGAGATGTAATGAAATTCCTGGGAAAAACAGAGCTGGAAGTGTCTAAAGGAAAGCTGAGAAAGCCACGACATTTTTGAAGGTCTGTGGATTCAGGAACCCCAGGTGTGAAGAGGAGGCTCCCAAAGGGATTCTTTACATCTGGATGGGGAACTCCTCCAACTGCACCTCCTTTGGAGCACTGATCTTCTGTCCCTGAGCAATGGGAAAGCTTTTTTTTTGAACCACCATCCCTCTTGGATTCTCTAGGAACTGATCCTGATAGCACTGAGGGCAATATTAATGCCTTTCCAATTAGAATATCCTGATAATTTGTTTATTTTGTTGGCCCTCCATGGTGGGAAATCAAAGGTTCCTGTGACCCTCCCTGGAAGCTTCTCATCAGTGGGGCTTTTTGGCATAAAAAACCACACCAAGCAATTTAAAAGAAATATTTAGCCCAAGGAACAATAACAAGGCTTAGAAGAATTATTTTTTTTCTTCTTCTTCTTCATTCTGGGAGTTTCCTTTAGGGAAACCTTTTCATTTCCTGATTGAAAGATCAAATCTGCCCATGGAGGGAGCAGTGGGGTGTGGATGATTTTTCTCCTGATCTCTAGAAAAACGCAGCTAAAGAGCCCGTGGAGAGGTTCTGCTTTAAAGGGAAAGGCATCTATGTGATGGGATAGGAGGATTGGGAAGTTATCTGTGGGAAGGGAAGGGGAGCTGAAAATCCACTTCCCAGCAGAACTGACAGGGGGACGTGACACAGGGGTTTGAAACGTGGGATGCACTCGGCAGGGATGGCCAAATAAATCAGCCAAGCCTCTCCTTGGTGCACCCTGCACGTGGCTTGAAAGTTGGACAATATTTCCAGCCCCCAAATCAGGAATTAATAGTTGTATTTTAATTTGGTTTGTACTGGATTGATCCACTTTGTAAGGTATTACACAGCCCCTAAATGGCTTATTAACGTGACATATGATTTCTTAGGTTAATATACTTCTAATCATATCTAACACAGTGATGTTTGTTTAATTCCTGTAGTTATTAATTATCAGCCAGCTCTTCATGAACTCTGAATAGATCTTTAATAGGACATGGAGAAGTAATTGGGGGCTTCCCCATGTCTCCTGTCTGATGTTTCTCTCCATTTTTCAGACTAAGTCCTCTCTTCTGACAGTCTGTGTCAGTTTGGGGATCCCATTTCCCCAGCCAGAAATACAACAATTGAATAAGATCAAGGGTCCATTTGTCAGTCATTAGTGGGATTTAGGCTCCAAATTTCTACTGACACCAACTTTTTCTTTTTCACCAGGACATGATGTGAGACCTGCCAACCACAACCTTTTATCTCCAGGTTCCATTTTCCTAAGGGAAAAGTTTCCATTCCATAAATTGAAAAAGCCTTTCTGTGCCCAACCCTTCAGGATATTTTGGGCTTGGTTCTAAAGGCCTTGGTTTAATCCTCAGACTTCCAGGATCCAAGCCTAAATCATAGGATCATGGAATGGTTTGGGTTGGACACATGTCCAAGTTTGTATTTGTGTGTGCAAAGAACTGGCACATCCCTGTGGGGCATCAACCTTTGGTGGATGTTCAGCAGGCTTTCCTTGATTTCTTGGAGGAAATTTGGTGGAATTTCTTGCTGATTTTGGGGCTGGGGGCTCAGCACCACGTGGGGTTGGGACCTTCAGTACAGACTGAGGCTGCCACCTCCTCTCTCGTCTCCCAGGGGCAGCTGCACAGCCCATTCATCTGCTTTGGGAGGAAATAAGGCAGGGCAGGTTCCTGTCTGCAGTGGGGAGGAAATGGAACATGAAATTGTGGGAGATTGCTGGTGGGAATTGCACCTACAGCTCAAGACCCCAGAAGTGCCCAGCGGAGGCACACGGACCCCAGGCAAAGCTGCCCATGGGATCTGAGACCTCTCAGAAAAGCCTGGGCTCGTTAGAGACCTTGAAGACCACCTAAAACTCCAGCTGAGAGTTCTCCTGAGCCTCTCAGATGTCACACACACACGCTCAGTGACGTTTGTGCTCCTGATCCCTCATCCCCCCCCCCCGTAAATGAGCCCTCCGACACCGAATCGGTTTAATAACCGAGCTTTGGATGTTTTTGTCAGTAGGGGAATTACCTGAGGAAACGTGGACTGCAGAACAAAAGGGCTGCTTCAAAAAGCAGCCAGGCAGGCACTGCTGTGTTTGCTCCAGCTGGAAGCAGAAAACACAGCCCCTTTTTGTGTTTCAGCACCAACCTCGGCGCCCGCGTTTGTCCCTCGGAACGGCTTTGATGGCGAGCGTGGGCTGGGGCATTTTTTCCCGAGTAGGGATGTTTCTCTGAGCTGGCTCCAAAGGGATGTTCCAGGGCTGTTGACTGTGATTTCTTTTCAGCAGCATGAAATCACTGGAATTGTTTATACCAGCTCTCTGTGCCTAATGTGCCTGATCAATGAGTCTCCGAGGTGAGCCCGCGTGCTCCGGTGATCACAACGCCACCAATAGTACATCTTGCTTATTTTTACTCTAAATTATGATGGGCTCGAAAATGAACTCTGAATTTGATTTAT
This sequence comes from Pyrocephalus nanus, assembly GCA_038380795.1. Lineage (NCBI taxonomy): Eukaryota > Metazoa > Chordata > Aves > Passeriformes > Tyrannidae > Pyrocephalus > Pyrocephalus nanus. The sequence goes on along the minus strand of CM076288.1, from coordinate 2,800,980 downwards.
CAACAGCCACGATGCTAATTCACCAATGAAGTCATGGTGCTCTGAGGCTCAATATTAGCACTAATGAGAAAACATAGCTGCCATATTTTTTAAGCGCCGAGTTTCCACTACATATGGGCAAGTTCTAAAGTCGCGTGTAATTTAATCGTGTAATCATTAACCAGGCAAGCATTCCCACATAAATCAGGTTACCTGGCTTCCAGGCTACCAGCAAATGTGAATTCCCTGAGAATATTTGTGCTTGGGGTTTGTTTGTTTGGGTTTTTTTTTTATTTTTTAAAAGGGCAGGGCTGGTTGTGATGTCACGCCTTCCATCGGGATGGATGGAGCAGCTCTCAGGTTTTTCAAACAGGTTGTTCCTCCTCTTTGGAGACAGAAGCCCCAGGATTGAAGGTGTCTGAGCTGCAGTGTCTAAACAGGGACTGGGTACAGCCAAGGTGCCCAGACTGGGACATCTGAGACAGTCTGGGGCTCAGGAGGGCAGCACTTCCCCTGCCAAGCTCTGGGTTTCAGGGCCTTGCCAAGGCAGTCCCTTGTCTGGGAATCCTGTGGCAGTTTGTGCCCTTGTGCCATCCTCCTCTCAGGGGAAAAAAATAAAGTGCACTCCATCCCACTTCCCCCAGAAACTGCTGGGATTTCAGTCCTTCCACAGATCTGTCTCCTGTTGGGAATTCCGGCAGGGAATCACCTGGACATCCAGGGCTGTTCATTTGCCTCAGGAAAGCATCTCCTTCTCAGCAGGACATGAATGGTGGGAGATCTTTCTTCAAAAGGGAGCCTTAAGAACAAACCTGTTGTATTTCCATCCTGAAATGGGTCTGTTCTGAGGCCCAAAGGGTGATTTAAGTGTTGATCAGGAAATCATTTCAGCCTGGGATGGACAGTGGTTGGTGAACGGGGAATGTTGAGAAATAACTTCACAATCCAGGCCAGAATCTCGCTGTATTTTGGGTAACTGCAGTTACTCCAGCTTGGTTTAGGGGGGCTGGTTGTTCTCCAGCAAAGCTGCTGAGCTGGGAACCTCTCCAGTGTCACTTGGACTGCGGGAAGGGAGGATTTGCATTCCTAAATTTCCCCTGTTAAATCTTTTGTCTTCCTCCCCTAGCTGGGGATTTGTGTAAATGGGGCCTGCAACAGGAGCTCTGGTTGAAGTGCTGTTGAGGTGCAGAGTTTGTTCCACTTGGGAGTGAGGATGTGGGGAGCTTGTGGGCTCCAGGAGTCAACAGGGGGTGACTAATCCCAACCTCACAGGGCAGGAAGGGCTTTGTGCAACAACTCGACTTCTCCAGAGCAGGGATTAATTCACTGACTTCATGAACTTGTCTGCACCATTGGATGGAATAACAGAGTCATCACAGGATGGGTTGGGTTGGGAGGGACCTTAAAGCCCATCCAGTCCCTTCTCTGGGAATTCCACCCCAGAAATTAAAATAGAAGGATTAAATAGATTTTTTTTTTTAAAGAAAATGCTGTGAAGGCACAAATCTGCTGTGAAACCTTCTGGCATTCCAGGAGTTGCCCAGGGAAGCTGTGGCTGCCCCTGGATCCCTGGAAGTGTCCAAGGCCACCTTGGAGCAACCTGGGCTGGTGGAAGGTGTCCCTGCCCGTGGTAGGGGGTGGCACTGGATGATTTTAAGGTCCCTTCCCAAACCCAAAGCATTCCAGGATTGTGTGATTCCATGTCCCACCCTGAGCATGGAGTGGTAGCTGTGAGCGAGCCCAGGGAGCCAAGAGCTGAGTCAGATGTTGTGACAGATCCTCCAAAGAGTTTGTTTTGCATATGTTGTGTTTCCATATGATCAACTCCTCGTCTTCACTTGCAGCTGAACTCCTTCCAGGACTGAATTTAAGGAGTTTGGGGGTTGGTGGCAGCAGAGTGGGAGGGGGGGGGGACAGTGCAGGACCCTGTGCAGAGAATCCTGTTCTGCTCCTGCCTCTGCCTTCCCTTTGCTGGCAGGTCAATCCTCAGCCTCACTCCCGTTTTTGGCCCATGAAAGATTTGCCCTCCATAAAAAAAGGACTGAGATAAAGATTCCCAGACTGGTTGAAGTTGGAAAAGGCCTCATAAAATGACTCAGCCAAGGTCACAGCTGAGTTTGCCAGGCATTGGTTCCGTAGCAAGAGCGAAACAAAAGGGAAGTTACTTCAGACCTGGAACTAAAATACTTATAAACTTAATTCTCGACAGCTTGGATGGTTTTAAATAGGTTTTGTTGGTCTCTGAATCAGCAAAAATGCCACAGTAGGAGCTGTGTAAATGAAAACAAGGGAGAGAGTCTATAAAATCACCGAAAAAGGTCTGAGAAGGGACGTGTTTATCCACTCTTTAGGGATGTTTTGGAGATGCTGGTCCCTCTGACTCCTGTTTGGGGTTTGCAGACAGGCCTCAGGTGGTTAATGAACTGTGTGTTATTGCTGCAGAGCAGGGACCTCCATCGCCACAACACAAACAGTCCTTGGCTTTTATGGAATCATAAAGAGCTGCCTTAAAAGCTGAGGACAAACTCCGGCCCTGAGAGGAACTGGCACAGAAACTGCTGCATCCAAGGGGAGATTCGGGGGTCTCATCCCATCAAATTCTCCCCAGCAGCTTCTCTCCTGCATCCTCGCCATTCTGTCGTGCAAAACGAGGTTTTCAGCTGAATTCCAGCCCGGGGAAGAATTTTTTGGGATCTGTCCAGGGTCCTGCAGGGCTCAGACTGCTGAGGGGATCCACGTGCAGGAGGAGCTGCGACCCTGCAGAACTTCCCACGTGCTTCTCAATCCCTTCTCTTTTTCCCTGCCCTTTTGAGGGAAGTGCTCCACGCAGTGAAAAATTTCGTGAGGAATTAGCTCTCTAGTCTTCCCTTAAAGTTCAGCCCGGAAAATAAAAAGGCATTTGCTCCAGGATTGGATTATGTGTAGGATTTCTCCAGCTATAACGAGCTCAGGTTTTGTGGCAGCGTTAGAATAAACTCTCCTGCAGTGTGTGTGTTGTTTTTTTTTTTTCCCCAAAGAGCATATTTCTTTCTCCTTGATCAGCTCATCTCTTGCAGACGATAAAATTATCTGCAAGGATCTGGATCTGATGTTGCGCCATAAATCATATTTAGTCGCAGGATTAACATTTGCAAGCGTGGAATATTTATGGGAAAAAAAAAGAAAGAAGGTGGGGAGTGGGGGGGGGGGGGGGGGGGGGCTGGCAGTTCCTGAGGATTTACATAAAGGAGAGATGGGATTCAGGATAGATCTGGCAGTGGTTTGAAGTAAATTTGTACAAGGTGTGGGTCTGCTCTGCTCTGGCAGCATCAGTTGAGCTGCTTTGATAGTGTTTATCTTGGTGAGGTTGGAAGATAAAGAAGCCGGGAAATGATGACCTTGGGCAAGCAGCTTTGTCAGGGAAGGAATAAAGAGAGTTCCAACTGTGCAGAAAGCCGGGTTTGCCAGTCCTTTGACACGCTCAGGCTGCTCTGAGCTCCCTGGAAATTGCTCAGCCTCCTTCCAGGCGCTGGAAGAAGGGCCAGTTTTTGGAAGCTGCTGGGAACACAAACCTTTGGTGGGCTGTCCAAAAGAGGCAGAATTCAGCCCCCAGGACCAGCCTGAACATCTGCCCACAAACAGCCACTGGAAGGGAGAGCAGCTCGCTCTGATCCAGGGTCAGCACTGCCAGCTGTGGGATCCATCCCCACGTGGGGACCCAGAGCACAGATCAGGGAATCCATGGAATGGTTTGGGTCGGAAAGGACCCTAAAGTTCAGCTCATTCCACCCCCTGCCATGGGCAGGGACACCTTCCACTGTCTCAGGTTGCTCCAGCCTGGCTTTGGACATTTCCAGGGATCCAGAGGCAGCCACAGCTTCTCTAGGAATTCCATTCCAGCCCTTCACCACCCTCCCAGGGAAGAATTTGTTCCCACTATCCCATCTAACCCTGCCCTCTGGCAGTGAGAAACCATTCCCCCTTGTCTTTGTCCCTCCATCCCTTGTCCCCAGCCCCTCTCCAGCTCTTGGAGCCCCTTTAGGCTCTGGAAAGGGCTCCAAGGTGTCTGTGGATCCCTCTCTTCTCCAGGCTGAACATTCCCAGCTCTCCCAGCCTGGCAGTGCAGCCATCCCTGTTCCAGAGGGCTCTTCATGTTCTACAGGGCACTGCACTTTTCACCTTTTCAGCTTGTCTTTCCTTACCTTTTTAACACACCTAAAATTGCCTCAACACCACCGGGAGGGTGATGCCAGTGAAAGTGTGGGGAGGGTGACACGCAGAGAAGGATGATTTGATTTTTGTTATTTATTTCTGTCCCTCCTGGGAGGCCTCAGGGGTTGGTGTGGGGATGGTGATAAACGGACCCAGACCATTCCTGACACATCCCCCCGGTGTGCTCTGCTTTCCCTGCAGGTCCCTCACCACATGAAGACCCTACCCTACTACAGCTACGACCAGCCTGTCATCGGGTACTGCCAGGCCCACAAGCCCCTCCACGTCAACAAGGGGTACGACGGCGTGTCCCGGGAGCCGGCGGAGCCCTCCGGGCTGGACCTGAGCCGCGAGCACGGATTCATCGCCACCATCGCCCGCTCGGCCGCCCCAGCCATTTACATCGAGAGAATACCAAACTAAACACCCCCATCCTGGACACCTCCAAGGAGGGGGGGACCTTCCATCTGTGGGGGGGGGGATACGCCAGGAAAGGCGATGAAACCCACCATTCCGGCTCCAAACCTTCCTTCCCAGCGTCTTTCCAGGGAAAAAAAAGGGAGGAGAGAGCGCAAACTCCGCCGGATTCCCGCGCCGAGAACTTCAGGATGTGTGAGGTGTTGTTTTTTTCCCCCCCTCTCTTTTTTTGGTTTTTTTTTTTCTCTTTTTTTTTTTTTTTTTTTTTTGCTTTAAAACTTTCCAACGGATTTCCTCGGTGTAAATATTACAAAGTTAAAAGAACAAAACGAAACAAAACAAAAAACCCCAACGAAAACACACACAGAGAGAGAGAGAGAGAGAGAGATTGTCGGGTTCTTATTACAAAAAAAAAAAAAAAAAAAGAAAAAAAAAAAGAAAAAAAAAAAAAAGGAGGACAAAAAAAGCGAAAACAAAAACAGATTTCACTCCAGGGACGTGAAAGGGATGGATTAAGAGTTTTGTTTGTATATTTGATTTTTCTACATTGCACGGTTCCAGGGAAGGAGAACCACAAGGTGACAAAAAAAGGGGGTGGGGAGGGCAAGGCTCGGGGAGGGGAGGGTTCAACCATGTTTCCTTCTGAAGTGTTTATTACAAAGATTGGTTTAAATATTTTTTGTTTTATTTTAAACAGACAAATGAGAACTATATATTTTCTTTTAATTTTTTTTTTCTTTTTTCTTTTTTTTCGGGGGTTGTTTTTTTTTTTTTTTTTTTGGCTGGTTGGTTTGTGGGTGTTTGGTTTTGTTTTTTTTTTAACTGTCAAGAGTTAATCTTTCAAACTTGAGACATGGGCATTAAAAGCTTATGTTGAACCAAAAGGACATTGGCAATTGATGCAGCAGAAACCAAGAAATGTGGGTGCATGTACATTTAAGACACCGGCTGTACACTTGGGAGGGGCTTTGGATTTTTCCTATTTTCAGTGTGCTTCATTGTTGACACTATAATTACTTTTTTTTTTTTGGAGGGAGGGGGGGGCTCTAAAAATTTTCGATGGATTTACAGCCCAGCACGGGCTTGGCAAGGAAAACTCACGGACGTTTGGGAACCAAAAATGGAAGAGAAGTGCTGGAAACGGATCCGGAGGGAAAACCTTTTTAAAGCATTTAGTGAAACTCACTGGCTGACACAATTTCTAAAACACAGGAGAATGTGTAACATTGGTTTTTTTGTTTGTTTGATTTTTTCTTTTGTTTGTTTTTTTTTGCTTTGTTTTGTGGGTTTTTTTAATTAATTATTATGATCAGTTAGTTTTTGTGTAGTTTTTATCAATAAAACGACGACGACAACAACAACAGCAACAACAAAAAGTGGTGGAAAAAAAAATAAACATATTATTTTGTGGTTGGGACACCACAGCCAAGCTCCTGTTTGGATGGTTTCTCTGGGTGTGTGACATGGTGGCTCCGTGGAGGGGCAGGACTCTGTCCTGTTCCACCTCCATCCCCTCTCAGAAGGAGCTCAGGGAATTATTTTGAGGTTTGGAGAAGCTCCATTTCTGTGTCTCGGCCAGGAAAAGCTCCAGGGGTTGTTTTGGGCCTGGGGGAAGGAAGGGAAGGGAAGGAAATCAACTTTTCTTTTCTTGTTTCTTTATCAGCAGGCAGGTTTTTCAGGTGACAGCCCCGAGCTGAAGCTGCACCAGTTCAGGGGGTGAGTTTGGACCTGGAGGGTGAATAACACACCCAGGGGGTTCAGATCCACTCCTATGATTAAATCACAGCTTAAAAGTGTGTCCAAATTCTCCTCAGGGAAGGTCTTTGTGCTCCTCCTCACTCAGTTCTTGTGAGGGAAGAGGCTGCTCTGGGAAAAAAGATGAAGCAGCTTCTCCAGATCTCCAGGTAAGCCCCCCAAAAAAAAACCCGCAAACTTTTGGCAATTTGGGAAATCTCCACAGATTTCCCCTCCCAGGGTGAAGGGAACTCATCCCTGAGGGATGGAACCTTCGTGGTCACCTCCCAGTGCTGATGTCACAGAGCCCCCAGAGAAGCTCCTGAGCCTCAAAGTGAACTTTGTGCACCAAACAACAGGGTCTGGATGACTTTGGGTGGGATTGTGAACTGCCTGTGCCCACCTCTAACTCATCTTCATCTTGCAGATGTCAGTGGGGCACTGGAATTCCCCTGTCCTGGGGGTGCTGGGGGTGGAATCTGCAGCCAAGAGCCTCCACGAGCAGCTCCTGCTCAGAATTCTTTCCGAGGCAGCAGGCAAAATATTTTGCTCTGATGTTTAAAATAAAAATCTCCCTTGGAATGAGCTGCCCTTTTTCGTAATGAATTGAAAGTGTTCCGAAGATTGATAAACACAATTTCATCTCCACTCCCCACTGGGGAAAAAAAAAAAAGGAAAAAAAAAAAGGTCCCTGAAGGAATTTGGCACTTTGTGCGTGGCAAATCTACTGCTTTTATAGATATTTTCAAGCTGCATGAAGATTTAAGGGTCTAATGTGCTGTGCACTGAAAGTTATTAATTTTTAGGGGGGGTTGGCAGTCGGGCTCCTTTAAATGTCACCAGTCACTTTTTTTGAGCTGTCTGAAGGAAAAGGGGGGGGTAGAGCTGTGAGTCCATCAAGCTGGAACCTTGCCTTAAATTAAGAGAAATAAATTACCTGTGATGGTAATGTCATCATCAGAACAGGAAGAGCAATAAGAAAGGATCTGACTTGGAGTTTGGGCTTGTTCAGAGGGCAGGGATTAAACTCTTTCCTTGCTCCCCAGAAAATGGGGAAAAGCAGATTTCAGGGGGAAAAAAAGAGCAGGAAATGTCCTTCCTGATCCCCACAGAGCCTGGAAAGATGAGGGTGGATTATCTTTAATTCAGCAAGTGCAGCTATCAATGGGAAACAAACCAAACCAGCCCTTTTAGGTCACCCAGAGGAGCTGTGGCTGCTCCATCCCTGGAAGTGTCCAAGGCCAGGCTGGAGCAACCTGGGCCAGTGGAAGGGGGTGGAATGAAATCATCTGTAAGGTCCTTTCCAAACCAGGCCATTCTGTGAATTATTCAGGTGACTTGAACAATTTACCAAGCAACAGACACAATTTCATCTTTATCCTGGCTGTAGGATTGAACTACAGGTAAGACAACTTTACTAAACAGCTGCAAATAAGCTGCCAAACTCCTTCATGCTTATTTTAGTAATTTCTTTATTTTCTTTTTTTTTTTTTTTTTCTGTAGGAATTATCCAAAATGGGGCAGGAAAGGAAGAGGGTCATTCCCTCCTGGCTGTCAGTGTGAGCTTTCCAGGACCAAACCTGCACCTCAAGCCCAGCACTTCCCACCTCGGTCTCCGGGATAACTTTTGGTTCGAGCGAGACAGAAATAAAGTCAAACAAGGCCTCTGTGTTCCACCCCCCCTCACCCCTCCTCTTCCCTGGCACCCCCAGTGATATTTGGTGTATTAAAAAGGCCAGGAAAATCAAGTTGATAAGGCAAAACCTCCAGTAGCTCGTGACTTTCAATCAGTGCCTTGGGCTCCCCAGGGCTCTGAAGGGCTCTCGTTTGCTAAAAGGGTGTGCTCAGAACAGCAGGAACCAGGGGATCTTGAGAGGCTGATGAAGGAGGCAAAAGAAAGCATTTTCCACCAAAATCCTCCTGGGATTTAGAGTGGAAAGAGAGGGCAGGTTAACAACACATCCAGTGATGTCAGCGTTCTGCTGGGGGGGGAAAAAATACACGTGGCCATAACTTAGAGCAAAATCCATCCTATCCTCAAATCACAGAGTGGCCTGGGCTTGGAAGATCCCTTTGAAATTCCTGGTGCTGGGGCAAAGGGAGGAACATTCCTCCAAAGTGCAGCTGATGACAAGCAAGCTGCAATTCATAAACAGCCTCCTCAGACACGCCGTGGTATTTGCGATGTATTTATATCACATTACGTAAGATAAACGGTTGGCAAACGTTCATAAAGTATTTATTGGACATGGCCCCCTGTTTGCTCAGTGATTTATAAATCAATGCTGCAAAAGGTGGAAGCGGTGACAGAGTTTCCAGATAAAAATCCGTGGCAAAAATATTTGCTGTGCGTCGATAATTCCGCTGTTAATTAGCTCGGGGTTGGGAACCATTTACAGATCCCTTCCCCACCGGCTCCAGGTCTCCAGGGGGGCTCAGGTTGTGGCCAGACCTCAGGTTGTTCCCATCTGGGGTTCAGGCCAGAGATTGGGACCAGCAGGACAACCCTGCAAGCCTTAAATCATGGAATGGTTTTCATCTGGATTAAAAAGAACCACCTGGGATTTGCAGGAGCTGGAAGATGAGACACAGCTGAGGGAGGGCTGGCTTTGCATCAGTGGGTAAATCCCTTCACCTGAAGCTCATCCCAAGCTTCTTGCCCTGCTTGGGGGTCACCACATTCTCATTCCCTTCCTCTGGGGGGGCTTTGGAGCAGCAAAATCCCAGCCAGGAACCTCCTTCCAAAGCAGCCAAACCAGGTAACTCTTGAAACAAGCCCAAACTGAGAGGTGTTAATGTTTAAGGGAGTAAAACTGCCCCTGTTGAGATGTAAATGAATGCTGGTTTATATTTATCTATGCAAATAAGTTTTTGAAGCAGTGCTTGAGATTCATTCTGGTCCAGGGGATCAGCGTGGGGGCTCTTTGTGCTTCAACCCCTTCAGGCTGAAGTCGTGGTTGGCTTTGGAGCTGCAGGAATGACAATAACTTGTGTTAATGGAGTGTTTGCAAAGTGTTCATCCCTCTGCTGATGGGCTTGGTTTTATAAACCAGAACCAGGTTGGTAAATCAAGCAGCTTTCTTGAGGTATAAGGAGGTATTTAAGTGTGGATTTAGCTTTTCCTTGGTGGGTGAGCTCTCTGAGGTGGTAGAAATGTTCCAACATGTGTTAATGCACCAGTGAAGAGGGATAAATTGAATAAAATATATCCCCTGCTCTCAAGAAGAGGGTACTGGAGGGCATAAATACACACCTGGACACTCACTCCAGGACGTTTTGGATGGTGGCAGTTAATTGACATGTTTTGTTCCCATTTAATCAGGTTTTTGGTGAATGATTCCATCACACTGAAATGGCTCTGAGTGTCTTGTGCAGCCCTGATTTGCTCCAGGGCATTTTCAGGTGGGATTTCTGCAGCCTGCTTTTGCTGGTGGGAATTTTCTGGTGGGATTTGTGCAGCCCTGTTTTATTCCAGGGAATGTTCAGGTGGGATTTGTGTAGCCCTGTTTTGCTGATGGGAATTTTCAGGGAGGATTTTCGTTTGCTGTTTTGTTTGCTGAAATTCCCTGGGAGGGATTGTTTGGGAATTTTCAGGTGGGATTTGTGCAGCCCTCCTTTTCTCCAGGGAATTTTCAGGTGGGTTTTTGTGCATCTCTGTTTTGCTCTTGGAAATTTTCAGGTCTGACTTTTTCCTCTTGCGAATTTCCAGGCGGGATTTCTGTGGCCCCGTTTCGCTTGTGGGAATTTTCAGGTGGGATTTGTCTGGCCCTTTTTTACTGCAGGGAATGCTCAGGTGGGATTTGTGGGAATTTTCAGGTGGGATTTGCGTGGCCCCTTTTTTTGCTCGTGTGGGAATTCCCAGCTGGGATTTGTGTCTGGACCTTTTAGGCTGAGAATTTGGCCTGTCCAGCAGCTCCTGACAGGTATTCCCTGACATTCCTGGCTTTCCTCTCTACTCATCTCTTGTACCTTTAATCAGAGCAGCTCATCCAGGCTGGCTGAGCTGTGTTTTTTTTGGTGGAGCTCTGCAGGCTTTGATAAATAATGTAAATGGCAGCTCAGACAGGTCGATGGAGATGTAGATGAGTTGATACAAGGCTGTGCTGCAGCTTCTGAAGGTTTACAGTTAAATTAGCTGATGGGGATGATGAAGGTTGGGTGTGTGGTTGGTGGGAACACCTTGTTGAGGTCTCAGATCTGCCACTCAGGTCTGTCTGTGCCGTGGCAGCAGCTTAATAAGTGCAGGGGAAAAAAATTAAATATATAATATATCTGAATTTACCACGAGATGGGCTGTGCACCAGCTTCTCTGGGGGAGGAAAACAAGAGGAGGGAAGCTGAGGGAGGGCTGATAGTGAAATAAAAACCTCTCCCTGGCTCCTTGTCCAGAGGACCTTTGCACTTTGGTTGTATTTTGGAAGGTTTAAGGGTGAGATTTCACCCCAGCAGGAATGGTGTCACTGAATCACTGAGGCTGGAAAAGACCTCCAAGATCATCAAGTCCAACCTTCAGGCAATCCCATAAATGATGGGAGATGTCCCAGATGATGAAGAGCCACATCTGGTTGTTCTTTGAACCCTTCAGGGATGGTGACTTAGAGAATTCCAGAAGGGTTTGGGGTGGAAGGGACCTTAAAAATCACCCAGTTCCAACCCCCTGCCGTGGTTGGAACCTTCCACAAGTCCAGGCTCACACAAACACTGTGATTTTATGTTCTGTGTTGCTCCTGCTCCTCTTTCTCGTCCAGAGTTGATTTTGAGCAGCAGATTGATCCCTGTTATTCTGGAACTTTCAGTTCTCCTCACCTTTGGAATTCCACACACTGAGCCCAGAAGGTTCTAAGTGCTTTCTTTTCCCTCTGAGTTCTGCCCCTCCAGCCCTCCCTGCCTCAGTTTCCCCAGTTAAATCCCTGTTAAACCCACCAGTGGGTGGAGATCGTCTACAAATTCAAAATATTTGATATTTTAATAGAACGTGCCCCTTGTGGAGGGGCTCCCAGGTTTCCTGGGGGCAGTTTGGGGGAGTTTTGGGATCTCAGGGAACCCCAAAAGAGCTCAAGAACCCTCTCCCTGGTCTCTGATTTATGTCTGTCCTCCCTCTTGTGAATCCCTGCTGGAGTTTGGCAGGGAGGGGAGGGAAAGCTGGAACCCTGGCTATGAATATTTATCTTGGAATTGAATATTTATAGGGGAATATTAGTGGTTGTTTTAGTGTAAATAACAGCACAGTTGAATTCTTCCCCACAAAAAACATCTCTGTTCCTGTGAAAATATGTAAATATTATAAAAGCCTTTTAGCTGCACAGTGTAAGCTGACAACTTCTGGGTGAGGATGGTTGGATACTTGTTCATACCAAATTTGCTTGGTGTATTCTCTGAAATAATCGAGTTTTGGCCACGGCAGGGGCGATGTTGCTGAATTCAAAAGGCCTAATGTGAAAACTTTGGAAGCAGCAAGAAAGAAAGTTTTGGAAAAGACAACAAGTCCTTTTTCAACCAGGAAATGATGGGTTTTTAGGGGGGAGTGAAGCTGGGTGAACAGCAGCTTTTAAAACCCACAAAGAGCACCAATTAAGGAAAATATTTCTGCTTTTTGGGGGGATTTTTTTACAGATGAAGCTGCAGCATTTGAGGCTTCCTGTACGGGATTGAGGATTTCAGGGGCGTTTTCAACCTTCTGAAAAGCCATCAATATTTCAGAGGCAGGGAGAAAGTTGGTTTATGAACTGTTGGCTGGCATTAAATAATGTATACATAGTTGTGAAGCAAACAAAAAAAAAAATCGATGGCCGTGGCGAGTTCAGCTCTGAAAGAAATCATAAATAAATGTCAACAGCTCCTTCCTGCCCCCGGGTTTTATTGTGCCCATCAAATGTTTGGGGCTCTCTCTGAAACTCTTTTCATCAGTGGGCTTTTGCTTTGTGGCAGATTTTGGGCTGGACATCCCTGGGGGAGCCCAGACTCGTGGGGTTGATCCTCAGGAACGAATTTACAGAGACCTTGAAAGGTTTCTCAGGGGAGAAAGGATGGGCAGGGCCACGTCTTGCCCTCCCCATGCAGAAATCCCAACTCCTCCCTTTTATTGTGAGTCCATTATTCAATAATCTGTTAATTTTAATAGGACTAAAGATCCCCTGACCTTTGGGGATTTAAGATCCCCTGTAACATTTCCCACTGATGATCCTCGTGGGTCCCTTCCAGCTCAGGATATTCTGTGATTTTATGATAATAGATGCACTTTTTCAAATCAAATCACTTTATAAACGAGCCAGGGTTGCCCCCTGGGACCATCTATCATCTACATTAAACTCTATCCACGAGCTTGAAGGTTTTACATGGAATTTTATGCCGGATCAAATTCCAGAGTGTAGATGCTGCTGCTGCTGCTGCTGCTGCTGGATTGGGTGAAATCTGAGCCTGGAAAAAGTCAAGCACTGCTGGTGCTGAGCAAGGACATCCTGATCCCACTCCAGGAGGGAATAAAGCCCTGGAAGTGTCCAAAAAACCCTGTGGATGTGGCACTTGAGGACTTGCTTTGGTGGTGACCACGAGGGGAGTGCTGGGTTATGGTTGGTACTCGATGAGCTTGGAGGTCTTTTCCCACTTGAATAATTCTGTTCCTTTTTCTTTATCTGTGTGGCCAAATCCAGGGACAAACAGCCTGGGAAAAGGGCAGGAATGGGAAGGAGCAGCTGCTTTTGAAGGGAGGGAGGAAACAGCAGCAACAACCCTGCCATAAGCAGTTAAATCTTCAGCTTTAATACCAATAACCACCTTCCTGCCCGGGGAGTTTGGACAAGAAATGATGTCTTTCAGCTGCTCTGCTGCCCTGTAGTGCCTGATATCCCAGTGAAAAATGGAGCTGACAGAAGCTGGTGGTGTCCAAATGGTTTGTAAGTATCCAGTCTAATGAACGAGTTGGAGCTCAGTAAATATTTGCAGGGAAATGTGGAATTAGGGGGGGGGATGCAGCGAGCGAGGTAATTTTCAATTTACTCATCAGTGTAAACATTCATTTAAACCTGATGCTGGTTTACTGATCTTCACTGGCTGGCAAAACAAGATTTATAATTTCCATCCTCCAAGGCAGGGCTGTCCCAGGTACCCAAACCAGGGGGTCATTTTGATGTTGTTTCCAAATAAAACTCCATTTTTTCAGGAATATCAAATCAGGTTCTTGCATCCCACTAGAAGGTAACTTCCCATGTTATTCCAAGTATTTTTTTCCCCCCATATATAATGAGTGCTTCTCCTCTGAGAACACGAGGAGATCTTTCCCAAAGCAAATCCTGTGTCGTGTTTTCCCCCATTATTGTTCAGCAAATCATCCCCTCATCCATAATGGATGTGGGACTGAAATATTCCAGGTATTTAACATCTACCAGCGTTGCCCAGGGAAGGAATTCTCTTCCAGAGATACAGCTTTAATATAAAAGAGAAATAGCTGATATTACCATGTTCAGATGCAAGTGCTGATAATGGAGCCCTGCTGATATTTAATATGGGCTGGATTTGGTGGGGTTTGGGTTATGATACTTTTTTTGGAGGTTGGATTTGTGGTTCTGTGATGAATAGGTGGAATAATTACATTCCCTATAAAATATGCTGCCCAGGACCTCTGTGTCAGGAAAAATACACCTCTGATAGACTGTTTTCAATTTTAATCAAATTGCAGAAATCTTCTATTTCTGGAATATGACTAAACTTTAACCTAACCTGGCAGAGCAACTCAGTTTATACTGAAATTATTGATGCAGAAGAACGGAAGGGGGGTTTTGTGCTGCCTAAATCAACACTTTTTTTTTTTTTCCCCCCCTTACACCTCACTTAACACCCTCCCAGGGCAGAGAAACAATTGATCTCATCAAAATACATCGGTTTGATACCACATTTTGAAGCCTTTGTGGTTGGGTCTGACAGGGAGAGGTGAGTTCTCTCCTGTCTGTGCAGCACAGACACCTCCCACCACCTCTCCTGCTTTCCTGCCGAGTTTTTGTTTGATGGGAGGAACTGGAATGCTGGTGTTGTGCTGATGGAATTTTCCTCGGTTTGCCAGAGCAGCGAAATCCGCTGGAAGCCTCTCCCCAGGCACCTCCACGTGGGTGGAATCAGAGGTGTTGGTGCAGCAGCGGGGATGGGATGAAGGGATTTGGCAAAATCCAGAGCAAGGAGAGGCAGAGAGACGGCCCAGGAAGGAAAAACAACCTTATTTTTGAGAGAGTTGCACTGAGAGGTGAAGGGCTGAGAGTGAGGAGCAGGGGGAAGAACAGATGGAGAGCTGGGGGGACAAAGCCTGGCCAGGGCAGCAGCTGCACTGAGGAGGGGAAGAGGCAGCACTTGAACATCTGTGCAGAGCAGAAACCGAGGTGGGAAGGAGCTGCCAGGGAATTCAGGCCCTGGGATGAACAACTGTGCTCTCTGAGCCCCTGTGGGCAGTTTTGGGTCCAAAGTGAGTGAAGCAGCAGGGCCAGGGTGGTTTGGGGGGGACCTGCTGGCACAAGAAGTGCTTGTGAGAGCGACAGGAGGTGATTGCAGGCTGCCAGCTGAGAGGGCTGAGGTTCTTGCCACGGGCTTTGCAGCAGGTTGAGAAAACATCCTGGAAATGTGCTCTGCAACGTGCCCCCTGCTTGTCCAGCCTGAGGAAGGGCTTGCTTCTCACAGCCCCTTTTCCAAGCAGCCGAGGGTGGCTCCTCTTTCTCGCTCTTCCATCAGAGCTGGGAGGGGTCACTGGGCCTCATCTTCAGATGTGAGACCATCCCTTGATCTTCAGATCCTCTCCCTGGAATTGATTCCTGTGAAGGTGGCTGAGAGGTACTCAGCTGGATTTTGGGAGCAGGGCACTGGATTGCTGCCTGTTGCTGTTTGATCAGCAAGCCTGCATCTGCTTTCCTCAAGTGTCAGGGCAGCAAGTGGTTGAGTGTTTGTGGTTTGAACACCTTTGGTGCAGGGAGGCTGATTTACCCAGGGCTTTGAAGTCCCTCTCCACATGAACCAGCTCTGTGTTTAAGCCCTGAGGTGGAACCAAGGGGAGCCCAACACCCTCCAAACCCACCCCTGGGAGACCTGCAGGAGTGACACACCCAAGGGCTCAGCCCTCTGTGAGTCTCAGCTGCTGAGATCATTTCCACCCAGGGTATATCCAACCCCCCACATTTGTCTGGTTGGTTGCTCAGGTCACTGAGCCTGTAGGGCAGGTCTGGCTGGGAGGCTGCACGTGCCTGTCCCACTTCCAACTCCTCCTTTGCTTCCTGCTGGCACACAGTGATCCTGTCACAAGGCCATTAACACATCCAAGTGCTTATTCCTTCTGGCATTTTGTTCACCAGGACCAGCATGGGGTGGCCAGGCAGGGGTGGGGGGGTTGTGTTCTTTCCTTGTCAGGTTTGGGGTTTACACGGCAGGGCTGGTTTTATCCTTTATTTTTTGTTCCCCGTGTTTACTTTTTGTCCCTGGGCTGTTCTCACAGCTCTCAGGTGGCACTGTTTGCTGTGGACTGTGCTGCTGTTGGAGCCTCCCTGGAATAGGTGCTGTGGAAAACACCATGGAGTGGAGCTGGGGGGCTCTTTCTGCTCCTCAGAGATCCCTGGGAGGGCATTTGATCCCTCCTGGCTTTTTGCAGGTTTTTTCCTTAATTTGCTCTTGCTGGGTGAGTCAAACAGGAATGGGCAGAACATCCAGAGTCTGTCCTGCTTTCCACGTTTAGCTGGTCCCTTCCCTTCATGTCAATTTTGAATTCACATTCCATAAATTCATGGGCTGAGATGCAGGGCACAGAAAAATCCCAGAAAAATCCCAGAAAAATCCCAGAAAAATCCCAGAAAAATCCCAGAAAAATCCCAGAAAAATCCCAGAAAAATCCCAGAAAAATCCCAGAAAAATCCCAGAAAAATCCCAGAAAAATCCCAGAAAAATCCCAGAAAAATCCTAGAAAAAATCAGAAAAATCCCAGAAAAATCCCAGAAAAATCCCAGAAAAATCCCAGAAAAATCCCAGAAAAATCCCAGAAAAATCCCAGAAAAATCCCAGAAAAAATCAGAAAAATCCCAGAAAAATCCCAGAAAAATCAGCTGTGATTCTTGGGATATTATCCCAATAAAACAGCCTAAATCCTTCCAGCTTTACCTGGGAGCTCCAGACCCCAAAACTCGGGCTCTATCCCCCAAATCAGCTTCTCGGCCACGCAGGGTGGGGGTGGCTTGGAAAGGGTCGTCCTTTGTCCCTCCTTGCTTGGTTTGGATCCATGGCAGTGTCTGCAGGTGCAGATGGTGGTTTTTCCAGGAGCTGAGGGTCCTGCTGGTCCTCGCTGTGGGATGGGTACCGGAGTTCTGGGATGTGGGGTCGGGGACAAAGCCACACGCACTTCCCAGGCAGGAGGGATTTCGTGGATCATCCACCTGGGGGAAGAGCTGAGAACGAGCCTGTTCCTCACCCTGACAGCCATTTCCCACCTGGGAAAAGCAGCCGCTGTTTCTGGGTTTGCTTTGCCCCCGTGGGGTCCCTGAGGGTGGGTCAGGCCCTTTCACTGGGGAGGGGATTCATCTCTTTTCTGTCTCCTGTTTTTGAAGGTCCTTCAGCACCTCGGAGAGCAAACCTCAACGTCTTGTCCCGTTGTTAATTGGATGGGCAGGAGGGGAATCAGAAACGAGCCCTTCCAGATTTGTCAATTTTGCGACGCTGTTCAGCCAGCCCAAGTTTAATTTTGGTTAAGAGCCGTTTCATTATTAATGCAGGGAGGGAGCCATCCCTAATGACCCTTGGGACATGCCAAAGTGCTTTAAGATCAGTTTGGGTAGTCAGAGATGTGTGAGTAATAAAATCTGCTCCGTGAAGGGCCTTTGCCCACCCTTGGCAGGGGGGACCTGGCACAGTTCCCTCTTGCTGCTCATCCCCCACCCTGGTCCCTCCTTCAAGAGCCCCCTTCACCTTTTCCTTTTCATCTCTCCTAGTTTTTTCCTCTGCTTTTTTTTTTTTCTTTCTTTCTTTCTTTCCCAGCACTGAAACCTCAAAAGTTAAAGCACCACAGGATGCAAAATGACATAATCAATAGAGAAACTTTCCGAGCTTGCCAAGACTTTGAGGGTGTTTTTTTTTTTTTTTAAAGTGTCTTGCTATCTGTCAGCATGTGCTAATTGAGCCTACACACCCATATGGCATCTGCTCCCTGGAGGAAAGTGTTTCCATAGTCCTGGAGAGCACAGCAAATAGTGGTTGGTGTGGAGGGAAGCGTTTTCCTGGGAATGTTGTATTCTTGGAACCCAAAGTTGGGTTGGAAACCCACAGGGCTCGAGCTGGAGCCTGTGGTGTCATTGCTGCCTCGCAGGAGGGTTTGGGGACTCTGGTCCTGGGTGGGTTGCGTTGGGCTGGGCTCAAACCTCGAAATCTTGAAGCTGTTGGTTGTGAGGAGGGCGAGACAGATGATGATTGGGGGGGGATTGTTAATGAGCCCAAACGTGCAGGCCCTGCAAATGAGGCAGCAGCTCTGCCACACACGAGGGATGGTGGTGCTGCTCTGGCCCCTCTCGTGGCTCCAGAACAGATGCAGCTGCTCCAGTTGGCTTCAGGGATCTCCCAGTCCCACCCTCCCTGCCTGCTGTTCCACCAAACCCCTCCGACAGGGTGCAAGTCCTTCCCCAGCCCTGCCGGGGAGGGGAGGGTCTCACCCTCAGAATTCGTGGAGCATCTGGCACTGTGGGGAAGGGAGATGCTCCCTCACACTCACAGATGGGTAAACAGAAGGAGAATGGGTTGCCTGAAGCCACTCCAGGGAGAGGAAGCATGAAAAAAAAAAACCCAGCCATGCCTTTGCTTTCCCCGGGAACAACACGCTCCCCCACGCCCTGCGTGGAGCTGGTGGGGTGCTTTGAACCTGCCCACCAGCTCAGTCAGAGGTGACAAGAGGCCTGAAAGGTGGTAAATCCCCCCAAATCTGTGACTGTGGGTGATGCAGGGCAGAGAAGTGCCCAGCACTCAGCTCATGGCCCTGCCAGAGGTTTGGGGTTCTGCACATCCTGGAAGCTGCAAACACCTCGATGAGTTCTTGCACCCTGCCCTGCACCCAAAATGCAAAAGCAGCACCCACAGACAGGCAACTGGGCTGGTTTGGGCAGAAAAATGCCTGGAGGTCGGGGCTGAGCTGCTGTGCCACTTGCAGTGTGTGATGTTGCATCAATCACACCACAGTCACAGGGCTGCTGGATTTGGGGGGTGTGTAGGAAAGCTAAAGAGCTAAACTGTGCCCAGGCTCTTCAAACCTGACCTTTGGAGAACGCTGATGATAAAATCATATAGATTTGACCCTGAAAATCAGTGGTTTGCTCTAAAAAGGGGAGAGCTGATGGCACTTGTGCCTCATCTCGATCCTTTTGCTGTGCTGTGTGTTACTTGAGTGGCACCACAGAAATTATACAGATGTGCTAAAATCACCGGGTTTGTGCAGGAATTGCTGGGCTTTCAGTGAATCAAACCACATTCGGTCCTTCAGGTCTGTTTTGCTGCAGGAATGGCACTTAATAAAGTTTGTGGAGCGGTGTGTTCGTGTTTGATGCTGCACCTTGAGAGAGGAGGGATTGTCACCCCAAAAGCTCGAGGGTTTTGTTGTCTGAGCACAAAGGAACTGCTGTGATTGCTGAGGAATGTAAGTGCCTGTAAGTTTTCAGTGTTTTGTTACTGAGTGGATTGTTGGGATTTGTTTTTTGTTTGGTTTTTTTTCCAGGAGGTTTCCTACAGAAACTGGGGGGTTTGCTGTGCTCCAGTACATCAAGGAGTGTTTGTACCACCCTCTGCACGAATCGAGATCAAATCCCAGCTGATGAAAAGCACCAGCACGTTTGTGTGTGAAATAGAGATTGATGGCATGCACCCACCACCCCGTAATAGGTTGTCAGCTGAGAATCTGTCAGCCCTTGTGCTGGAGGAACGAAGTGTTTGGCACTTCTGTGGCATCAACACAACGTGCCTCGGTCACCTCGAGGGTGGGAATGGCCACGGGCACCTTGGGAGGGTCTGGACCACATTCACTTTGTTTCTCTCCAGTTCCTGATCCTTCCAAAGGCATCTCTGATTTAGGGCAGCCTCGTCCTTTCAGCCTCCCCAGCAGTGCTGGTGCCAGGAGGTGTGGGGTCCTCTCTCCAGCCCCTGCTGGGAACCAGCTACTGGTGATGTTGTGGCTGAGGGTGTTTTGTGGAGCTGGGGGCTGTTGGTACCTGCTGCCCTTTCCTTGTCCTGCTCCACTCTGTGATGGATAACGTGGATAACTGTTGGGTTTTCCCTTTCCCTGGGCAGAGCATTGGTGATTCCCATTGATGAACCTGCTTGGGCTGGAGCTAAATTCACACAGAGCTAAATTCCACGTGTGACATTTGTTGTGTTGAGGCATCACAGCATTTTGCCCATTTCTCCACCATTTATTGCCCTTTTTGGCTGCCTCGAGCTGGGATAAATCCCCAGGGAGGCTCTGATTCAATGTGAGACCTGGATTATTGGACTAAGAGCTGGACTGAGCACGCAACCCCCAAAATTTCCTTTGTGTGGGGATGTAGGAAGAGCCCTGATCCTGCCAGGGCTGCCCTTGGAGCCAGTGATTCATCTGAGCTGAGTTTGCTGCCGTGGGCTGGGCGTGTTTATCCCTCAGTGCCAAACAGAGGGGCTGGGCACTGCTGATCCCTCCTGCAGCATTTGCTGCACCTCCCAGGGCACATCCAGCTGTGGAACAGCCACACTTCATGGGATAGGGAGGCAGCTGAAGGGCAGAAATGGCAGGAAAATAAAGAAATAAGCCCAAGGCCGGGAAACTTCGCTTTGCTGCGGGGAGTTTATTTGGGAAGGAAAGTGCTGGTGACCAGATGTGTGTGGGAGCAGGGAGGAGATGCTGTGGGTTTGCAGAGCTGATGGCACACACAGAGTGGGCCTAATCAGATTAGAGCAGCTTGGATGGCTCCCTGCACCAGTGGGAGTTTGGGGTTGGGATCCAGCCTGGCGGTGCCGCTGCGGGAACATCCCAGGACTTGGGAGAGGGGCTCCTGGACCTCCTGGAAGTGGGTCTAGCAGGGTCTGTGTGCTCAGCAGAGCCTGTGCTTCAGCTCCAGCTGGTTACACAACAGGCTGAGTGAGTGGAGCTGCAGCAGAGATGCTTTCCTGCCGCTCGGTGTGGGCGGGACGTGGCAGACAGGAATCCTCAGGTGGGGAGGGGAAGGGAAGGGAAGGGAAGGAGTGCCTGGGGCTCAGGGAATGTGCTAAACTCGGGACCAACACAGAGTTGTGACCCCAGCCCGGCTGTAAATTCCCACCTGGCCAAGCCAAGGCTGGCTTTGGCTGTGCTCTCGCTTGTGATGTGTGTGCTGGGAGCTGGGGGTGCCTTGAGCTGTTCCCAGAGCCTCTCCCAGGGTTTGGACAGGGGTTTTTTTTTTTTTGGCTGCCTGCTGTGCCCACTCACGCTGCACATCCACGGGGACACGAGGCAGGTGTTTTCCTGAGGAAAACCTGCGGCTTGCAGAGGGTTTGTCTTTCAAAAACAAAGCTTTTTTTTTTTTTTTTTATTTTTTAATCATGTTTATGGCTTAGAAACCTCTCTTTGTGAGATGTCCAGACTGATGCAGCAGGAAAAGAGCTGAAGGTGTTGGTATTCACTCTCCTGGCCTAGGGAAGAGCCAATTCTTGCTCTGTTCCCTTCCCAGACCCCCAGAGAAGCATTTTGGGCACCAAAGAGTCAGACCAGACATGGAATTATTCTGACTAAGCTTGTTTATGGACAGTCTGACAGTGGCAGCTTTAGGCAAAGGACACTCCCTTGGGACAGCAGTGACTCAGCTGAGCCTTTTTCCAGCAGGACACACTTGGAATTTAAACCTCCTCTATCACTTCTGGTGCTTCTCTAACCCCTGAGAACTTGCACCCTCTGGCTTGGCTGGTTGTTAACTCAAAGCCCCTTTCGTAGGCTCTCTGGAAGTGTCCAAGGCCAGCTTGGAGCAACCTGGGCTGGTGGAAGATGGCCCTGCCCGTGGCAGGGGGTGGAATGAGATGACATCAGTGGCCTGTTATAAATCAGGAATCAATTCTCCTGCCTTCAGGTTTGGGTTTGTACAAATTCAGAGTGGGTTTGAGCATCTATGTGTGTGCATTTGTTGGCCTGTGACTTGTCACAAAGAGTGGAGAGAGCAGAGCTGGGAGTGGAGATTGGGGTGTCAGGGTGTGTGCTGGGATGAGCTTTGTGTTTGGAGACTTTGTGGCTGAGAAGTCTGCAAACACCTCGGGTTTGAGGCTGAGTTTCTGCTCCATTTCTTTATTTAGAAGTGGAATTCTCTCTCGAGCCGCCCTGTTTCTCACAGCATTCCAGCAGAGTGGCGTTTTCAGCAGCAACACCCGCTCCCTGAGCGTCGCTGGCTGGCTCTGAGCGCTGCGGGTCCCCTCTCTGTGTCCATGGAAATGGAAAAACTTTGGAGCTGTGTCGAGCAGAGATGAGGTACTGATCAAATCCCACCTCCACGTGGTTTTCTGACCTCTCCCCCCAGCACCAAAACACGCAGACCACGCACAGGTCGCTCCTCTTGTCCCTGTACCTGCACTCGCTCCCAGGAGCTGGAAGTGGCTGCAGCCCCAGGGGCTCTGTGCCCTGAGCTGGGGGGTTGATATCCCTTCAAATCCACCTTCTCCTTGCAATCCCAAGGGCTTGCTTTGCCAAATGGCCCCAAGTGTGTTCCTTGCATTTTGCATTTTGCCCGGGAATGGCGTTTTCAGAACAATTTTGTGTCAATGTGCGAGTCCTGCTGACACCCCTGCCCCTCCCCTGGGGGTGCCTGCACATCTCTGGAAGCAGCTGGGAAGAAAACACGGTGCCCACATTCCAGCAGCCTTAAAAAAAGTCCTGTTATCTCAGGGGGTGAGCCCATTTTTCAGTTTCTTAGGGAAGCTCTTGTTGGGTTTGGTTTTGACCCAGCGGTGAAAGACTCTTTGTGGTGCCACCAATTCTTTCCTCTCCAAAGAGGCAATTTTTGGTCTTTGCTTTCCCACACTTGCAGGTGATTACAGGACTAACAGGATGCTGCTGATACTTAGTTTTTATATATATATTTATTTTTTTTCCTTCAAAATGTACATTGAAGGTGCTGGGAGCTATAGCAGTCTCGGGAACTTAATTCCTTTTGAATGAAATTGGAAGTTGCTGAGCAACTTCGAGTAAAATTAACAAACACTGTAAATAATTTATCCCCATTTCCCTCTGGCTGAGTATCCATTTCAATATTGTTTTATGATAATGCAGAGCTAAGGAGTACAAGATATACAAGAATACATTTTTAATTTTTTTTTTTTTGAAGATTTGGGGGTTTCCTGTGTGGCTTGAGAAGTTAAAATTTCCCGTTGGGTTCGAGGCTGTGCTGAGCTGTGGGAATCCAGGGAGCTGAGGACTGATAGTCTCCAAGTTTTCTACAGATGTGTTTAAAAAGAGAAATAAAAATAAACCCCAACTTCACCCCCCCCCAAAAAAAAAAACCAACAATTGGTGAGCTGCTGCACAGTTCAGTGTAAATTTTTAGATGCCTTTAAAAGCCCCTCAAAACTCAGCTTTATTAATTGTGTCCTAGATGGGATTTGTGGGTTGGGGGTCACCTTCAGCTTGGCTTTGTTTAAAGACTGGAGCTTTTGTGGGGGGTCCTTTGAGCAGGTGGAATCTCACCCCACTTTTATAAACAGGGTGTAAATATTGCAGGTGTTTATGGGGATGCTTTCAAAACCACCCCAAAGTTTTCTTCAATATGGATGTTTTGTGAAATCCAAAGGGAATTCAGGCAGTTTTAATACTTGAGCCTGGAATTCTCCTGTGTGATGTTCTGTTGTGTAAATACTGGCACGTACATGGCCCAAGTTAGACACGAGTAAATTGAGTTTTGTGATTCTTTGACCTCCTGGAATTTGAATTCTGACAAACCTGTGTCCCTTCCTCTGGGGGTGCTGATGCTCACCTGACTCATGCAGTGATTTTAGCTCGAGGTATCATCATCCTGCAGCTGGAAACGTTGCACTTGGCTGATTCTTATCATTGACCAGGTTAATCCTCAATCCCTGGAATCCCAAACATAATAAGGATTAATAGTTAATAGTTAAGGATCTGCTAATATCACAGTTATATTCCTTCTCATGCTCCTGCATCCTCCCCCAAACCCTTGGTGCTCTTCAGGCTTGTTGCTGATGAGATAAAAACCCTGGAGTCGAGCACTTGGCACACAAGAAGTTAAAGCCCAGGCTGTGGCTGCTGCTGCTGCTGCAGATGGTTTCACTCTTGGGCAGTGCTGGAAGGGAGCAGGTTTTTATCCCCCCCTGTGCTCAGCATGGAGAGAACTTCTGTCAGAGCAGGGACAGCAGAGGTGGCAGCAGATGGTTTCATTCATGAACAGGAGTCACACTCAACCCTTTTCCTGCCTGTTTTCACCATCATGACCACGGGCAGAGAAGCAAATGGTCACTGTGACCGAGACTAAACCTGCAATGAGGATCTTTGTGGTGAAATCTGGATTTATTCACTGATACAGAGGGTTTTTTTCTCCCCTCTCACCTCCATCTTCCCCCGCTGTGCTTGTACCTCACACTCTTGAATCTGTCTCTCCCTGTATCTGATCTTCACTATCATGTTGTAAACAGAAGCCAGAAATCAGTGCCTGGGGTTGTAATCCTTGTGTGACAGCCTGGGCTCATCTTCCCTCCCAGAACAGGAGCCCTTGATCCTTCTCATCCTGAGCCTCACTGAAGTTCCCAAGGCTCAAGTGTCTGGGAGCATTAGGATTCCACAGAGCTGCCGCTTCATGAAAAGGGTAAAATGACCTCCTGCCTTCCCCCAGAACCCTGAAAGGAGGGGATTCTTCCAGGGGCAATAACACCAGTCCCAACACAGCAAAGCCCTGCCTTGCTGGGGGACATTAATTCATCCTGATATCCGAGCCCTTCCGCGCCTCCTCTCGCTCGCGATTTTCAGCCCCTACACGAGTCTGACACTTCCTTGGATTTCTTTTCAAAGATTTACTCGTTTCTACTTTTTGTGTGCAAAGCCCTGCTGCTGGAGGTCATGTTTATGGGCTGTGCTAACTTTCACTCCTCACTTTCACTATTTCTGGGACAATTCAACCCCGCTAAAAGGAGCCACTTGTAGGCTCTTGTGCTACAAAAGAAGTCGCCTCAGAGCTCGGACTAAAGCCTGGCCAGTTTTATCCTCCAATATTCCCCTTTGTGAGCACTAATTTCTACCTCAGGGAGCCGGTGGTTTTTGTCTTGCACCTTTTCCCTTGACCTCCTGACCTGCCTGACAAAAGTGGGTGCTGTGCTGCTGTCGGGAGCCACAATGAATGAAACGGAGCCAGGGGCCAGAACAGCTCAGCCTTTCCCCCCCTGCTGCAGCAGCACCTTCAAAGCTCCCCAGGAACGGAGATGTGACTGTCTGGCTTGGATGAAAAGGCAAGGGGCCTTCAAGAGGCCTCTCACTACAGAGAGAGAACCTGAAAGTGGAGGTTCTGAAAGGCTGGGAAGTCAGAGTGGTGGCACACCCGGGCTTTGTGTGGCTTTGTGCTCACCCCCAGCCTGATCCCGGTGAATTGTGGAGAGCCACAACAAGGAGAAGCTGCCTGACCTTTTGGAGGGCAGGAGCTGCCTGAGGAGGGTGCAATAATGAGGTTGACCCCACTGTCAGGGTCATGGGTGGGACATCGTCACTCAGGACGGGGTGGGGACAGAGCAAAGGTTGGAAGGGGCTGTTCTAACTTTGTAGGCCTTCTCTTTGTCTTCTTCCAAAGCTGCACAGAGAGCTCAAAACTCTTTGATGCCCCAGGGCTGAGTGTTGGGTCCCAGGCATCGCTGCCAGGTTTGTGGGAACACTTGGACAGCTTGCCTGTAACCCAACATGGGGCAGAGGTCACTTAAACCTGCCCCAGGGTGGGCTTTCAGATCAAATAACATCAGCAGTATCCTCTGGATGAATTCATATACAATTAGAACCTTACAGGACAAGGGGTGTTAACCTAAGGCCTAATTATCTTAATTATCTTGTAGGAATTGCCTCCTGCTGTTCACTGCAACAGCATCCAGAGAGACCCTGGAATGCCTTAATGCCCTGAACATCAGCAAGAGAGGAGATGTTTGTCTCATGGAATGGGTCACCTTGACTTGGTTTCTCTTTGTGGAGACGCAGCTGTTGAGCATTAATTTCACATTTAGTGTTTGTGCAGCCAGTTCTGATTTAGCTCAAATTTAGCTTCAATTTCCTTGGAGCTCAAAGCTGACCTTTAGGGTTTTTTATGAGGTTGTCACGTCACAGGAAGGACTGGAGGAGGGAACAGGCCTTTGGAGGGAATGCTGAGCTCAGTCCCCAGCCGTGGATCCAAGTGCAGGGAGGGATCTGTGGCCTAAAATCTCTCCTGGGAATTAGAGATGCCCAAAATCTCCTGAAGACTTGAATGGAAAGAGATTTATGAGGGAGGTTTTTATCTTGGATATCTTCAGGCAATGATGGGTTAGGAGCCAGCAAGATAAAAGGCAGTGAAAAGCACTTGGACATTGTTCAGTTTATTTAAAATCCCTCTCTATTTTTGCTGGCACAGGAGCCTGGTCAGCAGTAAACTTGGGAAGGGGATGTTTAAAAGGTGAGTTCCAGTTTATTTAGGCCATCACTTTAACTTCCTTTACACTGTAAACTTTGAGAGGTGTCTGTATTTCAGTGGTGGAGTGGATCATGTGGATAAATAACCCATAAAACAGGAGATGCACTTGGTAGATGGTGATGGAAAAAGTGGAGGGGCTTGGGAAGGAAAAGCCCAGGCAAAATCCTGCTTTTAGTCAAAGCAGCACTTGGGGAAATTTATGCATGAGCAAAGTAACTGAAATTGCTGTGGATTTACATGGAGGTAACAGAGCAAATTGGGCCATTATCAGCTCTTCCTCATGGAAATGGCACTTTGGGAAAATGACACCCCGGTGCAGTTGGAGTGGAAACCAAGCCTGAACCTCCTCAAATTCAGCCCACGGGGAGGAGAGCTGATTTCTCACTTTACTTCTCTTTGAAACCTGAGAACACCTGCAGGGTGTCATGCAGGGGTCTCTTAAAGCTCATCAGCAGGTTTAAAAGAACAAACAGGAAAAAAAAAAAAAAAGGAAAAAAAAAAAAGGAAGTTTTGGATTATTTCCCCCCCCCCCAGTGGGGGAGCTCGTTGCCACAGGGTGTTTTGGAGGAGCAAATTTCAAATTGCAGGTTTCTGTTTCCGTGGGAATTGGAAAGAAGGGACCATCCCTTGTGTTTCCCACGTGTTTCCTGAGTGTCCCCCAAGGCCCACAAGTGACAAGGAGGTTTTGGAAACACAAAATGTGTCCTTTCAGAACAGCTTGAAAGCCTCCTGATTAGAACTGGAAGTGACTTTGCTGCGAGAGGTTTGCATTAAAACTCCAGGTGTTTTATTCCATCCTGACAATTCCTTGCTCTCCCTGCCCTGACCTCTTTGGAGCAGGGACGTGAAAGCATCAGGATCAGGAGAATCATCTCCATTAAATCAGCCTCTGTGAGGGCTGATCTAACTTAATAACTCTCATGTAGCCAACTTGGGTAACAGGATAAATACCTGCTTTGCTGAACTGCTGTTATTTCAGCCCATTTATTTTCATTAACCCATCACTCACGTTTGTGTTTCACCTCCTCCCAAAGTTGCCGTGGAAATGAATTCCCAGCTCTGTCGAAAGCATCAGCAGAGCTGCTCTCACACCACACAGCACAGGGTGGGCTCCTCCTTGGCACCCTTTAGCTTCTCATTCCTGCATCACCCCTTCATTTCTGCACCCCCACGGGCCTTTTTGGTTCTCTTGGAAAGAATGGGAGTGGAAAAAGCTGGGAATTGCAGAGTGCAAGGGGGCTGGAAAGGCTTTTTGATGGGCCATGGGGTGATAGGACAAGGGGGGAATGGCCTTAAGTTGGAGGAGGGAAGGTTTGGAGGAGATATTGGGAAGAAATTCCTCCCTGGGAGGGGCTGGGATGGAATTCCCAGAGAAGCTGTGGCTGCCCCTGGATCCCTGGGAGTGTCCAAGGCCAGGCTGGAGCAACCTGGGCTGGTGGAAGGTGTCCCTGCCCATGGCAGGGGGTGGCACTGGAAGGGCTTGAAGGTCCTTCCAACCCAAAGCATTCCAGGATTCCATGGGATTGAGTCTTACCTTACCTTTATTCTGATTTCCCCAGTCTGAGCATCCCCAAAATCCCACCTGGGGGTAAGGAAGGTGCTCTCCTCCTCCTGATCATTTCCTCCATTTCCTCTGGTCCCTGATCCCTTGTTTTTATGTAACAAAAGGAATCAACCCTTGGGAACACCCCTGTTTTAGGCCATTCTTGCCATCACTACATCCTTGTCCCCCTTTGGTTTTCTCCTGCTGAAATCCAGGGGCTGCTGGAGCCTTTGTGAGGGGGGAAAGGTGCTGCTTCAAATCTGAGAATCAAGAGCAGGCAAATCTATAAAAACCACTTCATTACCATCCTGACAATTCTGTGATCCTAAGAACGAGAGGGAAGGATGTTAAATACAAGGGTTGTGCATTCTCTGAAAAGAACAACTTGTTTTTTTAGCAGGATTTCAGCAGCACTGACAGGTTTCCCTGAACAATTGGCTGAAGTGACAGGTTTTTTAGAGCGCAGAGCTCCTTGTAGAGGTCTGATGAGCAACAAAAGGGAGACATCTTGGAGTGCTCTCCACTTTTTAAAGCAGTTCTAGACCCCGTTTGTACCATCAGGTGCCATCACCGGGGACAAGGTGACCCCTCCAGGCTGGGTCAGGCTCCTGTTTGGGGAGTTTTCACTTGATAAACTCTCTGCTGCAAAATGGGGAAACAGTAATGCCCAAAATGTGGGGGTTTGAGCTCAAACAGCAGGAGATCAGCGCTGTGAGATGATCTGACAGCCCTTTGTGAGGGAGTGGGAAGGAAGGAGGAATTGATTGGGAATTTTTTTCAATATTCTGTCCCTTTTCACATTTCCTTTCCCCCTTCTCCTCCTTTCCCCACCTTTTCCCTCTCCTCCTCCTCCTTCCCCCATTCTCCCCCTTTTTCCCCTTCCTTCTCCCTGTTTTCCCTCCTTCCTTCTCCCACTTCCCCCTTTCTCTTCCTTTTCTCCTCTCTTCTCCCCCTTTTCCTCCCTTTCTTCTCCCCTTTCATCCCTTTCTTCTCCCCCTTCCCCCCTTTCCTTCTCCTCCTTTTCCTTCTCCCCCTTTTCCTCCCTTCCTTCTCCCCCTTTTCCTCCCTTCCTTCTCCCCCTTTTCCTCCCTTCCTTCTCCCCTTCCCCCTCTTCCTTCTCCCCCTCTTTCCCTCTTCCTTCTCCCCCTTTTCTTTCTCCCTGTTTTCCCTCCTTCCTTCTCCCACTTTTCCCCTCCTTTTCCTCCTCCCCCTTTCCTCCCCTCCTTTCTCCTCCCTTTCCCCCCCTACTTTTTTTTTTAATGCCCTTCACTAAAAAAATCCCATCCCTGGCTGCTCTAATCATGTTGGGACCGATTTCCATGCCCCACCCGAGCTTGATTTCCTCCTACCCACGAACTTTGCACCAAATCACCCCTTCAACTGAAGCAATTCAGGCTCTAAATTCCCGAATTCCTGTCTGTTGAGTTTTCCAACAGGTGGGCTCAGATGGGAAGCAGATCCCTGCCAATTGGCTCGGTGGAAATCAGGTGGATGAAACACTTCTTGCCTGGGATTAGAAGCAGTTTGTGAGGCTTGAACATCCTTCTGAGCATTCTGGTTCCTTTCTTTTTCAGCTCTGCAATCTGTTCAAAAAACCAGCTCGTTCGAGTCCTTCCCTGCTGGAACGGAGCCATCCTGTTCAGCTAAAATAAAAAAAAAAAATTCGATGTTTTTCACATGTGTGCCGGGTGGAAGTTTGGGACTGACCTATCAGAATGTTCACAGGGTGAAAAAAATACAGGGATTGCTGGGATGGTTTTTGGGATTGTCAGCTTGGCCGGGGGTTGATGGGAACTGGGTGGACTTCAACAGCCTGTCCTGCTTTGGTTTGAAATAACAGAGCAGAAGGATTGGGATGGGATTTACACAAGTCCAGGGTTTCTTGCACTGGCTGTGGTGTTTGACAGCAATGGGAATACTGGGATGACTTGATGGGAATGGGTTTATCCTTCCTGAAAGGCTCATTTTCCTCCCCTCAGCTGCAGATGGAGCAGTTTGACCTCACTGAGCTGGGGCTGGTACCTGGGGACCCCTCACCCTGGGGGGATTGTGAAGATAAATCCCAGAAATAGAGAATATTCTGGGTTGGGAGGGACCCAAAAGGACCACTGAGTCCATGTCCTGGCCCTGCACACAGGGAATGAGCCCTGGGATTGCCCCTGGCCCTGCTTTAGAGGTGAGCCCAAAAAAACCAAACCAGAACAGAAAGGAGAGGAAAACAGTTTGATTTGTACCAAACTCCTGCAAGATATGATGGAAACCTTCAGTGCTGAGAGCCAGCAATCTCTGCTGACGAGCTGATGGGAGCAAACTATGAATAGCAAAGCCCAAATTTGAAATTTGCTGAAATTTGGAGCAACGTGGTGGGTTTTTTTTAATTTTATTTTATTTTTTCTTTTTTACTGAGCATATGCCTTTGCTGCCTATTTCTGTGGTGCCTTTTTTTTTTTTCCCCTCTAACTGCTCCACTGATGGATCTGGGAATTGCAGCATGACCTGAGTTAGATTGTTTTGAAGCTCTCAGGTGCTTCCAGGTTTTCCTGCAATTGTTGGGGTGTGGAGATGCTGAGCACTTGTGAAAGGTTGGGGGAAACCTGGTTTAAGAGCTTTTTTTCCTCGGTGTGGTGGCTCCTGAGGGGTTCCCTGGAGATGATTTCAACAGCAGGTGACCCAGCAAAGGTCAAATCAATTGAGTAATGAATAAACAGGCTGGTAAATTCTTTGGAGGTGCCACTGCCCTTCATAAAATCAAACTTGTTACCCTGAAGGCAACTGAAAAATAAAAAAAAAAGGAAAAAAAATCCGAAATAAATTGAAAATAGAGAAATCGACAGTGGCAAAAATCAGGCTTTTGCTTAAATCCATGGAACCAGTTCTGTGGGAATGTCATTTCTCCTCCATCAGTGGAAGCCTGTGAGGTATTGAAGGTTTATGAAATATTGTATTCCAGGCTGGTGGAAATCGGATGGAGGGATGGCTGAATGCTCCGACCTGTGTTATTGGTTACTTCATAATTCATAAATCGTTTGTCACTTGTTGGGGATCAAATATCCTTTCAGGCAGCAAAAGAGGGTGTGCATTTCATGAATTATTCCCTGGAACACTTTTATCCCTCAGTCCCCAGCTCCAAATCAGTTGGGAACTGAGGCTGTGCCCTGGGATTCAGCTCCCAGGCCAGAGCAAGGCCAGTCCCCTGGCTGGCAGGAGGGTTTTTGGGAAGCTCAACCTACCAAAAGGATCTTACCTGTTTTGAGGGCAGAGAAAGAGGGGATTTTTGGAAAATGGATTCTAATTAAAGCATTTAGGATCTTAGGAAAGGTCACTGTGGAGTTCAGCGAGTTTGAGGTTGGAATTAAGGGGTTATTCCTGCTTGGGGTCCCTTTTAGGGTGGGGGGCATTGACCCCCCACGAGTGTGGATCCACACCAGCAAGTCCTGGAGCACTGGAGCCCTCTCCCAAAGCCTCCTTTAGGTGTGTGTGGGTTGGGATTCAGCATCTTTTCCAGTCCTGAGGCAAAGATGAGTCTTCCCTTGCATATTTTCTACCCTGTTCCCTCGCTGCTTGTCAGGATTCCCGAGGAACTCGGCTCCTTCCTTCCCCAGTGGTGTCCCTGGGTGCTTTGAATCCTGCCTTTTCCACTTGATTGTGCTTCAGCAGGATGGGATGCAGAGGGGTTGGGTTCCTTTGGCTCTCCAGGAGGTGCTGCTGGCTGTGATGGGCTGAGATGGTGATGGATCAGGTGCTGATTTTCAGCAGTGGTTTTATCAGTCAGCACAATTCCTGAGCTAAATTGGGGTGAGAGTTTCTTCTCTGAGCCCTGACCCTGCTGGCCCTTGCAATGGAAACTAAACCCAAGGGACTGTGCAGGGACAGCAGCAGATTTTAACAAGGGGATTGAGTGCCTTGCAGGTCACCCAGAGATATCAGGGGGGTCGCTGGGACTTTGTCTTCCCTTGTTCTGCAGTGGGGAGGTGACATTTGGGGCCATCCATCAGTCAGAGCAGAAGGCAGGGTCAGGGATCCCCCTGGTTTGGATTAAATGTGATGGATGAACAAGCCTGGCTGTGGATTAACCTGCCACCTCTTGGGCCCACGTGTGAGAACTGGATTTCTGGAGCCTGCAGGGGCACTCCAGGAATTCCCAGGAAAAATTGGCACCTGCTGTGCCAAGGTCTCCTTAGTGCCTGCTGCTTGTTCTCCATCCCCCTTTGTCCTGCCCAGGAATGAAGCTGCTCCAACCCTCTGGCATTTCAAGCTGTGTCCCTCTTCTCCTCCCCTTTTCTCCCTCCCTTTTCCCTGTTTTTCCCCTGGATTTGAAGCTTCTCCTGAGCCTCAGCTGGGGCTGAGTGGGGCCAAAAGGGAGGTGGCAAACGTGGATCATCCACAAACCCAAAGACAAAGCTGAGTCTCTGCTTTCATTGACATGAAACTCTTCTTTCCCCCCCCATTTTTCCAGTTCCTCCTGCAAAAACCCCAGTGAGGGAATCCCGCTGATTCCCCCCAACCCTTTGTTACCCTTTTGTGGGATTGTGATCCGAGATGTTCCCTAATTGTGGCTGAGCCCAGAGGAACAGAAAACATTTCATCTTAGTTAAAAGCAGCAAAACTCTCTGAGAATTTTTTCCCCCCTCTGTGTACACATTAAACTGCATCAGATCAAAACTTCCTTTAAATGTTTGGGAGCGTGGAGATGTTTTCCCTTTCATCCCAGCTGAGGCTTTTGTTATTCCAGGCACTGAATAAATCTGCTCCTGCCCTTAGGAACCTAATTGAATTTTTCCTTTTTGTTGTAAATATGCAAACAGGATTTTTTTAGGGGTTTCTTTTTTTTTTTATTATTTCTTTTTTTGCCCGTGTTGAAAGTGGAAAATGAAGCAGCAACAGGCCAAATTTGTCACATTTTAAGCAATGTGGCACCTGGGCCTCGCAGCACAATGACAGCCCAGAGCCCTGGGGAGAGAGGAGCTGTGGAGGGAGGAGAGGTCGTGACAAGGTTTCCTCTTTTGGGGATTCATCAAAGGAGATTTGGAACGTGGAGTTTTATTTCAGTCCGTGCCGTTTTCTGCACCGACATCTCCTAAATGGGTCGTTGTATTTTATCAGCAAAACACACTGTTGTCGTTGTCCAAAGGCTTCTCAACAATCAATATTATCTTTTCTGAGGGGAAATAATAACATTTTTGTGAGTGTCTGGAGTCAGAGTGATTCTCGGGGCTTATCTGCACTTTGTTTTCTCTCATCCCGCAGTAAATTCAGCCACTCTTTGCTCGTGGACCAAATTGATCCATAAACATTTCATTACCAGCGAACATGCTGCTCTTCCATCAAGGATTTTTATTTCTCTGATGTTAATTGCATCCCAAAACCGAACCCAGGGATGGCAGATAATGAAAGCAAAGCTCCTATTAACAGGCAGAAACCTGAAACTGGATTTTCCTCCCATTTTTAAAGTCAGTTGAATGCACATCAAACCAATCTGCTGCTTCCCTTTTCAACCCCACGAATCTTGCATTGGTTTTTTTTTTTCTCCTGCTAAACAACCCGGGTCAGCCCGGAGTGGGGGAAGGACTTTGAGCCAGAGGAGCTGAGTTTTATGGATTTCCCTCTGGCAGAGAAGGAAGGGGAGCTTTGATCTCCCACCCCTCGGGTTTGTGCCCTCACTACAAAGGTTTGTGTAAAGAGGAGCAATCACAGCCACTTCTGGCTTCAGAAGAAACCCAGGGCCACTGAGGCTTGGGAAGGAGAGGACACAGCCCCATCCATGTGGGGAGGGACTGACCTCAAGCAGCTCTCAGGGACAGGGGGGGATTGCTGGGGGGTCTGTGCAGGGCCAGGAGTTGGACTGGATGAGCCTGGTGGGACTCTTCCAACTCAGCACATCCTGGGATTCCATGGAGCTGCCCTAAACTGGAGAATCTGTCTCAGCCCTGCAGCTCAGAGGGGTTGGAAGCTCCATCCCCAAAGCTCCAGGGAGGAGCCAAGCAGGGGCTGCAGGGTCGTGGTTGGGATTTAGGGACCTGTCTTGGCTCTGAATGTGCTGCAGGGAGGGTCATGGCAGTGTAGGAAGGAACCACAGAGTGGTTTGGATTGGAAGGGAACACAAACCCATCCCCTGCCATGGCCAGGGCCACCTCCCACCAGCCCAGGTTGCTCCAAGCCCCGTCCTTAGACACTTCCAGGGATGGATCCAGGGGCAGCCACAGCTCCTCTGGACAGCCTGGGGAGGTTGGGAAATGCTCAGCCTGCCCTGGAGCTCTGCTGCTTTTGGGTGCACCACCCAGGAGGAGTCCAGGGGGACCCCGAGGGGCTGCTCAAGGCCTGGGCTGGGAACACCTCGGTTGGGGTAATCCATGAACACTGGGTTTGCTGAACATCTCTGGAGATTGGAACCAGGGCTCTGCACCAGGGAACAACCACCAGGAGCTGTGAAAGTGCCGGAGCCCCCAGACAGAAATGAAAAACTACCTTTAGAAAGCTTTTCTTTGCTGGCTGCAGAGGTGTGGGGGGTGTGAGGGTTGTGTTCAGCTCGAGCAAATTGTGAGGAATTACCCTGGAAGGAACTGCTGTATTAGGCATGACGTTGTTATTAGGCACGTGTTTGGATCAGCAAATCCCCCCCTCCTCTGTCCAGGAGCTAAAGGACAACGTGGAGCCCTTTCATCTGCACTTTCCCCTGCTGATGATCATTCTGCTCCCCTGTGTTGTGGGGACTGGCATTGTCCACGTAAGAAATAGGGATTTGCATTATAGAACAGCCACGTCTGTTTTGATTAAGAACAACACTTTCCTCTGCTCTCCTGTTTCCATGAATATTTAAGTTAATTAAGCCCCGGCAAAGATTTCATTTCGGCTTAATGACTTCTAAATGTGACTTCTTATGTCTGTGGAAATGAGTGAAACACGACAGGCACGGCTCTTTAATAGCCCTAATGATGGGATTGATGCATCCCAAGATCAGGGGGGCAGCAGGATTTGCTCCTTAGGAGCTGTTCCATCCCCAAGCTTGTGGTGGGAGGTGGATTGACCTGGCTGGAGGCTCCAAAGCTGCTCCCTCACTTCCCTCCAGAGCTGGAAAGGGGAGAGAAAATACAGCAAAAAGGGCTGGGACAGAAGTGTTGGATGAAGGGTGGGCAATGTCACTGCAATCCTGAGTTGTTTGGAGCACTGAAGAGCACCTGGGGTAGGTGGATGTCAGCTCATCCAGAAAAGAATTGGATAGGGAAGAGATCAGAGATGCTCTCAGGATATTCTTATATTTCAGTAATTGGTGGGAGAGGGGTTGCAGGTAAGGATGGCAGCAGAGAGAGATCCTGGTTTGTAGCAAATAGATGCAATTGGATTTGATTTGGTTTTTTTTTTTTTTTTTTTTTGGTCAGCCCAACTTCCAAACCTGGCTGTTTGAACTGGAATTTGGAATCCTGCATCAGAATCAGAGTGTGAGCCTGGTTTGGGAAGTGATTGGATATGCCTGTAAAATTTATCCCTTTAGGATGCAGTGCTGAGGGGCTTGATTGTGAAAAATCACATGGACAGAATTATTGGCTGCTGTGGAAGGTCTTGCTCCCATTTTCTTTGTCTCATCTGAGCCTCAGTGAGGTGAAATTTTGAGAAGCTGATGTTGAATACGGAGTTTCTGCTGGTGGTCACACCAGTATCAGAAAAACTGCCTCGAAAATCACCACTCTGAGGAGTAATTTGGGGATCCCAGCAGTGATTGGGTCATCTTTGTGTTAGATTCTGGAGAGAAGAGATGTATCCACCCCAAAAAGGTCTCCCATGTGCAGGAAAACATGGGAAAATGGTGCTGGTGGCAGAGACCCAGAAGGGTAAAGAAAGGAAAGTGGGGAGAGGAGGAACTTGAGAGTGTTCCTGTGTGCTCCTTACCTGCTTTTCCTGAGGAATTCCTGCTCTGTTCTTCCCAGGAATGACCTAAGGAGTACCTGCTGGTGACTCCTGGAACCAGCAGGTGAAAAGATTCCTTTTATTTCTTGGCTGCTGCTTGAGGGAAAGGGCTCAGACAGTTCGTGTTTAGAAAGATGGTTTGGAAAACAACAGCCTGGAGTGACAGAAGTGTTCTCTGCTTTGTGGAGCAAGTTCAAGGAGCAGGGAATTCCTGGGAATCCCTGGAGCCTCCCTCTCCCTGAAGAAGCTCAGGGATGTTCAGAGGAGTGACCCAAACAAACTCTGTGCTTGGGCACCACCCAAATTTGGGGAACGAGGCAGGAGGACAAACCTGAATTGTTGAACAGTCCCAATTTACAGAAATATTTGACTTTTTTTTCCCCATCCTAATCCTTCCAAGTGTTGGGAAAGGGGGAGATGCAGCTTCTGTCTTAAGCTGATGGATCTTGACTGAATTGAAATCCAGCTCAGAGTGTTGAATTGACATGTAAGTAGGTGAGTCAAGCACTCACCCAGAGTCTTTCAGAACAAGCTGTGGGTGTGTTGTGATTCTAATTTATTTCTTTCTAACCCTCCTAATGGGATAAAATGTACAAGTGGGATATAAATACTTGGATGACGAACAAGGAGGAGCTGGGATAGGGTTTGGAGTGAAGCTGCATCCCCCAGAGGGAAATGACAATTGAAATTAAGCTCATTAGGAGGATGTTGTCACCTGATGGAAGGTGCTCTCTGGGGGGCCACGCCGGAGTTAGTCCTGGCTTTGATTCTCTCCCCTTTTCTGTTGCCAGTTCTGCTTTTGGGAATGGGAATTACTTCCTTTTCCTTCACCCCTTTTGCTTCCCGTGCAGTGAACTCTGTTCCTCTGACCGCCCCCCCCCCAGGCAAAACAGGGATAACCCCCCAAAAAATTGTCCTTTGGGACCAAACAGGTTTGTGTTTCTCTGGCTCAGGAGCCAAGTCTTACAAAGCATTTGCAGGATCAAAATTAGGACTCGATATTTTGCCCCTAAAAGAAGCTTTTCAAGAGGCTGATTTTTTTTTTTTTTTATTTATTTATTTTTTTAACCGACTGCTGGTTCTTAAAAATTCCTTTCTGGGCTCTAAGTCGTGTGTGCAGAGCCCTGTCAGGTGTCCCAGGGAACAGATGAAATGCTTCCTTCGGGGTTTTTTTTTTCCAGTGAGGTGTCTGTCTCTGGCTTAAAAGTCTGAGGAAGATGAAAAATGGCAATATTAGAAGCCTTTGTGTGGAGAACTGTCTAATGAGCAGCTTTATCTGCAGCAATGAGAAGATTTGTCTGCGGATATAGACTGGGAAAAAAAAAAAAAAGCCTAAAATGTGTCATTATTGCTAATCTGGCATGTTTGATGTAGGCAAGAACCTTAATCTTCAGATATCTTACAAGGCCTGGGACTGGTTGATGCATCACTTTGTCTCACCTTAACTTTGGCTGTTATTCTACTGTGGGGATGATCCATCAGCTCAATTAACTTCTTGAAGCTGTGTTCTGGAAATTCAAGAGAAAATGGGTTTAAGCTCCTTCAGAATCCGAGCTAATCTTTAAGGAATGTCTTGGATTGTAACAAAACAAAGCCAGGGCTCCAAGAATCTATTCCATATTTTAAATTCCTTTTATTGCTGCTGGGGAACATCCCATCCGAGACTTTACAGACTTAAGATTATTTTGTCAGGTTTTTAATTTTAATTGCATTTTGTGATGCACTTTCTATAACAGCTGTGGGGGAAAGGTGAGTGAAAGACATTTTGAGGAGTTTTCAACGAGATTTGAGTGGGGAGGAATTGTTGGCTTCTTTGGGACTGTCAGAGTTGTCTTTTAGTACTTTTAAGGTTGTTTTATCACTGTCTGCTCCCCAATCTGAGGGGTTTGCTCCCCAAATCTGAGGAGTTTGCTCCATCCCAGAGAAAATCACGTCCCCCAGAGCATTTCCCTGTGCAAAGTGCTCAG
Organism: Pyrocephalus nanus; assembly: GCA_038380795.1. Lineage (NCBI taxonomy): Eukaryota > Metazoa > Chordata > Aves > Passeriformes > Tyrannidae > Pyrocephalus > Pyrocephalus nanus. The sequence goes on along the minus strand of CM076288.1, from coordinate 2,763,610 downwards.
CTTTGCTCTGGGATTGTTGCCTGAATTCTGTCCCTGTGTGCTCTTCGTTAGCGCTGTCAGGGCAGAGTGGATGGACATAATTACCCAGGAGTTCTGGGCTGCTGGAGTGGATAATGAAAAGTGCTCCTGACACAGTCTTTTCATGCCATTAAAAAAAATTAAGGTGGTGATTCAGCTGCAGAGTTCCACCTGTGCTGCTGGGAGAGCTGTTTGTTCCCTGGCCCTCCTCAATCAGACACTGCCTCAACATCCCCCTTTTCCCACCCAAAATCCCCTCTGCTGTGGATTCACGGGGTTATTTCAGCTCTCACCCCTCAAGGGAAGGTTTCCTCTTGCCATCACTTACTAAAGTGAGAAGGTTTCTGATTTTGAAAGCCTTGTTTGGTTGTTTGGGGCTGGGGGGGGGGGGTTCCACCCCACACTTTTGGGTGGGTTTTAAGCTCATTCCTGAGGTGGCTTTGGCTCAGCTCGGGTCACAGAATCCCAGAATCCTTAAGGTTGGAAGAGACCTTCAAGTGGCCCAATCCCTGCCCTGCTCCATCACATCCATCTCGGGGTAAAAAGCCATTTCTCAGCCACTTCATCAACTTCCCAACAGCCTGGACCTGCTGCTTTCCCCAAGGGAGGCACAACACACTCGGCACCTGCTTCCCATTTTGCCTCTTAACTGAGGGGGAAATGAAAGAAAGGGTTTTATTTCAGCAGCAAACTGCTCCTGCTTTCTGTAGGAAAAGCAGTTATTTTTTAATGATGCTCAAAGTTTCCGGCTTGTGTGGTAGCCAGTGGAGAACTCGCAGTGCTGGCACATTAAAAATTGAAGGAGTCTTTGGGAGTTATTTGGTGTGGAGTTAATGACACCTTTGCTGTTGACTTCTGGGGGAGTGCATGCAGTAATGTAGGCAATAAAAAACCCACAAGGACCAGGCAGAAAACAGCCAGGCTTGCCTCAGGATTGCCTGTAGATGGGACAAGATCTTCTCTCGCATTCACCGGCTTAATTTACATCGAACTCAATTCATAGACTTGGTGAGACTTTTTTTTTTTGTCCCCTATACCTTTAAAAACTCCCCAGAACTCTTCATTAAAACCTGCAAGGGGGTTCAAAACACTTAAAAATGCATGATTAATTTTCTCTCCTGTTCTGCAGGGCTTTCACTGAATTGTTCAGCCTTGACTAGGATGTCCTGGGAGAATTGTGACAGAATTAGTCAGAAAATTTCGCATTCAGGGAGATTTTATGCTGCAGATCCTCCTGCTCTGAAACACTGCTCAGAGAATGATGATAAGGAGGCAAAATTGCACAGGGAGGGTTACTCTGCAAACATCTTTTCACTGCTAATGTGATTAAATGCCTTTGGTAATAGCTGATGAAGATCCATTGCAATCTAGGAGAGCCTGAAAATTAGCAAGGGTGTGGATTAATAGGGACAAAAAAATGACAGTCTGGGAGATTGCCTTGTAAAACACCCTTTGCTTCATCTACTCTGGCTTGGCATGTGTTGAATTCCACTTTATAAACTGATACATAGTGGGAAAGGAGGGACAGGCGATGTGACAACGAGCTGATCTTTAATCAAATATCTTATTTTTGGCACTCTGGGAAGGTGTCCTGCACAGTTCCTTCCCGGTGTTTACCTGTGAGGCTCCTGGATGGGAGGGAGGGCTGATGCTCAGCAGGGCTCCCAGCAGAGGAGAGAAATGAGTCATTCCAATGGGATTGCAAGCAGGACGTGCCAAACCCTGGCAGCCAGTCTGCTTTGGGAACAGAGGACATTTGTTTTTTCCCCTCTCTAATGAGAAGGCAATATATAATATTATGCATAATGAGAGGGGCCAAATCTGTCTCTGCAGGAGCTGATCAGGCTGCAGAGGGAAGGGCTGTTGTACATGGGCTTCACATCCAGATGATGCTTTGTTCATGCAAAGTGGATGGGATTTTCACGTTTGGGCCAGGCTTGAATTCCCTAAGGAGACCTGCAAACTGGTGCTGGGATGGGGCAAGGAAAAGCTGCTCCCCTGGATCTCTGGGGTCCCCCTCATGGATCACTCAGAGTGGGTTTGGTGAACGCCCCATGGGCTTTATCAGCACTGGGAGGTTTGTTGGCCTCCTGTGCAGCTCTGCATGCTCTGTGTGGGAACTCTTGGAGCTGGAATGCTGATCTGCTCCTCCTCAGGGAGTCATGGACCGGTCGGACTCGAGCTCTGTTGCAGCAAGAGGAACTTTCCCGTGCCACGTGCAGATGGGGACGTGCTGCCATTATCACCGACCACAACGCAGCTTTAAGTGCCTCTCCTACAAAAGTCCTCTCACAAGCCTCTTTCCCCCAGCATGTGCAGTGAGTAAAACCCACGAGGCAGCCAGAGGCGTTTTTCCTGCAGCTTCTCACGTCTTGCTTCGGAGCACGGGCGGAATTTCAGAGCCACTTTTTCCCGGCCAGTTAAAAGGCCCGGCCCGCTCCCGCTGTTCCCTTTGTGCCGAGAAGCAGAAATAGGTTAGGGAGTGAATGAGAGTGGAGATGCTGAGCTTCCTTGATGTATTCAGGGAGGATGTTTAAAAGATGTTCTCCGTGTCGAACACGGCTGAGCCTGTGCTGCTCTGACATCTGCTGCAAACCACCGTGTCAAGGCAGCTCCACCATGGCCCAGGCCTGCTCAAGTGGAAAGTTCCTGTCAGGCTGGGTGATTTGGAACGACACAGGGATGGTCCAAGCCCTCAGGCTTCACCTGAGTGGCCCGAAAATTGAGTTTTGGGGCTGTTTCTTGGCAGCTCCAACCCCCGCGGTAACTGGCTTCTGTGGCTCAGATCAATTTTAGAAAAAGGTCTCCTAATCAGAAGACATCTGCATCGAGCAGCTTATAGAGTGCTGGCTTTAAAGAGCCTTTCTGTTCCCTTTACTGAAGGTTTGTGTGTTCTGCCCCCTGGTAAAGGAGCAGCTAGAATGCTCAGTGTGAGCTTTGTGCTCCTCGAGCTCAGCAAACTTCCTTTATTTTGGGGTTTTGTCAGAGGCTTTCAGTGCCTGGCCAACAAAGGCTGTAGGAAAGGTTATCTTGGTTCCTGTAAAGGAAATTCTGGCTTGGACTGGAAAGCCTGGGCCAAAGAAGTGGTGGCAGGTTCATCATTCTTTCATCCTGGTGTGAATCGAGGCTGGGTGAGATCTCCCAGATCTTTCCAAAGGGCTGGAGATCATCCGTGTTCCACGGAGTCCCCAGGGGCTGCAGGACCTCGGTATCTCTGCAAACCAGGCTGCTGCCACTGGGATTTCCACCTGCAGGCTCAGCTGCCAAGTCTGCAGAGGGATTGTTTTGTGTGCAGCCTGTCCTTTTTCGCTCGTGGCTCCCTGGCTCTGTCCCCTGGATGCTGCACCGCTCCTGATAACTCCCGCTTTTCCCCTGCTCCAGTGGAGCAAACAGCTCTGTGGATGCTCCGGGAGCGTCTTCTCCTGGTGCTGCAGCTCAGGGGGATGTCACTTGAATGGCTCTTAGAATCGGGTCTGTCTGGGAGGAGGATCATTTAAATTCCACGGCTAAAACTCCTGGTGATTGAGAACAAAGGAAACTGCTCTGAAGGCTTCAGGAACTCGCTAATGGCTGGAAAGAAGAGGGTCGGGGTCTTGTTGGGAATCGTTTAAAACCCTTCCCTCCCCATTACTCACTCTTTAAGTGACACCTCGATGGTTGCACGAGGGGAGTTAAACATGAATTGTTAATCCCACCAGCTTTTGTAGGCAGGGCTTTTTCCTTTGCCTCAAAACGCAGCTGATTTATTTTTGTGCCTCTTCCCACCAGTTTTCCAGGCTGTTAAATATCCAGGAATGGGTTCTCAGGCTGTTAAATATCCAGGAATGGGTTCTCATAGTGGAGTCCTGGTCATTCAGGTCTTCTTGCCCCATTTTCCCACCCGTGGGGTAACTCAGGGGCAGACCCAGCACCAATATTTGCTGCCTTCTTAGAGTTTGATCTTCATGTCCATCCCCAGGAACCTCCCCCTGCTGCCTGAGCTGGAGCCTCCAGCCCTGGGGAGTGGGATCTTCCAAAGGGAAACCACAGGTTAGCTTGTGTTAATAAAAAACAAATCAAAAACACTCAGAAAGTACTATTTTCCTTAGAAAATAAGGTGATTTTTGAGGTTTTTCTGTAAGAAAAGCCATTTCTCCCCTGGAATTCCCAGTTCTCCCCTGGAATTCCCAGTTCTTCCCTGGAATTCCCAGTTCTCCCCAGCCCTGTCAGGTCCAGGAGGGGCTGTTTTAGGGTTAGAGGTGTTGCTGTAGCACATACCAGACCAGAGCTGTGCTATCCACTGGGGAGGGGGGAATAGGAAGGGAAAAAAGGGAGATTAATTCAGGATAAAGCCCTGTCTCAGTGATTCCCTGCAAGCTGTGCCTGCTGACGTCAGTGGAGCAAAACCAGTTTCCATCTGCCAAGGATGCAGCCCATTAGAAGTGCAGCAAACCCAATTCCCTGGGTAAAAATAAACCCTGACAGAGGAGCCTCTGCAAAAATGTGGGAATAAGGGGGGAATTCAGACACCTCCAGGCTGTGGGACATCCCCTCCAGCCCACGTGCCTGGGAATATCCCCTTTCCCCCCTCTCATCTTCAACTGGGTTTAGGTTTTCCTTTCTCCCAAGAGTTGTTGGTGCTGCCACAGTTTGGGATCCAGTAACTGGAGACATCCCATGTGCCTTGGGATAATCCCAAGAAAAAACTGGGATCTGGAGAAGGATGGCAGATTACACATAACCTCAGGGTGGGGATGGAGTTTGAAGCCTTTGCTGAGCTCTCCTTTGATTCCCCAAATTTCCTGAGCTATTAATTTATTCAGTAAACCGATAGACCAATATTTATATTTATTTCTTCGTTATACAATTATAATTATATATAAAATTATATATAATATGGCTATGTATTATATACAACTATATAATATATATTTTATATAAGATAGAAATATATTATAGACTATATCATATATGTTACATTTATAATTATTTATAATGTAATTTTATATTTATATTTATTTATGATATAGTATATATAATATCTTATATTATATATATTATATTATATAATTATATTATGTATATAATATATATTGTTTATAATATAAAATTAGTCCTTATAATTTATATTATTTACATTTATCTAACAGAATAATATAATAAATAATAGAATATTTGTTTAATTTATTTATTTACATTTATTTAATAGACTAAGGCTTTATATTTTTCTTTATCCTCTGTCAACTGTGACATTTTCCTCTCTCTCTCTTTTTTTTTTTAATTTAAGACTTCACCTACAAATCTATCAATACTGTGCACCTGGAGCAGCACAACCATCAGGGCCAGCAGTGAAACAGCAGCATTTCTGTTTGGGGTTTGTTTTTTTTTTTCAGCTGAGAACTGGCAGAAAATGTGGAATAAAAACCCACCCCCTGTGCTGCTGCAGCTTCCCTGTCCAGTTGGCACGAGCTGTGTTGAGCTAAAACACTGCGGGAAGTGGTGCCATTTCAGGGCATTTCTCCAAACTGGGCCAAAAACTCGATTTTAGGGTTTGGTTTTGGGCTTGGATTCATCACCTGCTTCAAAACCCCCAGCACAGAGTGAGGATCAGAGCAGGGCCAACCCTTCAGCCACCAGACAACTGCTAAAATATTGCCCTGAGGGCTCAGTAGAAAACAATTAGACAGCAGGAACATCCTTGATTATTTATTCCCCCTCTCCCCTCCTCGCAGTTGGGAGAAGCTGCTCGTGGTTATTTTAAGCTCTCCTTTGTTCACGGGGCAGGTCTTTAATGCTGGAGACACACAGAGCAGCTCCCGGGGCTCAGGAGGGTTTGTCAGCTCGGAAAGGAACATCTTTCCCCCGGGAATGGCTGAGGGGACGGTGCAAATGTGCATACACAGAATAATATCCTAATTTGGAAGTAATTGGAACAAGACACGCTTGACATTGGGAGTCGGGCAGAATAAAAAAGGAGTTTTGGTTAATGTGACAGAGCACTTCTCAGTGCCTGGGAGCGAGGGGGAAACAATGAGGAACTTCAGGGACTTTAATCTTGTTTGTCAAGTAATTTATCACAGTTGTTTTCATAAATCTCCCAGATAATCAGCAGCCGTGGCAAATGGAGCTGGATTAAACACGAGCTCGTGAGCTGGAGCACAACGTGTCGGGTTTGAGCTGGGCACGAGGCAGAGACACCTTTCCAGGGGGAGCAAACATTAAAGAGGCTGTTTGGGAGCTTCCCTTCTGCTTGTCTCCCCCTAAATTCCAGTGACAGGCGTGTTTGCAGCTGCCTCTGCTCCAAGGAAGGGCTGGGGGTGGCTCTGAGTGCTCCGGGCTGGGGGACAAGATGGGGATGGGGCACAGGTTGGACTGGATGACCTTGGATGTCTTTTCCAACCTCAGTGATTCTGGGGTTAAACATTGCCCAGGAAATTTCTGATGTTGGTTGGAAGTTGTTTGGTTTGGTTTGGTTTGGTTTTTTTCACCTGGGAAGTGTTTTACTCTTTTCCCTAATTTCGGGAAGCTTTGTGGAACTGCACTTTGCACTGGGAGCTTTTGGGAACAAAACCTCTCCATGGGTCATTAATACCATCCCAGGGGTGGATCCCCATCCCTGGGGGGGTTAACAGCCCTGTGCACGTGGCATTTGGGGACATGGCTTAATGGTGGCCTTGGGCAACACTTGGCTGTGACTCCAAACCATCAGCAGCTCATTTTAAACCAGCACTCCAAGTCCTTCCCTTCCCTTCCCGAGTGGGGCCCAGGAACTGGATCTGGGGGGAGCAGCAGGGCCTGGCCGAGGTGAGGGGATCTGTCTCCATTAGTGAGCTCAGCTCAGGGTGCCTTTGGCTGCTGCAGCAGCTGTGTTTTATCACTTTTAAAACGCTGGGTTAATGCAGCATCGATAAATTCTGGATTAGGCAAATCTGCGAAGAAGCAACAGCCTTATCTTAATTAAGCAAAATATATGAGTCCTGCCACAGACCATACCAGGAGCCAGTCAACCTTGGAACAGGCACTTTTTCCTTCTCTTTGATATTGCTTTGGGGTGTTGTTTTTTTACTGTAGAGATTGGGGTTGGGGCAGGAGAGCACAAATCCTACAGGTGGCTGGGACAGAGGGGGACAGAGATGTTCTTGTCAAGGAAGTCTGTTTTTCTGTTTTCCTGCAGTTTCTTTTTTCATTCGAGGTTTGGGTTTGTTTTTGTGACCTAAAAAAAAAAAAAAATCCAGCACTGTCTGATGCTGTGAATTGAGTGCCTTGTAAAGGGGGGGGAGGGGGTTAGATATATTTTCAGAGCATTTATTCCCTGTTTTCCTTTTCCCAGACCTGTTCACTTGCTTTGCCGTGTTCTGCTGTGTCCCAGGCTGGTTTTATTTGGAGGTGAGTGACCTCTGTCCATATAAAATCCAGAAAGATCAGACCTCTGAGGGAGGAGCTCCTGCTTCCTTCACTCCAATCACTTGATTTACAGCAGCTGCTTTGCCTGGACCTGTTTCTCTTTAACTTCTTGATTTATCTGGGAAGGTTGAAGGAGCCTGGGTTGAGGTGGGGAAGTGAACATGCCCCTAAATCACCTGCAGGGCTGGATTTTAGCACTGACCCCTTCCAGTCCACTTGGCTCTCCTGGATTGCTCCCTGGCTTCCAGCCAAAGGGAAGGTGGCAGCTGCTTCTTCTTCCACTCAGTGGATTTAACTCTTGCAGGTGAATTCCTTGCATTTTCCTCATGTCCTGTGTCCCCTGGGCCAACTGAAAATTCCCTGGAAATGTGGCTCAAATCAACCAGATGTGCTGGGAAGCTGCAGTGGGTTCAGTCACTTGGGATAGAAGGAGCATCCTCTGTGCCTGGGAGGTGGGAGAGCCCTTCCCTGCTCCCCTTCCCTGCTCCCCTTCCCACTTGGATAACAGCTGAAAAGACCATTTACCAGCCCTGAGCAGGGTGGGGGTGCTCCCAAAAGGACAGGAGGTGTCACCACAGAGCTTTGGTGCTTCTCCATCCTGGGGGAATTGCTGCTGTTCAGTGACAAAGCAGAGAGGCCCCAGGGAGCAGGAATGGTTTGGTGGCTGGTTGAGAATTCCAGGAGGATTCTGGGGCTGTGTAGTGACCAGTGGAGATGTGGAACAAAAAGCTGGTGTGAGGGAAGGGGAGTCACCTGAATGCACAGCACGAGGGGTGGAGGGCTGGAAATCTCCAAGCTGGTGGGAGGAGATGGAGGAGAGGCAGAGAGAGGTTTCACTCCCAAGTCTTAGATTTTTGAAAATACATTGCTGCAGAAGTATTTTTTTTTAAAATGCACTTAGTGATGTATTTTAGAGACTGTACAATACCTGAGTCAGAGTAAGGAAAAGGATGTGTTCTTAATTAAAATTTAGATCGACTCTTACCATTCTCAGGCTCCTTTTCCTGCAGAGCTGCTCAGCTCATACCCACAATTCCCAGGTTGTTGTACTGGGAGCCAGTTGGTGCCAGTAGGAGCAGGATGAGGCTCCTTGATCTTCCTAAAACAATCGGGTTTGGTGGTGGAACAGCCTTCCCTCCTCCCCCTCCCCACTCCCACAGACAATCAAACCCGATTACTCACTGCTGCTTCCTGCAATCAGCAAAGTACAGATGGTATCAGATTGTTTGGAGGCCACCACGGATAAGCTGCGATGAGAATTCTTTGTTACCCCCCCTGTGATTTCCACCTCACTTCTTCCTCTACTTTTAAATGTTTATTCAGCGAAGGAGAAAGAAACCGTGGGGCTTTTCACATTTCCCATTTCCAAACTCTGCCCTGCTCTCTGCTGGTGCCATTAAAAACGTAGTTACGGTCAGGAAAAACAAACCAAACCAAAACAAAAGAAAACCAACGGTGCTATGAAAAACAAACGACCTGGGGGGAGTGCCAGCAATTTTGCCTGCTCTCTCCAAACCTCCCAGATCAAATTTGCTCCGCTCTCAGATCCAAAAGCTGCCTCTCAAAAAGGAACTGAGCGACACTTTTTTAACCTCAATGTTCTCGTGGGTTTTTTTTTGGTTTTTTTTTAGGCCTGGTTTTCCATCTTCCCTGGGCTTTGCAAGCAGACTGTTGGTTTTACCAGATTTAATGCAGAGCTGTGGGGATGGTGGAGCTGGGGGAGTGTGTTGGGATCTCAGCCAGTTCCAGAAGGGTTTGGGTTGGAAGGAACCTTCAGGATCTTCTCATTCCACCCCCTGCCATGGGCAGGGACACCTTCCACCAGCCCAGGTTGCTCCATCCTGGCCTTGGACACTTCCAGGGATCCAGGGGCAGCCACAGCTTCTCTGGGAATTCTATCCCAGCCCCTGCCCACCCTCAGAGGGTGGAATTCCTTCCCAATCTCCCATCTCTCCCTGCCCTCTGGCAGTGGGAAGCCATTCCCTGTGTCCTGTCCCTCCATCCCTTGTCCCCAGTCCCTCTCCAGCTCTCTTGGAGCCCCTTTGGGCCCTGCAAGGCGCTCTCAGCTCTCCCTGGATCCTTCTTTTCTCCAGATGAACCCCCCCAGCTCTCCCAGAGGGTCCCTCCTGCCCCACTCCCCACAGCCCCCAAAATCCACCCGTGGGGTGAAGTCACTGCTTGTTCTTTGCCCCGAAAGGAACCTTGTCATGGATTTCAGCCCAGAGATCCAGGGAAACAGACCCAGGGAAACCCAACCCACCAAAGTGACACGAGAAGCCAAGTTATTTTTCCATATTTTTGCCACCAGAGGCCACGGGCTCAGCTGGAGGGAGCTGGAATGGCCTCACTTCCCTCTCTTTTTCCAGTTTTAATTCCACTCTGGAGCATTGGGCTCCTCCTGCTCCCAACAACAAACCAGTATTGACAATCAGGTCAGAACACTTTAAATGCTTGGGAGAGGGTTTGTTTTTTTTTTTTTATTTTGGTTCCTTTTGGGAGCCTGTCAGCCTGGATTATCCAGCAGAACAGGAACACTCCCGTCCTGCTCATGCGTTAAGGATGGATCACTCTATTTTCTTCCCCAAGAACAGAGGGAAGAGAAAGCAGCTGTGACAACTTAAGCATTGAAAAATCATAAATCATCTTCCCCTCCCCTTGTGTTCCAACCCCCCCCAGATATGAAAAATACATTTGTGGAGCCCTTTAGGAGGTATTTTTTGCACTTTTCGTTCTTTAGAGCTGGGAGGCTCAAAAACTGTGGGGCTTTTGGCACCGTCACGTGGCTTTGGAATTGGGGGCTTTAATAAATGAAAAGTGCAATTAAAATGGCAAGAGATAACATTGAGGGAGGTTTAGGAATAAAAGAGTGGCCCAGTCCTGGTGCTCCATGGGCAGAAATGTTCATAATACACTCAATTTCTGATGCAAGTGGTGATGAAATGACCTCAGCTGATAAAAACATGTCAGGCTTTACAAGAACTGTAGTTATTTAAGAGCTGAGGAGAAAAAAAAACCTTTTTTTTTTTTTTAATTTATTAGTGTTTTTTTTTTAGGTTGCACTTGTTCTGGGTTAATTGGTATTGGAGCCACATCACCTGAAAGCTCCTGTACCCCAAATTTCTCTAATTTCTCCCTGTTCTCCTTCATCCTGTGAACTCTGGAACTGCCAGAAGGGACGTTCTTGGCCACAGAAATTTTCTTAGTACCGATTTCAGTGCCTGCAGATGCAAAGGCTCTGCTTTATCACCTCCAGCTCTCCTCTCTCACTGCTTGGCTGCTCCTTCTGGGCTCTGCCATTTCCTTTGATCTGCTCTTTGGTTTTCCTTTGGGAAAACCTGATGCCATGTCCCAGGAAAACCTGCTGGAGCCTTTGTTGCTGCCTCTCTCAGCCAAGCACACTTGGCTCAGGGAGCACCTCTTGGGACCCACTCAGAGTTTCACCCTTTTCCCCTCCCCAACACTCAAATTTCACAATATTCGAGCAATAAATGCCAATTCTTTCCCTTTGACGCCTGGAGGGACTATCTGAGCACAGCTGGACATATCCCCCCTCCCCAGAGCTGGAATTTAACCCATCTCATCACCTGCTGCATCCCTGCAGGACAAAGGGAAAACACCTCCTGCACTTTGGGGTCCAAGAGATATTTAACCTTCCTTCTTTAAAAGGTTAATCAGGCCCATTAGTAAAAGTTAATTACAGTAATGAGGTTAGTTAGCATATTCCCCTTGGTCTTTACTGCAACTGGGAATTTAAGGAGCCCAGTAAATAGGCTGAGATTAATAAGAGTTTTGTGCTGTTGTTTATTCCTTTATTTCCAGGAGAGGTGATGGTGCCCCACGAGCCCCCTGGGAGGGTTGTGCTGTTGTTTATTCCCTTTCCTCAGGAGAGGGGATCAGCCCTGGGAGTGATTCTCCCTCAGATGACTCGATCATAAATATTGTAAGTGGCCACAGCCTGTTCTTTGCTGCCTGACTTGGTGCATTAAACTTTCATCCTCCCCATCCCACCCCCCTCCCTCCCGGTGCCCTCAAGAATCTGGTGGTGAAAATAGAAGGATTTGTTTCTCCCCTAAGGGAATGACACTGTGCTGGGGCCGAGGAAGATGTTTAAAGATCTTCTGTGCCATTGCTTCTGTTTAGTCTTACAGCTTGTCTTCAGCTATTCCGACATCTCCCGGTTTTTGAGCTGTTATGTTTTGGCTACCAGCTATTTTCTCATATCCTCTGACATCACTGACAGTCACACTGGATACACTTCAGCTCCAATCTCGTCTCAGATGAGGGGGAAAGTAGGTTTTCTCTTCTATGCCTTTTTTATTTTATTTTTTTTTTTTTTGATTCTGACAATACAGATGTGATTTCCCACCTGCTGCTTCCACATCCACCAGAGCAGGGGGACAGGAAACCTTCCCACTCTTGCTTTTAATGGCTTTTTTTTTTAAGAGAAAGAACTTGAAACTCCTCCCATCTCTGGGATGGAGTAGAGTAGATTGTTATGGATATTGGGAATATCAGTCCGTGCCCTTGTAACACTCCAGGTTTGACTCTTCCATTTGATCTCCAGGGAAAGCTGAACTTGATAAAAGATGTAGAGATGAGATCAACCCTCAGCAGCCTCTGCAGCCAGGAGGGACTGGGGACACTTTCCCCAAAACCTCATGAGCATTCAGTGAAAGAAAGAGGAGCAAAATCCAGGAGGGACAATAATTGAGTCAAGGATAAAGGGACAAAGTCAGTAAATCACAATCTTTGTGCAGGGCTAATATTTCTTACTGTCCAAAGAGAATATTAAGCTGCTGCCTAGGAAAAAAAAAAAAAAAAAAAAAAAGAAAAAGAAAAGGGAAAAAAAAAGGCACTAAGCAGAAAAAGTTATTAAGAAAAGATAAGGGAGGGAAGGGAATATTTTGCTGATTCTCCAAACAGTTATGAATGAATACAGATACACTGTCTGTGATAAAAGAAACACATTCCCCTGAAGGGAATTGAAAGAAAAAAAAAAAAAAAACAAAACACAAAAACCAGTCAGTGCCAAACACTGATCTGTCTTTCAAATGCTGAGCACCAAAATAACCCACCTTTTCAAGGCTCTTGTTGATAAGTCCTAATCGGACCCTTGGAGTCATAAAAACATTCGCAGATTTCGATCTCCTTGTAGAGGAGCAATAAATCAAAAAAAAGATGGGACAGCCACTCCTTCAGGAGCAGCCCCTGAATCAGTCATTTGGCACTTAAAAAATAAAAGTGCCACAGCAAAAACCTGTCTGGCAGGGTAGAGGTTATAATAGATCAAATGCTTCTGGTTTGTGGCAGTAATCAAGAGCTGGGATTGGGGAAGCAGCTCCTTTGCAAAAGCCCTGGAATTAGAAAATCAAAGGGTGTCTCAACACTTGCAAGGAGTCAATTGGCTGCATTAAGGAAGGAATTTGTCAAATGCACAACAAAATCGGGTATTTTTTCAAGTTCACCCCCCGCCTTGAGGAGGGTTTTGAACATTCCTTCCATCAGTCCTTGGCTGGGTGAGACTCGGCAGTGACAGGAATGGGACAAGGACAGGACATCCCCACCCTCCCAGGAGGGAATTCCTTCCCAGCATCCCATCTAACCCTGCCCTCTGGCAGTTTGGAGCCATTCCCCCTTGTCCTGGCACTCCAGGCTCTTTTAAATAATCTCTCTCCATCTTTCTTGTAGGTCCTGGAAGGCCACGGTGCGGTCACCCCAAAACTCCTCTCCTCCAGTCTGAACAACCCCAATTGTCCCAGCCTTTCCTCCCAGCTGAGCTGCTCCATCCCCCTGAATCCCTCCATCCTCAAATATTATTCTTTTCATTTCGAGACCTGACTGAAAAATAAAGGCTTTAGGTTTTGGTTTGGTTTGGGTTTTTTTTTGCTTTTCCCATCTCCTTCTGGAAATGAACTTTGCTTGCCATGCAGAGGCCTCTCCATGTTTTGGAAGGCCCAAACCAACTGATGGGTGTGGAAGGCTCAAAATAACTGTGGAGGAATCAGTGCCTGTGGCTTAAACACGTGCTGGGTGTGCATGGATGGGCTAAATCCCCCCCAAAATCCCTTGGAGATGTGCACCAAGATCCTCCTGTAAATGCAAGCTGAGAGGAAAGATGCTCCTCCCCAGCTGATGGACAGGAGCAAGTTGTGTGTGTGTGTGTTTCCACTGCAGGAACCTCTCTTAAAATAGCATTTTAATTGATATTATAGCTGCCCTGCTGTTAGTCTGGCATCTGGCTGAGATCAACCACTTCCTAATTTCAGTTTAGGATTAAATCCTGCCTATCCCTGCACCGGTGAGTGATGGGAACAAACTGTGCCTTCGCTCCAGGGCAGCTCAATAATGACTTGGGCTCAGGGAGCAGCAGCAGCAGCAGCTCTTCATCTCTTGTGCCCCTGGGGGAATTCAGTATCACAGCAAAAAAAGCAAAAATGTGTCTTTAATCCTTTTTTTCTGAGCCCCTTTGGACCGACTGAGGGGCTAATTAATGATTCACGGGGTCCAGCCCTCACCAGGGTGCAGTAACTGATGTGGAACTCGGAGTTATCACCTTCCTTTCTCTCAGTCCCCTCAGGATTTATAAAACCCAGCGCCCTGTGAGCGAAGATCTACTGTAAAAAAAAAAAAAAGGATCACCCTTTTTATTAATTAGCACCATCCCAGGGTAAAGCTCAGGGTTTGATTCTGTAATTAATTGCTCACCCCCTTCCAGGCCCTGCTTCTTTCCTGCTGGACCCTGCAGCACAGCAGGGATGTTTTTCCAAGGCATCAGCTCCAACAATGGTCATTCCCACAACTTTTGGACCAACAGAGCCTGGGTTTAAGTGCCCTGATAGATGGAGATGAGAGAGAACAGGGAAAGGTTTGGTTCTCAGTCTGTTGGAAGGGCTGGGATGATTTACAGGGAATGTCCATATTTAAGCTGGCCCAGCTGAAATATTCCAGTCACAGCCACTCCCAGGGATGTGCTGACATAAGGCTGGGAAATGGTTACCTGGGAGAGCTGGTTTTCCCTCCTCTCTGTTCTGCCTTTGTTAAAATTTAGCCTATAATCTCCATAAAATATGGCTAATTTAATAAAAAGGAAAATTTGGTAGAAATTGAAGAAACAAGCACTGCAGCAAGAACTGGGGGGATCTTGGTTCCTTTGGCTTGAGTTTGAATTCCATTAATTGATACCCCTTTAAATGGACATTTGCCGAGTGGGCACGCAGGAAAAAAAATAAAATTATGGCTTTTTAATTTTATTGGCTTAACTTTAATGGCTTAAACTGAATTGAGTGCCATTTTAATGGCTTGAAATTCCTTGGTGCTCCAGAGCTGCCTGTTTGGCACAGTCTGTGGCAACTTGGATTTGTATTTTGGAGGCAGAGATGCTCCAGAGATGCTCCAGAGCAGGAGTAGCTGTGACTGCAGTCCCTCCCTGGATTCATCAGCTGCTCTTGGGCTGGATGTTTAATTAGTGCTCCCCAGCCCAGGCTCCTCTGAGCAGGAGGACACCTTGAAGCTCTGTGGGTTTTACACATGGCAGGAGTCGATGTTGGGGTTAGGAACGACCTTTCCCAGCACTCTCCACCTGCAGAGATATTAAAACCCACCAGAGCAGGTGCTGGGGGGTGTAAATCACAGGATCACAGAGTCAGCCAGGTTGGGAAAGACCTCTGGGATCATCCAGTCCCACCCGTGACCCAACCCCACCTTGTCACCCAGCCCATGGCACTGATGCCACATCCAGGCTCTGCTCAAACCCCTCCAGGGACGGGGACTCCACCCCCTCCCTGGGCAGCCCCTTCCAGTGGCTGATCCCTCTCTCTGGGAAGAACTTCTTCCCAATTTCCAACCCAGACCCCCCCTGGAATGGGCTCCAGCCCCCCCTCAGCTGAGCCCCTGGCGCTTTTCCACCCTGCAGCCTGCTGAGGAGCCAATGCTGGGGAGCAATTCCTGCTGATCCCTTCTGCTGCTTGCCACGGGCTTTTCCAGCCCTTCTGCTGGCAGAGTGTCCAGCTGCACTGCTCTGACGGGGACAGGAGAGGCAGGGATGTTGGCTCCATCAGCTGGGAGCTGGGTGATCCAAGCTGACACCGATGGATGTTGGAATGGGAGCACCGGAGCTCGACGTTCTTGGACCAGTGCACAGCAGATTGATCCGAGTGCTGGCTGAGACCCTGTACCAGCTGCACAGCAACAACCCCAGGCTCCACCAGCCCCATTTCAGGGCATCAGTCACCACCAGAATCTTGATTTTTGGGTAAAGAAGTTGGGGCAGTTTTCAAGCCAAAGCACTCAGTGTTTAAATTGGGATTTCACTGCACCTCTCTCTCTCTTCTGGCACATGCAGAGGGTTGTTCTGGCTTTCAGGAATTCAGTAATCCTAAAGGTTAAGCCTGTGGGGTGTTCTCAACTCTGCAAGAATTAATATGGTGACATTTAACTGCTATTAACAACAACAAAAAAAAAAAAATCATTTTTTTGCCTTCCCACTCCAACCCTCCTCCCCCATGTTTGTTTTTTTTTTCCTTGGAAAACCATGGGAGTTGTTTGCTTTGCAGTGGTGGCTATTTGAAATTATTTTAAAATCCAGCAGGAGCTCCCACCACTGTCCCTGTGACTGGTGGGCTAATGCAGATAGGGCTGTGGGTGTTCATCTCCCCCAGCACCCCTTGGCACGTCCTGATTTGTTGTGTTTTCCAGGGAGGGAAGGGTGGGATACAATCCAGGGATGGTTTAGGGGGGTGTCATTTTGTTCCTCCAGGCAGAGCTGGTTCTGTGCCTCCTGTTGATTTTGTTGGACCAAAAAGACTTTTGATGTATTTGGCTCCTCAAAAATATCTTTATTTATTGGCCAACTCAATGCAAGAAATGAGAGAATAACCCTGGTTTGGGGGCTTGGACCATAATCCAATGAAATCTTTTCCCCCTGGGCTCTATATTATCACTTTTCCCCTTTTCCTCCTCCTTTTCTCATCCTTTTCTTCCCCTCTCTTTTTTTTCTCCATGGCAATTAAATACAGAACTATTAATATTAGTTATAACTCCTGTAAAAATCAGTCCATTCATCAGAATAAATAACCACTCTCTCAAATGATTATAACAAAAAAATAGCTGAGTTAACACACATTTTCCTACCTTGTAAGGGGATGACTCTTGCAGGACAGCATAAAAACTGATTAATGCAGTTTGGTTCCCCTGGTTGCCTTAAGAAATGGAAAATATTAATATTTTTCAATTAAATGTTAAGAACACAGAGGCAAGGGATGATCTGCTTGTGCAGTTTCCTAGAGCTAATAAGTTTTACGAGCTGAGGAGCCGATCGATCTTCCATTTCAATTAATTTAAAAGACTTTCCATTCTATAGAGTCAAATGCACAGAAACAAGCCCTGCACGAGGCAGAAGCTCAGGGGCTTGATGCAGGTGCTTGATTTTCTGCAGCTCCAGGTCAAACATCCAGGAAAACCCAGCCCCAAAAAACCCAGCCCCAAAAAACCCAGCCCCAAAAAACCCAGCCCAACAAAACCAAGCCCCAAAAAACCAGTCCAATATATTGCCTGCATTTTATCAGGACTAATAAACCATTGACTCCAATTGCCCATCAGGACTAATAAAGCCACTGATTCCAGTTGCTCACCAGCTCCATGAGGAGATCAAGGATTTGGGATGGGTCACTATTGACAGTGAGGTACCAGAGGGTACCAGTGCCTTTGACAGCCCCTTTTTTGGCAAATCCCTGCCTTCCTTTTGTGCCATTTATTTTTTTATATATATATATTTTTTAATTCTCATAGCCTGTTATTCTTTTAAACTGTCATAGCTCATTTATTATTTTTTTTGTAATTGCCGTAACTTCCTTATTTTTTAATTGCCATAGCTTATTTATTATTTTTTGTCATAACTTATTTATTCATTTTAATTGTCATAACTTCTTTATTATTTTCTTAAATTCTTATAACTTATTTTTTTTAATTGTCACAGCTTATTTATTTATTTATGTTAATTGTCATGACCCATTTATTTATTTATTTATTTATTTGTAATTGTCATAGCTTATTTCATCCTATTATGGAAAGCAAGTCCCTGGAGAGCAGCTCAGCCTGGCTTTGATCCATGCTGTTGTTTACTCTTGTTTCACAAACCATTAGAGATGCTCGAGGATGTAAACCAAGAGATCCATCAAGGGGTGGGGGGGGAAACCTCACGAGCCATTTACTGCAGATGTCCCTGATAAAGCCCTTTTTTATGTGCTAATAGAGCTCAGAATCTTAATAAAGTCCTTTTTTTGGGGGCCAGTGGAGCTCAGGTGGAGTCTGGATATCGGCAGGAACCCCACCAAGAGTGGCCCCAAACTCTGCTCTTCAGCTTCTCACCTTTAGATTGAGGTGGGTTTGACTTGTGGAGCCCACAGAGATCCCCTGAACAGGAGCTGGGAATAAAATTTCATCATCCAAAGGGTTGCCCAGCCCTGGGAGTTCAAAATAGAAATCATTCCCTGGGAAGTTGGTTTTCCTTGGAGCTTTATTTACTGGGAAGACAAAATTAATTGGAAAATTATTTCAGAGCGGGGAAAGAAAAATCAGACACCTGTGGGACTGTGTGGAGACAAATCCCTGCCTGGGAAACAGGGATTCCATCCCTGGGAGTGTCCAAGGCCAGGCTGGATCAACCTGGGAGCAACCTGGGCTAGTGGGAGATGTCCCTGCCCATGGCAGGGGGTGGCACTGGATGGGCTTTGAGGTCCTCCCAACCCAAACCATTCCAGCATTCCATGATTCTGTGAAGCTGAACATCTGGAAACAGGGTTAGCATCAGGAATCCAGGGCAGTGGTGGAGTCCCAGTCCCTGGGGGGATGTGTTAGTGGCACTTGGGGACATGGCTTAGTGGTGGCCTTGGGAAATGGTTGGACTCGGTGGCCTTACAGGTGTTTTTTAACCCAGCAATTCCACGATTCTCTTCTGTTTTCCACCTGCCAGAATGGCATCAACTACACCCACCTTTGGGGAAGGACCTGCTCTGCCTTTGGTGCCTCAGATGGACAATTCCTGTTCCAAATGGATGTCCACAAAGCCCCATCTGCTTCCTCAGGTGCTGCCAGTGAATGTACAAACGTGGCTTTTCTTGGTTCCTCCTGGAGAGAAACATCAGCCATCAAAATAAAATAAAATAAAATAAAATCCCAATAATGTCTTGTGGCACCAACACGAGCTGGATGGAAATATTCCACTCAGCCTGTGGCAGCTGCCAAATGTGTGGGGTTTGAAGCAGGTTTGGTTTTTTTCTCCCCTGGAAGTTTTATTTCATCCCACAAGTGGGCAGAAAATAAAGCAGAGATGAGTCCCAGCCCAGCCCACCCCCCCCCTGGTTTTTGGTCTTGTTTTCCAAGCACTGAGGCACAGGAAAGAAATGTGCAGGAGGGAGTTTTATAAGCTTCGTGTTTTGTGCATTTAGGGGAGTTTACTCCTTGGAATAAAGCAAGGATTAAAGGGCTGGGGGAGGTGTGGGCTTGAGAATCTCTGGAATCCAGGACAGAGCAGAGCATTCACCCTTGGCAGGGCAAGAAGGGCTCTGAGGGGATTTTCTGGGCCAGGTCTTTTTGATGGTTAAGAAGCTTCAAACTCCAGCTCAGCCACCTCCCTCCCACTCCTTGGTCCTTATTTCCCAATATCCTAAAAAATGGCAACTCCCACAACCCCACTTTGATGGGAGAGTTGTGCTGGTCAGGTCTTTTTCTGTGTTCTTTCCTATGTAAAAAGCAGAGCTTTATTTAAAGTGTCAGGCCCCAAAAATCTCCTAAATAATGAGTTTGGAACGAGAGCAGGCCACAGGATTTAGCTCTGAGGGTTTATCCAGCATTCACTGAGCTCCCAAAATCCTCAGCCAGCTCTTCCCCAAAACATTTGCAACCAAACTGCTCCCTGCAGCACTCGGGGATCCAGTGACAGAAATTGTTAGAAGAGCCATAATGTAATTTGTAAATGATGTTGATTTACTCATTCCAAAGCCTTTTGAAGCAAATAGATTGTGTTCATTTTCTCCAACGAGCTGTACATTCAGAGTAACCACTGAAACACTCCATTTAAATATATAAGCAATTAAACTAATGATGTTTTAGAACATCCTAAATAACAACACAGCACGAGGACAGCTGTCCATATCCTTTATTTAGGTTTACAGTTCTGCTGCACAGTTTGCTGGTTTATTTTTCTTATAAATAGTAGTGTAAATTACCCATTTTGCTGCCTCTCAAAGAGCAGCAGCTGCCCCCAGCTCAGAGCTGGCAATTAGAGGAGGGAAAGGATGGCAACAAAGGCCATTTTTAAAATAAAAAGCTATTCAGGTGTAATATTGGTGTAAAGCTCAACACTTTCAGATGGTGTAAAGACACTCCAGGGTAAAGGGGAATGAGGCCCTGTACTACCCAGTGTAATTATGCAAATTGATATTACAAAAAGGGCTTTTAATTGGGAATGCTCAACAACATTTTGCTGGTGCCAGGTTGTTAACCTGGGTGGGAGTCAGAACTTCTCATGGGCTAAGAAATGTGGCAAGGGCTTTGCTGAAGAGGTTCCAGATGTTAAACTTCATGGAATCATGGAATGGTTTGAGTTGGAAGGAACATCAGGAATCATCCCATTCCACCCCCTGCCATGGGCAGGGATACCTCCCACTAGCCCAGGTTGCTCCAGCCTGGCCTTGGACACTCCCAGGGCTGGGATTTACCAGGCAGGGATTTGTCTCCACACAGTCCCACAGTGTTATGAATTCTCTTTCCCTGCCCTGCAGTCGTTCCCTTAATTAATTTTGCCTTCTCAGTAAATAAAGCTCCAAGTAAAACCAACTTCCCAGGTAATGATTTCTGTTTTGAACTCACATAACCCCCCCCCAACGCCTTCAGCACCTTTGAATTTTAATGATCACTGCTCCTGTTTGCCACTAAACCTTCTGAGGTCCTTCCATTCATGGAGGAATCCACTAATGTTCAGCTTGTTAGGAGATGAGCCCCCTCATTAACTCAGAGGATTAAATGAAACAGTTGAGTTGGTAACCAAATCGACAAAGGAACAGCTGAGTCTCTCTGTGATTAGGGACTTTGTCATCTTGTTCATGGATTAATTATATGGTCCATTATACTGAAATGTGTTTTTGATATCAAGACTAGTTTTGTTCTGGAGTTTTTCTACTTGCCAGCTGCTTTAATGTTCTTTATCTTTCTGTGAACAAGCAGCAAATTATAGATTTCTTCACTTGAAGGACGAATTTAGAACATAGTTCTGAATGGCTGTTATTCAAAAGAAGTTCAAGGATAAATGTACAGAGAACAATCTTCAGGAGGGGGAGTCTGGTGCAGCTCTTCTGTGCTGTGATGTGGCCCTGAAAGCAAACAAACAAACGGGGACACCCAGGGAAATGGGTTTGGGATGCTGCACACGCTGCCCGGGAAGAGACGTGGGAGGAAAATCCTCGGGGAGAAAGTCACAGTGAAGTGTTGTGGGGCTGTGCAGGGGTCACCCTGATTTATCAGCCACAGACCCCAAGAATCCGAGGTATTTCTGTTTGGAGAAGCCCAGAAAGGGTTGGGTTGGAAGGGACCTCAAAGCCCATCCAGTGCCACCCCCTGCCATGGGCAGCGACACCTCCCACCAGCTCAGCTTGCTCCAAGCTGGCCTTGGACACTTCCAGGGATCCAGGGGCAGCCACAGCTTCTCTGGGAATTCCATCCCAGCCCCTCCCCACCCTCAACCATGATCTGCCAGCAACTTCTGCTGTCATCACCCACAAAGCCTTTGGAAAAGGGGCTTCCACTGCAAGAAAAAAAGCTCCTTTCCTTGAACCAACACGTTGTAAACACAATTAAAAACTCAGAACCGCTTCAAAACCCACCCTGAGCTGCCTTTTGGAGGGATGGGAAAAGCTGTGCCATGTCCAGCCCACCCAGAGGGGGAGGTGGGATCCCATCAGGGTGACCTGGGGGGGTTGCATTTCCCCTCTCAGGGCTTCTGATGCTGTGGCAGCCCCACCCGGAAGCTCCAGGGAGATTTGGACATCAGTGCTGGGCTCTCCTGCTTGGCTTTAGGGATCAAACAGCACCCTGGGCTGTCACAGAGGGGATTTTCAGCCTGAAAAAACACCCATCCTAAAGTGCTAAACCCCCACTGGAGCTGTGCAGGTACCTCGAGAAACTCAGCTCCTGTTCCAGCCCTGAATGGAAAAAAAATGCAGGTTTTGCTGAGGGTTTGTGGCACTTCAAAGACACTGATAAGGAACAAGCCCTTGGAAATGAGGTATGTGTTTATCTCCAGCAGCTGCCTAACTAAGGGAATGGGAAAATTAAATTTGTCCCATAATTATCTTTTGTGCAAACAGGCAGTGGCCCTCCAGCCAGGCAGCCTCGAAAAGAGCCTATAATTATTGCATATAATAACTACCAACATTAATCTTAGCTCTTGCTTGTACAAAAATTATAAATTACTGCACCAAATCCTATTACTGCAAATATTAAAAGTTACTCAGCATTTATTTGAACCTGGATTGTTGACTTTTTTTTTTCCCCCATGTAACTTTTGTGTTAATTTTGTCCACGTTTCACAACTCCAGCAATTGTTGGGTTGATGGTTTAAAAAGTTCATTATTGTGAGATTGGAGTAATGTGGCAAAAGAAACGGTGTTAAAGCTTGGGAGGACTGGGAATATTCCTTGGGTTTGGCCAATCCAGGACTTTATTCTTCAGAGTTTTTATTGGCCTCACCAATTCCAGTTTCTGAATGGAAGCAGGCACAGACACAGGTCAGGTACCAGGTGAACCAAAAATCTTACACATTCCACCCTCAATTTTAAAACCTTTGCCCAGAAACCAAGGAACCTTTTTTCTTTTCTTTTTTTTTTTTTTTTTCTTCCATTTGCTGCTGTGCTGAAAACCAGGAAAAGAAAGTTTGGGTATCCAGTCAAGTCAGAAAGAATTTTAAAGTGTAAGACAATGTTCTTTTTTAGGCTGTGCTGCTCCAGAAACAGGTCTGAAACGTTTCTCTAAGGCATTTATAGAATTCTCTCTGTTCTCCCTGAAATAATCTCAAACTGCTTCATTCTCTGTCTGGTTCTCAAGTTTTGAAGGCCCCTTCGGATGGGTTTTTGATATTATTATTATTTTTAGGGGCTGAACTTGGGTTCTCTTGGATATATTTTAATAGATCCCACCTTGCTTTGGAGGATGGAGCCAAGACACGAAGCACTGGAGCAGCTGACATGGGGTAGAAGCATAATTTTGTGAGCATGTTGGTTAGAAATGGGCTTATAAATCATCTGCTGCCTTAAAAAAAAAAAAAAAAAAGGCCATTTAATGTAGGAGGAGAATTCCTTCTGCTCTTTGTGGAGCTCTCCTGGACTCTGGAGCTCTTATTCTTAAAGGTCAGAGAGCTGCACTCCGGTTTTTTCCTGCCTTCAGAATGGATTTTAACAGTGCAGAGGAGAATGAATGTGGTTGTAAATACAGAAATACAGCAGGGCAGGTGTTGGAACTACATTGGAAGGTCCTGGTTGTGCCAGGGTGGGGCAGAGTTCAGGGCAGGCTTTGAAGAATGCACAGAATGGGGGGGGGATAAAGGGTGGTTGTTCCCAGCAGGGCATGAGAGCATCAGGCAAAGTGAGGAACCTCTGCCAGCCACAGCCTTTTGCTGCTCAGGTGTCTCCCCAGGGTCTGTGCAGAGCTTGGGGGGTGTTGAATTCAGTTTTTTGGGGATGGTGGACGTGGCAATTCCTGCCTCTGGTTGTTTAATAAAACCACCTCGCTTACATCTCAAAGGAATCAGTCCATTATGGGATCACATCCCTGGCTGCCCCACCAATTCATCTGAGGCTTTTGACCCCAAACTTCCTTCCTTTCCTCCCCTGAGCCGTGCAGAAGTCGAGGCAAAGCATTTTCCCTGCTGGATCTGGCAGAAATGTGAGATCTGGAAGAAGGAATTAGTGATGCATGGGGTGTCCTTGCAGGAGAGGGGACGGGACTGTGAAAGGTTTGTGTCCTTTGGGAGATTAGCTCCTGGTTTTATTTAATATCAACTTGTTCTACACTCCACACTGGGCACAGATTAACAGTTCTAACAGGTGTGGAGATCCTGTAACATCCCCTTGGTTTGTTAATCCAATTAATACTTGATGTAAATAAGGAAGTGGCTCGGAGCGTGTTGTGCTCTGAAGGCAGAGCAGGGCCTGGAGTGTTTGTTGTTCCACAGGAAGGCAGGAAGAGATGGAATTCAGGGATTTTGCTCCTTTTTTTTCTCCTCTCTCAGCTCCGTGGAATGCACTGACTGCTGCTTATCCCACTGCTGGCATTCCATGGTTTTCAGCTGAGTTACATCACAGCCAGTGAACCTCTGCAGGACCACGCTGGGGAGGAAAAATATGTGGTTCAATCAGCAGTTTGAAGAGCCTGGAATGAATTCCCTGGAACTTCCCAGCATCTCCTGGGTGACTGAGGGCACAAACCTTCCTCCACAGCACTGAATTGCCCTCAGGCTGCAGGGGCAGGCACTTCCCGAGGCTGACTCACTGCAGTGGGATGGAATCATCCCCCATGGATGCCTGGCTGGTTCTTCTCCAGAGGTTTTCCAGCCTCCCTAACAAGGATGCCTCAGCCAAGTGTCTCTTCTTTGGCTGCTGAGTTTCACTTTGGTCTCTCTGTTCTCAGGGAAAATGGCACAATGGCTGTTCTTTATCTTCCTCGGGAAGGAGTCTGCTGGGATTCTCAGCTCTGCAGCGCAGGTTGTGATTTATTTTACTTGTTTAAAGGAAAACAAGTGTAAACAGAGAACTCATTAAATGGCTGGAGCGTTAAAAATCTGCAGCCCAAAGTGACATTTAGCAAGTCCATTAAGAGTGTAAGACGAGGACTTCATCTTTTATATTGCCTCGTGTTTTGAGGGAAAAACAAATTTAAAAAAAAAAAAAAAAGACGTGGAGTCAGTTTGGTTCAGTTTATTCTGTCTCAGGGTTGTTGTGGGAGGCAGGATTGGAGAGGAGGTGAAGGATGGACGGTCAGGGGTTATGTAAACACACTGAGAAGTTCATTTCCCTCCTCTCTCGCCTCTCTGGGAGTTTGGAGAGTGCAGATAATCCTGGTTGTTCTTTTTCTGGCATCTCCTGGAGGGATCTCAGGTGTCCTCTCCAGGCAATGCTGGAATATTAATACACCAGGAGAGGTTTCCAGGTCCTACAGAGCAGTTTGAAGAGTCTTTCTTGTCCTTTCTGACTTTCCCCAAGTTGTGCTGGAGGCTCCTCAGCATTCCAGGAGTTCCCCTTCATCCCAGCAGAGCTGTGGCTGGAATGAACTTTGTTTCCTCTCAACACAAAAATTGCTGGAAAACAGAGAAAAGCCAAGCAGGGGCATTCCCGGGGGTTTGGCTTGTTCTGCTTCAACTGAACTTCCTGGGAATGTTTTTCCCAGCAGTTTCCTCCAGGCAGGATCATGGCAGTGACTTCCCCTTCAGGCTCTCTTTGAAGAACCATGGAATCCAAGGTGTTGGGTTGGAAGGGACCTCAAAGCTCATCCACCTGCCACGGGCAGGGACACCTTCCACCAGCCCAGGCTGCTCCAGCCTGGCCTTGGACACTCCCAGGGATCCAGGGGCAGCCACAGCTCCTCTGGGAATTCCATCCCAGCCCCTCCCCACCCTCTGACTGCTTCTTCAGGCTTTGACAGGGTGTTTGAAACCACCCAGATTTACCCACCCAGCCCTGGCAGCAATTCCAAACCATTTCCTTCCGAAGGGGAGGCCCCTCCAGGAAAGCAGCAGCAGCACAAGGAGGGGGTGCAGGGAGCTGGAACAGGCCCTTGAGTGTTTATTTAGACTATTCCAGAGCATCAGCTGATTGGAAACGTTCTTCCCAGTTCTTCTCCCAACTTTGTTTGCTTTTCTAACACTTCCATGTGCTTTGTGTGCTGCTCAGGGACATCCAGGTCTAACCCCACCCCAGTTCCTACAGCTGGGCTGGGGTCAGGAGGTGGTTCCAGGGAGTGATTAACTGCAAAGGTGCAGAGGCAGATAAACCCTTAGAAAAACCACTTGTGAGAATAAAGCCCAAACCATATATTTAGAAATCCATTTAGGTCTCACCCACCTTGCTTAAAATGGAGCTGATAATAATAACACCTGGCTGGGCAAGGCAGTCAGTCAATGGAAAAGTTAACAAATGTAAAAAGTTGAATTTTTTATGCGAGCTCTGCTTTCCCAGCAAGCTTTTCCAAAGGCCCTATTCTCATTTTTAAGCAATCTCCCGATACATTTAACAAAATGTCAGGATGAAATGCTTCGGCAGAGATCAAAAGGCCTGGGGGTTTTATTGTGCCACTCCTGCAGCACTGATAGCCTGTGCTGAACTTTCATGCTGAGGATCAATAGCTTTATTTGATCAAATATGGGCAGCTATCAAAGACAGCGGGCTCTGCCCAAAGGACACTTCAGATTGAGGTGTCTCCCTCGAGAGCCCTCAGGGCTTTGATATTTGCTTCTGTCCCTGCTTGTTTGGAAATCATTTTTTAATTAGTTTGTTGGTTTTTGTTTGTTTGTTGGTTTTTTTTTTTAATAAAAGCAGCCCTGTGTTGTGGGATGTTCAGGAGGGTCCTCCACGCCCCAACACGTGGAGATCAAAAGTTCTGCCCCCTGGCTTTGTTGCAAAGGCGAGGTGTTTTGGTCTGGTCTCTTGAAGCCATTGTGGAGTTCAAATCCCAAGGAAACCGCAAGAAGGGATGTTGTGGGGGCTGGGAAAGGGCTGGGAATTCCACTGAGGGTGAGTGAGGAGGACAACAGCCCCTCGTGCCCATGGCTGAGGAGGAGGAGGAGGAGGAAGGGCAAAGATGCTTCTCCCGAGGCTGAAAACTGAACAACTTGCCCCCCAAAACCCCCCAAGTCTTCCCCTCCCTCTCTCCCACCTCCACCACAAATGATTAAGAGCTTTTGGCTGTCGAACTTGGAATAAACATTTGTGTTTATCAGCAGAGCTGCTCAAAGAGGAAAGCGGTGGGAGCAGGTGGAGGTGGAGGGGGGAGAGGAGGAGAACTGGAAGGACAACTGAAAAAACACCAGAATTCAGCTTCCAACCATCCTTTGGACCAGTTTAGCTGGGGAAAACAAAAAAAAGGAATGGCAGAGGCAGGAGGAAGCTGAGGCAGAGGGGAGGGGTGTGGTGGCAGGTCCTGGTGGGTGGACAGAGGGGGGTCGGTGCAGCCCTCAGAGCGTCTGTTCTGCTCTCACAACGAGCCCCCATCCTTCAAGGCTGCTCCTTGTGGCACAGAAAAAGGGCTTTAACTCCTCCCCTGATGGGCTGAGGGGCTTGGCTTGGGGGGAATTTTGTGTGGGAGGTGGATAAAGCACTTCTGGAGGCACGGATGGGTCAGAGGGAACAGGGCCTTGGGATGAGAACCTGTCAGAGCAGAGGGGAAGAAATGCTTGTGCCTCCTCAGTGAGATGGAATTTGGGGTTTTCTCTGAGAGTTACAGCCCAGAGAGGTGTAAACATTACTAAAAGTCAGGTTAGAGGGAGAAATGGGGTGTTCCTCCTCCCTCCTGGCCCTTCTTTGCTGCTTGCTCAGGTTCATTTCAGCGTGGACAATCAGGAACAGGAGAGGAAGATTCCCCATTGTGCTGGGAGTGCTGGGGGTCCCAGAGGATGGAATCTGAGGGAACATTCCAACAGTTCCTTAAGTCACTCTGGGGGTTTATTTCCCTCATTGCAGCAGAGCCTGTTCTTGTTTCTACCAAACAAATCAGGGACCAAAGGAATGGCTCAGAGTCAGGGGATAACTCAGCTCAGAAAAGAGCTCAAGGATCCCACCCTGTGCCTGAGAAAATCCCACTCTTGTGCTGGGATTCAGAATGGGGGAAGGGAACTGTGCTAATATTCCTTAATTTGGATGAGGATCAGCCTGTGGACCTCTGAGTGTCCTCTCTGTGGTCCAGAAAGCAGCCCAAGGAAAAGTTCTGTGCCTCTTTCCAGGGGAGGAAAAAGATGTTGCCAGATGAGTTGACTGTTTAAACTAAAGGATAAAACTGCTTCCCTTTGTGCCCATATCATTCAAATCTCACTTCATTGTGCTGGATGAAGTGCAGGGCAGGGCCTGAGGATGCTGCTGGAAGCCCTGGGACAGTGTCACCTCCTTCCAGGTGACAATGGGGGCGATTTCTGTGGGCCCCAAGGGGTTTGGGTGCTGTTGGTTTCTGTATCAAACTTGTGAGCCCACAGGTTGGAAGGGAAAAAAGGCTCTAAAGAACAGGATTCCTGAAGAAATGGGTGAAAAAGAGCTGCCTGGTTGGAGCTCAGTGAAGCACTAGATTGCAAAAGTCTGAATAAACTCCAGATTTATGAACAGAGACGGAAATCGTGGAAAATCCCGTGAAGGGAGGTGATTTGGGGGGAAAAAATAAAAGCTGTTTAGGGCTGCAGCTCAAAGCTGCTCTGCTCCCTTCCTGGAATCAGGATGTGTGTGAACAGTCATCCTCAACTGCACAGAGAGGGGGTTTCAGGCAGAGATCTCCTGGTGCTGACAGGCTGCAAACAGGGACTCGCTGCAGCTCCCTCACTCAGGATTTTAGGGATGCTTTTCTCCTCCTCAGTGTTGATGGGATGAATTCTGCAGTGTCTTTCCATCAAACCAGCCCTGCTGTCGTTGCCTGAAAGGCTCAGAGCAGTGGGGTCCTTAAAGGGCTTGATTTGAGGGTCTGGAACTGGACAAGTTGTAGAAATCACTATTTTCTTAACCAGATTTACTAATTATGTGGGTTATTAAAGGCCCTTTTATTTCTGGTACCTGCTGCTGATCAGTTTTGGTGTTCTCTTTCATTTTTAGCACCAGTGCAATCCCTGCCTTTGCAGACACAACTTGGTCTTCCCTAATTACATCCCCTGGGAGAGCAAACAATTGTTTAAATACGCCCTGAAATCAGCAGCTCTTTAAGAGAATTCTCATTTTACATGGAAAGACAACAGGAAACATGATAACATTAAATGGCAAATGGCATAATAGAGCACACAAGATGGAATTCACTGTCTTTAAGTGTCCTCACGTGGTCTAGGTAGCATTTAGAGGCTCAAAATGGGATCTAAATTGCTTAGAGGAGTCGTCTTGGATCTCTTTATAGGGATAAATTTCATCTTCCCAGCAATGGACTCGGTGATTGAAATAAATTGCTTTGGGGAGTTGCTGTGCCTGGGAGGGAATGTTCTGGTGGGGGCTGAGTGCTGTTACAGGAGATTTCTCTCCTGGCTTTTTTAGTTCCATTCAGACACTCCCAAGTATTCCGGGAAAAATGCTCCAAGACGCCACATTCCAGCCCAGAAGTGCTGAGGAGTCAGAGCTGAGCTGGAAAATGATGGAAAACCCCGAGCACAACGTGTGTCACTGTCTGGATCAGATGCTGGGGCACTGCAAATTAAACACCTCAAGTTAGTGGTCTCCCTTGACCATTAAGACTCTCTTTCTCTCACTTTGCTCTTTGTCATCTGGACATTATGTCTTTTATCTCTTAGAGAGATGCTGGGGAAAAAAAAAATAAATTGTTTCTGAAAATCTCCAAAAATCGAGTGCTGAGAGCAATAAAAAAAAAAAAAAAAAAAAAAAACAAGCTGGTGAGGAGCTTAATTCTGTCTTGGGGGAAGGTTTGGAGTAATGTGCTGTAAATAAGGTTCAGAACCTCTCAGTGAGCAATAAAGGACGTGACAAAGTGCTGAAGAGCTGGTGGTTAAGTGAGGACAACCTGCTCTGTGCATCAAGGACCCCTCTGATGGGAGGAAGGAAGGGGTGAAAGAGGGATAAAAGCAGGAATAGTGGGATTGGTCTGTGTTGGAGCAACACAGAGAAGGTCAGGGTGTCCTAAAGCTGTGGCTGCCCCAGCCCTGGAAGTGTCCAAGGCCAGGTTGGAGCAACCTGAGCTGGTGGAAGGTGTCCCTGCTCGTGGCAGGGGGTGGAATTGGATGGGCTTTTCAGGTCCCTTCCAACCCAAACCATTTCATCGCTCTGTGATTCCACACCAGGTGACAGCTTTCAGTTCTGTGCCTCCAAAACGGAGTTCTCATCTCCAAAACTGGCTTTTCATCTCCAGACCTGACTTTTCATCTCCAAAACTGACTGACTTTTGTGACCCTGCCACCACAACAGCCTGGGGGGTGAGTGTGGCCCATCCTTTCCAGGAGCTGAAAGCTCACTCCTGGAAGGGTTTTTATGGATCTGCAGTTATTTGGGTTGATCAAACCCTCAAGGAGGATCAAACTTGAATCAGAGAATGAGATGATGGAGGATGGAAGCTGTTCTGATGCCAAAATCAACCCCCAACTTGGGGGGTGTGATCCCCTCTCTTGTGTTCACGTTTGTTGGTGGCTGGTTGGTTTTAATGGGGTGTAAATCACAATATTTGTGCCTTTGGAGGTATTTCATCAGCTGGATCGAGAACACACCAAAAAAAAAGTCATTTCCAGAATTTCCTCCAGCTCCTCCTTATGAAGAATTTAATATCCTAAAGCTTCCCTTAGTCCCTGAAAGCTGGGAATATTTTTTCTCCCACTCAACGGAGCGGGAGGGGCCGATTTCGGAATGTTTAATAAAGAGAAAATGGCATTTCAGTCTCTGCTGCTGTAACACTGCATTGAGTTATCACTTCCCTGCTCACTGAAAACAACCTGGTACGGAACACACGGAATTTGGGAGCTGCAAATGGAAAATTCTTCTTGCTTCAGCCCACTTGCCTTTGTTGCATCAGCAGCAGAAGTATTTCTGTGGCAGGGAGGGCTGTGAGTGACAGGCTGCCAGCTCTGCCCAGGCCACGTGACATCCCAGGATATCTTCAGATGGGTGCTGTGAGTCTGGGGGTGTCAAAATAAAGCAAAATAATCCCCCAGCCCTTCCAAGCAGCTCCTCTCCCAGAAACACTTACTGGTGGTGTCAGTTGTTGCATGATGAGAGCTGCACAAACTGCTCGGCGTGTGGATCCAACTCTTTTTTGGAATTCAAAGGGACTGATATTCAATATTCAATGAGAGCTGCAGTCTTGATTGTCAGATCAAAGCAACATCCTGTCAGTTCCAATTTGCTGCTATTTTCCCCTGAAATTCTTCGGGGCTGGATCCTCCAGCGTTCCTCTGCAGGTGGCAACGGGATGAATTCCACCTGTTGCCTTTTGGCATCCCGAGAAACACAGCCCCAAAAACACCCATTTGAAACGTTAGGGGACACACCTGATATATCTCAGCAAAACTGGGAATGCTCAGGACTCCCAAACCCACCCAGCTGAGCCTGTGCTTTGTTTGGCTTCTTGTCGGTGTTTCTGTCAGTTTAGGATAAATTAAAAAGGTGAAGCTCGAGGTTGACAGAGGGCAGGGCTAGATGGGATGTTGGGAAGGAACCCTGCCCTGTGAGGGCAGGGAGGGGCTGGGATGGAATTCCCAGAGAAGCTTTGGCTGCCCCTGCACCCCTGGATGTTCTTCCTCACTCCCAACCAGGCTCCCATTCCAGGGGGAAGGGACCCGGCCCTGCCTCGCGTGTTTCAAACACTGAGATGTTTAATCTGCCAGTTTTTCCCACTCTATCAAGGCTGAAACAGCCCCAGGATCCAGGGATGAAAGATGAGGCTTGAAAAGGCAAAGCAAGCAGCGTGTTAGGCCCATTTAATTTAAATGTGCTGCATTCAACCCGACGCCGTGGCCGTGCAGTTTGGCTCCTTGTTAGTGTTACTGGGAGAGAAAAAGATGATTTAAAGCAGCCACAGCTGGAGATGAAGGCCATTTAAGGGGAGCCCAGAGCTTTGGAATCCTTTTGTACTCATCTGATTGTGCTCTGGGAGGCTGGATGTGTGACAGAACTGCTTGGGGAGGATGGTTTAGCTGGGGAGGGGATTCCTGTGCCTCCTGGGAATGTGGGAATGTTCCCACCTCCCTGGGATGGTGAAGGACAATTGGGATGTGCCCTTGGCTTGCTGTGGGACAGCTCAGCCTGCCCATCTCCCTGGGGTTGGTCTGGGGGTGTCGATGGAGCTGCTTTCCCTGTGGTTCCTCTCCCTGTGGTTCCTGTCCCTCTGGAAATCAGGAGCTGGCCTATCTGCCAGCTGCTTCCAGACATTGCAGAACAGCTTTGGAAAGGCAAAAGAATGTTTCCTTTTTATTTTTAGTTTGGTTTTTTGTCGGTGCAGAGCTGGCAGGTAACGGGGGGGGAGGGGGAAGGCGCAATTTTGGGATGGATTTTTGAAGTCACCTCCTGTTGGTGCAAAACTGCCCTGCTGGGTTGACCCTGGTGACTCCTTTGGAAAGCACCCTGGCTGCTGTTAAAGCCTGGGATAAAAAAAAAAACCCTGGAATTGCCTCCAGCTTGCCCAGAGAAGCTGTAGCTGCCTCTGGATCCCTGGAAGTGTCCAAGGCTCGGTTGGATTTGGAGCAACCCGACCTAGAGGAAGGTGTTCCCATGACAGGGGATGGGCTTTAGGGTCCTTTCCCACCCAAAACATTCCATGATTCCAGGTTGTTTGAGAGCTTTCATTCTGGGGGGAATTGGCCTGTGATTGGAATTTCTATGTGAGAGATTTTAATAAAGGCAACTCAAGCTCACTGTGAGCTTTAATAACATCTCAGAGCTCTGGGATTAGGAAGATACAGCCCAGGATAATCCACTGAGCTCCTGAGGGCTGGGAGAGCATCCCTGCTCCAGTCCCACCAACCTGCCCAGGATTTTACAGCAGCTCCTGGGCTTCAAATTTCCCTCAGTCAGAAGAAAGGGAGCCTAAACTTGGGAGCATAATTAAATCCTTTAGATCTTCATGGATTCGGTGACTGAGGGAAAAACAAGGAGATTTGGGTAATAAAATGTTCCCACTCAGGGATCTTTGCTGCTCTTGCAGCTGATTTTCCTATTAATTTTGTCTCCTATTTCACTTCAGATTCCTTTTCTGAACAAGCTGCTGAGAAGTTGCACCTCAGCTCACCTCTGGCTGGGTGGAGGATTAATGGACCCAGGGAAGCTTCCAGAGGCAAATATCTACACCACCATTATCACCAGTTATTATCTCCTGGGGTGAAAATCCATGCCTGCCTGTCACAGAGGTGGGGGAATTAAGGAATAAGGAGTTTGGGGTTAATTCTCAGGAGGGTTTGGTTTTCTCTCTCTGCACCCTCCCAGTGCTGCCCATAAAGTGCATTTCCCGAGCACTTTATTAAGCAGAAAATTGTTTGATGGGTCCATCCCGTGTAATATTCCAGCAATTTATTCCCTACAACGTGTCAGCACCGCAGAGGAGAGCTCTGGGTGAGTCTCCCTGCAGACAAAAATCCATTTACCATGGAAAACTTCCCTCCAGGATGTGTTTCTGTGGGGGTGAGGAAGGAAAGCTAAAAGATGCACCTCCAGAAAAGGCCATTTAGGTGATCTGATTAACTTAAAATCCCCCTTTCCCCTGCTTGACACGAGCTTAAAAACTGGGATTTGAGGTCTGGGATGTTATTTTAATGCAGGGAAGAAATTGGGTTGCAGGTCAGGGATCCTCTGGTCTGGGGCTGGGTTTGTGCAGTCACACCTGAACTCCTCTTTCCGTGGGATCAGTGGGAATGAAGCAGCAGGAGCTGCTTCCTTTCTTCCACTTCTCCAGACTTTTTTTTTTTTTTTAGCCTGATTTTTACCTGGAAACTGCCTCTCCTGTTCTTCCCAGAAAGCAGCAGCCTCTTGGATTGACGCTGCCGGGGGGGGATGTGATTTATTGATTTATTTTTTGGAATTTTTTTCTTCTTCTTTTTTTCAATTCTCACCTTCCCTGCCCTCTCGGGGCATCTTTCTCACCTTGCCACGACAAGGGCAGGAATTCAGGGAGCAAATCTCCCCTGCACCTCTTCCTGCCTCTTAACTCCATCGTTTTTCCCTGTTTTCCAAGTAATTTTTATCACAGGGATTTAGGGAGCAGCTCCTGGAGGGGACATTGTGGCCTTTGGATGTGAAGAAGTTTGATTTGCATCCTAAAGACAAGGGTAAAAGGGATTAGGTAATGGAGGGGAGATTAGGTAATTAATGAGATTAGGTAATGAATGTGACTTTGCTCATGTCCAAGAGGACCCTTGGAAGGTTCAGCATTTCTTGTTGGTGTTTAAAGTTTGAAAAAAAAAAAATGGATTTTAGTCCTGGTTAGGAAAAGCAAATGTGGGGTTTTTTTGTGTCTTGGAGCTCACAAGGATGGGTGCAACGAGTGGTTCCATCTCCCATGTAATGAACTGTGCACAAAGAACCCCCAGGTATAATTATTATCACTAATTACACACTCTGTGTTTAATGAAAGGGTCCTGTCTCCTGTCAGAGGTTTTAATGAAATGTTAATTTTCGCCACTAATCAACTTGAAACATAAAAGCAGCGGCTCAGTGACAAATCAGTGAACTTTGTGTTTGCCCTGTGCTGCTTTGGAAGATTTCCAGGATTTTCCTGGGACAATCCATCTCTCCCTTGCAGACTCAGGGAAAGCAGCAGCTCAGCAGAACAGGGAAGGGATCCATCACATTCCAAACAGTGTGGAACCAATTAAATACTTACCCTGGTTTTAGTTGAGCCTCAGAAATGCATTTGATCATTCCAGGTTTTCTTTTGGCCACGGGAAGGTGACTGAGTTCTCTCTCCTGGTAAATAAAGATGATGAAATGCTCTGTCACACGAGTCCCCTCCCCAAATCCTGCCTCTCTCCAGCCTTTCTGAGCTCAGCTTTATGCTCTGAGTTCTTGGGGGCCTCAAAACCTCCTGAGATCTTGGGAAATAATTCTGAATATGGAACAGTTTGGGTGGGAAGGGACCTAAAAACCCATCCAGTGCCACCCTTGCCATGGGCAGGGACACCTTTCACTGGACCAGGTTGCTCCAACCTGGCCTTGGACACTCCCAGGGATCCAGGGGCAGCCACAGCTTCTCTGGGAATTCCCTCCCAGCCCCTCAACACCCTCACAGCCAACAATTCCTTCCCAATATTCCATCTAAATCTCCATTCTTTCCATGTGAAGCCATTCCCTGTGTCCTGTCCCTCCATCCATCCATCTCCAGTCCCTCTCCAGCTCTTGGAGCCCCTTCAGGCCCTGGAAGGGGCTCTCAGGTCTCCCTGGAGCCTCCCCTTCTCCAGCTGGACCCCCCCAAATATTCCCTATTTATATCCACGTGGATTTAAGAATTACTGGGCCGATTTTTGCCCTTTTCAGGCTGAGCATTGAAGGGAGATCTCAGTGTAAATGAAAACCAACCTCACCATCCTTTATCTTCCTCATCCTTGGCTTTCTCCATCCCCACCTCTTTTCCCTGGCTTCAAATAACTGGACAAACAAGACTCTGTTAATGTGGGCTTTGAGCTTTCCCTCCCCCTCCTCGCTGTGGCTGCTTCAATCCCTTCAAACATTTGGAAGTTTGGGATGTCTGCAGAGCAAATCTGAGCTTGGATTCCTGGTTTCTCCCTTCTTTTGGCTCTCCCACCCATTCCCAGAATGTCCCTGGGCATGTCACACAGTCTGTCTGCAGCAATGCTCCCATGACCACAGAAACTAGACCAGTTGTTCTGCCCCAGAAAGCAATTTGAGCTTTAATTAACACTTGAGGGCCACGTTGCTTTGGTGGAATGAGAGGGAGGGTCTGCTCGTTGCAGTCCTCCTGTCCTACATTTGTTACTAATTAAAACAGCAGGCTGATTTTTAATTAAAAAAAAAAAAGAAATCAAATAATAAAGGAATCTAGAGTTTAAATTGATGACTGAGCAGCCTTTGTGTTCCTTGGGTTTCTCTCCTGGTTAGTGCTCGGTGGAGATCGGTGGAAACAGAAATAGGGAAGGAGAAATTGGATCTATTTTCTTCCCTCTCACCTAAAAATACCTGTGTGTATGTTTGTGTGTGTGGAGGGATTTCTCTGGGATGATTTAGGGGGTTCAGCAGTGCAACAACAGCCAAGGCAAGGCAAGGAAAACAGCTCTGAACTGAAACTGGGATACCCCAAACTGGCTGGGTTTTGAACTCCTTCAAACCCCCAAACTGGCACTCCTTTGTTCTGAAGTTCCCTGTCCCCTCTGGAGACATTTCACATTTCACTAATTTCCTTCTCTGAGCAAAACCTGAGCTTTTTGGGAATGCTTTTTTGGGTGGGTAACAGGGGGTCTCCAGAAGGGCTGTGCTCACACAGTGTCCGTGGGTGCCTTTGCAAAGGTTTGGGTGACAAACCCGTGATGGATTCTGTCAAATTATTCCTAAAAAAAAAAAAAAAAGTCATTTACAGCCACATTTTCAGGCTGCTCCATTTTGGCTGGGTTGAGTTGGTTTTTTTTTTTTTTCTCCCTGCCCATAAATCAGGATGTGAACTTGCTATAAAGATTCCTTGAAAAACAACCCAAAACACGACACATTTACGGGCCCGTGACCGGATCCCTCCTCTGTGAGAAGGAGTCATTTTCCTTCTTTTTTTTTTTTTTCCCTTGGAAAATGAGAGTAGGTTCTCCTTCCAGTGAAGTGTGCTCTGTGATGCATGGAATAAAGCAGGAATAAATTCACTTGAAATGATTTATCTGGGCCAGGCAGATAAATTTTCCCTCTCTTTGGTGCCAGGGGGACCCAAAACAACCCCCTGACCTTTCCCTGGGTGTAACCACCGACCTGAGGGCTCTTCCATGGGATTGATCCCGGGTTTCCTGGCAGTCTGGAGGATTCTTTGGGAGGAGGGGGGAGTGTTTTGATGCCCATATTTATCACTTTATAAATCAGAGGTTCCTCTGCAGCCCCTTTTCTCCCCGGGTCCACACCTGCCCGTGTGCCTTGCTGGTGAATTGCTTGAGCTTTAATAAGGGCAAGTCAACTTCCCATTTCGGAGGGAAAAGGTTTATTGCCTCCAAGAGGTGGTTACAGGCTCATTAATAACACTTCTCATCTCGTCTGTGGCCTTGGAGCACTCCACAAAGCAATATTGGATCTCATAATTGCCAGATTACGTGCAGGGATTTGTCTGTGGCGACCCCACTGGGTTAATGTTGGACTCCACCTTCTTGGAGGGCCTTTCCAAGCTGAATATTCCATGAAATCAGGGGACAAACCCGTGTTCTGCCCAAAAAATCAGGGTTTGGTCCTTGCCCCAGGCTGTTTGGGGGCAGCTCAGCCCCGTTCAGAGCAGTGAGGGGTCTGCACTGGAGCCAGGGGGTGATTTTAGGATGAGGAAGCAGAAGGAAAATCCGTGTCAGAGTGACCCTAAAATGAAAAATTGGAGCAGTGGCAAACCCTGAGCCTCTGTTTGCAAAGCAGAGCCTGAACTTTGTGGGGATTTCAGGGTAACTAAAGGGAGCCTGGAGTGTGTCAGAGGTGCCACAAAAAGGGTTGGGCACAGGGACGTGGAAGGATATTTGGGAGAGGAGGAGCTTTTGTCCCTCTTTCTTCACACTTAGCATCTTAACAATGAAATCACCCCAAGCAGAGCAGATCCCCTCAGCCAGGGAGGTTAAAGGTGGGGAGAGATATCTGCATTTTCCTCCTTCTGTGCTCCTGTGTGACCCTTTAGGCTGCTCAGAGCTGGAAAGTGGGCCATGTGCCACTGCAGAGCCAGCAGCACACTCCTGACACCACTGAGGAATCAAACACCTGGCTTTCTTTTTATTATTATTATTATTTTTAATGCTTTTTATGCTTATCCTGCTGCTAAGAAAGGGCAGAGAGGGAACCACAGAGAACTGAGAATCTTCTGAGGACTCGTGGGACTCGTTTTGTGGAGTTCACAGCAGAGGCACTGCCCCAGCTCTCTGTGTGGCAGCACCTGCAAGGAAGAAAACTCATCCCAGGATGGCCACAAGCACTTCCTGGTCGTGTCAGAAGTGTTATATCCCTTTTTTTGACTGCATTCCCAAAGGAAAAGAAACTCTCTTTGCTTCCCCTGTGGCCACCAGTGCAATTCCCAAATGGAATTAAGGATCACAGTGTGAGCATCCAGAGCTCATCCCAACCCCAACCTCACAGTTTTCCAGCTCAGCTCCTTCCTACCAAACTTGTTCCACCTGAAAACACAAGCAGGGCTGTTGGAAACCTCTCTTTGTCCTTTTCAGGTGGCCTGGGAAAAGTCCTGAATTTTTCAGTGCTCCCAGGGATGCTGTGGGGGGTGGGGTGGGAATCCCAGTTTTCCGACCTCACATGGACTGTGAATGCTGGAATTTCAAGTGTATCCCACCAGTTCTCCCTCTGCAGCTCCAGGTATCCATTACTGAGCCTGTTTTCAGGGAAAAAATGGGGGTTAATGGCTATTTCTAGGCGTGGGAAATGATTTGGATTCCGAGAGGGTGCCAAAGGACAGGTTGGAATATTCCAAGCAATGAGGCCCTGGGGGATAAATCCCTTGGAATGGGAGCACAGGCAGGACATGGCTGAGGCTGATTCTGATTTATCTGCTGTGTTGTGGCTGCTGTGCTGACAGAGCAGGAGCAACATTCCCTATTGATCAGCCAGGACCCACCCAGGCTCAGGCAGGAAAATTCACTGTTCACACAAAGGGCCTTTAAAAAGGCTCTTGTCCCTCTGGAATTCGGGATGCTCGTGTTCCCTTCATCCCCTCAGCTGACTGAGTTTGGAGGTCAATGCAAAGGAAATATCATTTACAAAAAAATCGGATTTCATGCAGGATTCTCACCCACAGCACCCCTGTGGCTCGTTTGGGCACTCTGGAAGTGAATCACTGCTCTTGTCGAGGAATTCCCAGGCATCAACATCCTTTGAAGGAATTGCCAGGAAGATAAAAAAGCCAAATTAACTTTCAGCCTCCCCTCTGCAACCTGCCTCAGATGAGATCAGGGATTTTGGTTCCCTGGCCACGGCCTGGGATTTTTTTCCTGTTATTAAAAATAACCAAGCAGCCTCTCCCAGTGTATCAGGATCTCTCATAAAGGCTGATTTTATCTTGGAGCAGATAATCTTACCCCTTCATTAGGAACTCTGTGACTATTTTGGGCTGATGCCCAAGGGATGAACATTCACCACGGGGAAAAAACAAACCTGTGTGGTCTGAAGCAGAAAAGTCCTTGGTTAATCCTTTTATTGGCTTTGGTGGCAACAAAGTGGTTGGGTTTTTTTTTCAGATAGAGACAAAAAAAAAAAAGGACAAAGTTGTTTTCTTATTCTCTCTTTAAAGCACAGAGTCCAGGAGACAATACCCTGAATTGATGGGAAATAGTTTCCATAACCTTCAGGGAAAAAAAAAAAAAAACATTTTCACAAGGCTAAGAGGAAGCAATTTCACCAGACCAGGCAGAGAACACTTTGCTTTTCCTCCCCTTTTCTGGGGGTTTATTTAAGCTGATCCAGGAGAATGAGCATCATTTGACAGCTGGGTTTAAGTCCCTGTGATGACTTTTCTCACCTGACACCCAAGATGAAGCTCTTGGGCCCAGCCTAAGGCAGAGCTAAACCAGCAAAGGCATCAGGATGGGGATTTATTTACCCCTCCCACCTCCCCTTCATCCCCAGGGTTCGAGCTCCTCTTTAAACCAGCACCTTGTCCCTTCCTTCAGACACTTTGGGATCTTTCCTTCCCCCTTTTCTCCCCAACAAAACTAAATCCTGTTGGACATTCCACGCTGCACACGCTGATAGTCTCTAAAATATCAACTGCTTTATCCCCAGGAGCCCCACAGGAGCTGCTTTTTTTAATGGATTAACTATGACAGGGACTGCACTCCCACAGTTTCTAAAATATACAATAAGTATATTACATATTTTTTAAGGCTATAAATAAGATTTATACACAACCCATGGGGATTTTCCATTAAAACTTCATAAATCACATTGTACATTATCCCCTTTTTTTTTAATCCTCAGCCTTGCCGTGTTAGGCACCAGAAAATACATTTAACCCTGCACAAAACTGATGAGAAGCACGGAGAAAGAATGTCAAGGAGAGCTTTTATGTGCTCTGGGTTTTCTTAGCCCAATACATTCTTTTTCCTGGCAATTATTTGCAATAGTGGCAGTTATCTCTCGGCCTTTATTAACTGGAAATTCAGGACAGATCCAGCACAGACCAGAGGAAGCTTCTCCTGCCTTGTCCTCTCTTTGGATGGAGGGGTTCCTGCTGTTTGGTGCTTGGAGAAGGCAGTTTTCACATTCCAAGTCTCATCCTACTGATGAAGCGCCTCCTTTCCGGTGATTTAATTCTATAATCACAGAATTAAAGTGCCACCTGGCCTGATCAACCTCCCACAGTGGGATGTGGAATGTGGGTACCCTGGGAAGGGAACTTGTGTCTTCATTTTGAAAGGTCTTCACAGCTTGGTCCTGCTTGTGCTGTGTCATCTCTTGTGTTCTTGGCAGTCATCTGTCAATCCATCCATCCATCCCTCCATCCATCCCTCCCTCCATCCATCCATCCATCCCTCCATCCCTCCATCCATCCATCCATCCATCCATCCATCCATCCATCCATCCATCCATCCCTCCATCCATCCATCCATCCATCCATCCATCCCTCCCTCCATCCATCCATCCATCCCTCCATCCATCCATCCATCCATCCATCCATCCATCCATCCATCCATCCCTCCCTCCATCCATCCCTCCATCCCTCCATCCATCCATCCATCCATCCATCCATCCATCCATCCATCCATCCCTCCATCCATCCATCCATCCATGAATCCATCCATCCATCCATCCATCCCTCCCTCCATCCATCCATCCATCCATCCATCCATCCATCCATCCATCCCTCCATCCATCCATCCATCCATCCATCCATCCATCCATCCATCCATCCATCCCTCCATCCATCCATCCATCCATCCATCCCTCCCTCCATCCATCCATCCATCCATCCATCCATCCATCCATCCATCCATCCATCCATCCATCCATCCCTCCATCCATCCCTCCCTCCCTCCATCCATCCATCCATCCATCCATCCATCCATCCATCCATCCATCCCTCCATCCATCCATCCATCCATCCATCCCTCCCTCCATCCATCCATCCATCCATCCCTCCATCCATCCATCCATCCATGAATCCATGAATCCATCCATCCATCCATCCATCCATCCATCCATCCATCCATCCATCCATCCATCCATCCCTCCATCCATCCATCCATCCCTCCATCCATCCATCCATCCATCCATCCATCCATCCATCCATCCATCCATCCATCCCTCCATCCATCCATCCATCCCTCCATCCATCCATCCCTCCATCCATCCATCCATCCCTCCATCCATCCATCCATCCATCCATCCATCCATCCCTCCCTCCATCTACCCATCCATCCATCCATCCATCCCTCTATCCATCCATCCTTCCATCCATCCCTCCATCCATCCCTCCATCCCTCCCTCCCTCCATCCATCCATCCCTCCATCCATCCATCCATCCATCCATCCATCCATCCATCCATCCTTCCATCCATCCCTCCACCCATCCCTCCCTCCCTCCCTCCCTCCCTCCCTCCCTCCCTCCCTCCATCCCTCCCTCCATCCATCCATCCATCCATCCATCCATCCATCCATCCATCCATCCATCCCTCCATCCATCCATCCATCCATCCATCCATCCATCCATCCATCCATCCATCCATCCATCCCTCCCTCCATCTACCCATCCATCCATCCATCCATCCATCCATCCATCCATCCATCCATCCCTCCATCCATCCCTCCATCCATCCCTCCCTCCATCCATCCCTCCATCCATCCATCCATCCATCCCTCCATCCATCCACCCATCCCTCCCTCCCTCCCTCCCTCCCTCCCTCCCTCCCTCCCTCCCTCCCTCCATCCATCCATCCATCCATCCCTCCATCCATCCATCCCTCCATCCATCCATCCATCCATCCATCCATCCATCCATCCATCCATCCATCCATCCATCCATCCATCCATCCATCCATCCCTCCCTCCATCTACCCATCCATCCATCCATCCATCCATCCATCCATCCCTCCCTCCCTCCCTCCATCCATCCATCCATCCATCCATCCATCCATCCATCCATCCCTCCCTCCATCTACCCATCCATCCATCCATCCATCCATCCATCCATCCATCCATCCATCCATCCATCCATCCATCCATCCATCCATCCATCCATCCATCCCTCCATCCATCCATCCATCCCCAGTCCCTCTCCAGCTCTTGAAGCCCCTTTAGGCCCTGGAAGGGGCTCTCAGGTCTCCCTGGACCCTTCCCTTCTCCATCTGGACCCCCCAGATATTCCCTATTCCTACCCATGTGGATTTCAACAGCTGCTGATCTTTATCCACAATAAACCCAAGGGCTCCCCACATGGGATCTGCTCATTTGGGATGCTCCCAGGGATTTCTGTGGGTGTCCCACCCCCTGCCATTTGCCAGGATGCAGATCCTGCAGTCCCAGGGGGTGGTTGATGCTCTGTGATGCCAAATTAAACCCAGCCCAGAGTCATGCTCTGATCTCAGGGCTAAAAGCCACTCCTTTTCATTTCTCCTTCAAGAACAGTTTATTTTTGGGGATCCTGGTTCCTGGCTCCATCCCCTGGCTTGGATAACAAGACTCGAGTCTCTCAATTCAAACAGCAGCAAAATTCCAAGAGCTGCAATTGGCCTCCAGAATGAATCTGCCTGTCAAATGTCAGCCAGAATTGACCTTTTTTTCTCTTTTTTTAAAATGTCTATATTATCAGCTTTGGATGTAAAAGGGCTGCAGCAGAAG
Source organism: Pyrocephalus nanus (assembly GCA_038380795.1). NCBI lineage: Eukaryota > Metazoa > Chordata > Aves > Passeriformes > Tyrannidae > Pyrocephalus > Pyrocephalus nanus. The sequence continues at coordinate 2,721,542 of CM076288.1, read as the reverse complement.
TGCTGCCAGGCTCCCAGCTGTATAACACAGTTGAAATACAAGTCTAATGCAGTGTGACAGAGAAATGGATTTTTCCATGTGTAGGATCTGTCTGGTTTTGGTGGAATAGGTTGGGCCAAACTTACGGCCCAAAAATGGATTGGATCGTCCTGTAATGAGAATCATAATTTTACCAGGGGCTTTTTGACAACATCATTAACCTGGGAGATGTTGGGGCAGCGAAACTAGAGAGGGGACCTGTGTAATTATTGGCAAGAAAATCTAGAAGATGTCACAGAATAATCACAATTTTAATCTTTTGCCTTCCCAGTAAATTATTGTAATTGCTCCTTTTAAACTGTTGCCCCAAATGCTGTCACTGGCCTAAATTTGAGAGGGTTTTTTTTTAAAAAGAATCTTATTCTATATGTTGCTTTTCACGTCCAGAATTGCAGGCAGGCTGGCTAATCCCTGGATTTTTCCCAGCCCTGGTTAAGTTGCAGAGCTGTTTGGAGAATTAAATCATGTGTATTATTAAGGAAAAGGTGAACTGAGCAAAGCAATGCTCAGTGAAAAGGAAATTTTATTCCTAATAACTGCTCTTAATGGGGATATTCCCCTAAAGTTGTGCTGTGACTCAAATCCCCACCCCTGGCAGCTGAAATGTGCAGCTTTTAATTACCCTGATTTCAGGCAGATAATGGATTCCCATCCACTAGATTTTTATTATTGCTATTTATCATGATGGGAAATAATGGAGAATAATGCAGAAAATAACACAGAATAATACAGAAAATAATGCAGGAGATGCAGCCTGGCAGGGCAGGATCGTTGTGAGATCCCTGGACACTCCTGGACTTGGATTCCCAGAGCTTTTCAAAGGCATCTTGCACACAACAGGACCCAACTTTTGCTCCTTTTTTGTGCTTATTGAGTGAAAATCAAGGGGTGATGAGGCATTGTGTGAGGCCATCAGCAGGGGATGTGCTTTGTGTAGGAAATATCAGGAATTGTTGGCTTTGGAAGAATTCAGGTTGGGAGAAGAGGATGAAGCTGTGTGTGAAGCTGCTCTCCTGCACCTCCTTTCTCTGCCCTTCCTTCTCCTTCTCCTTCCTGACTCCAGGGGGAAAAGCAGATTTTCCCTTTCCATTTTAAGGAAAGGTGTGCAGATTTTTTGGGTGGGTGGGCTGCTCTCGTGTTCCCATCAGGGGGAGGGATCTGTACAGAAGTTTGGAGTCTCTCTGCTGACATTTTGTGAGCCTTAAATCAGAGTTTTGGGTGACAGTGCAGAGCAGCTGAACATGGGAGATAAAACACAACTCCCTGGTCATGATTTCTACATCAGAGCCAGGCATTTAAAACTCACTGGCAGCTTTTATAAATCAGTGACCCAGGATGTAAAATCCCAAGCACTGGGATGTGTGTGGGGGGGAGGTTTCATATCACCCTGTAAATCCCAGTGGGATGGAGGGAGGGAAGGTTTGGGGGGGTTAAATGTTTACTTGTAAAGGGGCAGAAAAATCCAGCATTCCAACCTGCATTTAGGATTAGCACAACGTTTTAGATGTACATCTGGAATGCTGGAGGACCAGAAAGCACTCAGGACTGTGGAGTTCATTCCTCATCCCAAAGATAAAAGGCCTGGCTGGCATCACCCGTTGGTTTTTCCATGGCAAAACTTCCTGGATTCCACTGGATAAGCTGCTTTTCAAACACCCTCCAGCTCCTGCAAGCACTGACAAATCAACATTCACCCAGTTCAAACTGATCAGAGAATCAAAATTATCCTGAGCTGGAAGGGACCCACAGGGATCATCAAATCCAGCTCCATGGCTGGAAGAAAAATCAGCATCAAACGAAGGACAAATGAAAGACAAACCAAACCCCACCATCAGTTCACGGAGCAAAGAGATGCCACTGGCGAAGCTGGGCCCAAATCCTTCTTGTGTAACCAATATTGAGTCATAGCATGTGGAAACTGGAGCTTAATTGGAATCCTAGGAAGGCTCTGTTAGAAAATAGTTACTCTCCCTTTCCGAGGAGCAGCCTCGGCAGACGCACACTGAGATCGGCAGCTGCTTCCCCGCATATGCCGGGGAAATTCAGGAGGTTTGGAGGTTCCTTCCACGTATTCCAGCTTGTCCTTGGCTCATCTGAAGTATGAGAATTCTTGAGGTGCATGAAACCGAGCTGGGGGGTTTAGCAGAAGACAGATTTTTGTCAGCAGATGCTGCAGTTTCTGCCCCTTCCCTCCATCAGAACCAAACCCAGAGCCCGAGGAGCGTCTGGACAGGGTGGGATTTTGGGGGGGGGGGGGGATCTGGATGATCCTTGGGGGTCCCTTCCAGCTAAGGAGATCCTGTGATTCCAATTGGCACAAAGAAATAGCCAAAAAAAAATGGGAAGAAGCAACTGGACACAAACACAAAGAGACCACGAGGAGTCCAATTCCAGTTTGGGTTCGACTTCCGAGCCCGGGGTTGGGTTTGTTGAGCCTTGGCATCAACTCTGAGCAACTCCACAGCCTGTCACACCAGGGCAGCTGATAATTCCTCTTTTTTTTTTATCCCAAATTCCATTAATTTAGCATGAGCCAGAGTCCAGCTGGCTTTTGGGCAGGGCTTTTGCCTTTGGAATACGCTCGGCTCAATTATCCCTGAACGAGGCAAACAGAGAGGGGACGTTTCCAGCCTTTATTCCAGCAGGTCTGTCTCCATGGAGAAGTGGCTGCTGGGATTTGGGGTTTCTTTGGTGATGTTGCCTCCTGGAAATACATAGATTTCCCCAAATTTGGCTGAATTGTGGAAGGAATGCTTGCTTTTTTTTTATGCCCTGAGGGTCTTTGTGAGAGCTGCAAAGTGAGTGTCGTCCCTGGAAGTCGGCCAGGCCCGTGTCAGAGAGGATCTTTAAGGTCCCTCCCAACCCAAACCATTCCAGGATTCCACCATTCCAGCCTTTTTAATCCCTCCCTAAACTGCTAAGGAGCCGTGGCTGCCCTGCAGTGATATCACCACTCCAACAGTGTCTCTCCTAATTTTGAGCAGATCCACCCTGGGATGTGGGATATGCAGATGGTGCCTTTTACACCTCCTCTTCACCAGCCTGGGTGTATCTTTGCACATTCTCCCTCCTGACAAGACTCAAAACCCTGTTTTTAATCTGTTCAGGTCCTGCCAGTGCAGATGGGCGAGATGTGCTTTGAGAGGCCAAAAGATGCCAATTAGTGCTGGTTTAAAATTAATGACCATGGAGTGAAGGGGGGAACAGGAAAGGGGGGAAATTCCTGCTGCAGAAACAACCAGCTTGGGGTTTGGCCATCACTGACTGAGCACAGTTTTTTAAACGCTGTGAAGAGGCAGATCAAGGTCAAGGTGGGAAACGAGGGGGGTTATTTATCCTGCTTCAGGTGATTAGTGTTCCATGGCCACTGGAAAATTGAGGAATGGAGATTCCTGGCTGGTTACAGGCCCTGGCACTGCTGTGAAGAGCAAGGAACTCTGGGGGCTGACATCCAGGTTGTGTTCCCTGGGTCGTTGCCCAGGAGGATGGAGCATCCACAAGGATCCTGTGGTTTCCTCCAAGTCAGGAATTTCTCTGTGGAAGGAACTGGGATTCAGTTCCCATTTCCTGAGCTTTTCTCACGTTGTTTCTCTCACCCAAATCCATTTTGGCTTTTTAAACCTCCCTGCCAAGAGCTTTGCAGCCTCCCCTGTTTCAGGGTGAATCCAGACAAGGCGGGATTAGAGGAGGCAAAACAGGAAACCTCCATCAGCTCCAGCTCCTGTGGAGGAATAAACCAGAAAATGTGATCTCTGCCCGAGTTCCTGCAACAAGGAGAGCTCTGAGGGCATGGACCAGAGTGTTTTATAGGACATTTCCCATTATTTTCCCCGATTTTGGGCAGGAGGTTGAACCTCCCACCCTCAGCCCTTCTGTGTGTGAAAGTGGGAATTTGGCCCCCAAACCCCCAGGATTCCGAGTTCAGGGTGGCTCAGGAGCCCTTTGTGCCTCAATTTAGGGGGTAAGGTGATTCCTCAGGTTGTCCTGAAGTGGTTCAGGCACTGAGGGCAAAGCAAACACTTCATCAGCCTCATTTCTGTCATGAATTCCCCGTGATTTTTTTATTTCCTTGCTGCCAGGGTGGGACTGACTTTGAATTGTGAGTAATACTTTGTGGGTTTTTTGTTGGTTTTTTTTGGTTTTTTTTTTAATACAGATTACAGAGAAGGGAGGAAGAAAGAAAGCAATGCATCTGGGCTGGGATCCAACTGGATTCCTGTCAACCCCAGCCAGCTGAGGAGGGGAAGGACGGACGTGTTGATGGGCCCTGAAACGAGATGGAACAAAAGGCGACAACCTGAGCAGGGAAGAAAAGATCCCCTTTCAAAAAGGTTGTGTTTTGATGCCTCTTTAGACTTGTCTGTCAGAGCTTTCTGTGCCCCCTCTATGCCAGGTAACCCCCCCACCCCTTCCTCCTTTCTTCTTTTCCTTTTTCACCTCCAGGGCTTCGATTATATTTATTTTTTTGCACTCAAAATTCAGCTGTGCTCCTCTGCTCTCAGCACTTCTGCACCACAAGCCAAGTGGCACCTTTTTTGGACCTTTGTAACCTGCAAAAATCCTGCTGCTCTTTTGCCCCCCTTCCCCCTTTCATGACCTGGAAGATGCAAAGCCCTGAAACCCGGAGAGGGTGGGTTTTTTTTTTTTGGTTGAAAAAGCCTCTCTGTACTTCCCTTTGTCTGCTTTGTTATGTTTGCTGGGTGTAATTTGTCTTTTGGGTGTTTTCTCTGCCGTGGCACCCATCTGAGCTCAGGGAGGGGAGGGAAAAGGGAGTTTTTCTTGCCCTGGTGTGTTCAGGGAGTCACTGAGCACCCCAAACTTTGCTGCCAGCCGGGTCAGCCACCCAGATCCAGCTGGGAATGAGCTCCCTGAGGGGCTTCATTCAGCCCAGCCCTCCCTGGGGGACTTTCATTTGAATCATTTCAGTCCACACAAGCAGGAGGATTTTGGTTCAGTGTGGCAGGAACCAGCAGTGCTGTTTTCAGTCTCTGCTCGATTCACCTCATTTCGCCCAACAATCAATGCCTTTGATTTCTGATCTCTCTGATCAGAGCCCAGGATTTCACTGATGGAAATCCTCCAGGCTGAGAGGTGCTGTACAGAAATGTGAACTGTTATTCTGATTTCTCTGTAGCCTGTTGTCCATCACTCACAGCAAGCAGAGTCGATGCCACGTGCTGCCCGTGCAGCTCTCATTTTTCATCCTTATTTATTGGTGCCTTCCCAGAGCACTTGAGATAAGGATTTGGGAACCTGGTTAGAGCAAAGCTGTATTTTTGCACATTTCACTTGGGCTGGGAAGAACATTGTTTTCTGATTTTAATCAGAGAAATGAAATGCTCCTAATGGAGCAGAGAAACCCAATTTCCTCCAGAAACATTTGCAGGCTGATCTGGCTCAGATATTCCTGAGAGTCATTTTTTTGGGCACGAGAAAATGGTCTGAGTCCACCTGAAACAAATAGAGCTGTGCTGGCCAGTTAGGAGTTTGGAATCATTGACTTTTAATGAGATGACTGAGATCCTCGTTAGTGGCTGTTGTTAATTATTAACCTTCCCAGCTCTGGGGCTTTAATTCTGGGTGATGCTCACCTGGATCATTTCGGTCCAGCCAACCAGGAGGATTTTGGTGCCTGATTTTTATCAAGGTGGCAGGAACCAGTTGGCCAAACACCTTTAGGAGCTGTCTTTTTTTTTCTGTTTCCTCATCTCTTCTCATTTGGACTTTGCTTTGGTGAAGTCCAGCTCCTCCATCTGCACTCCAAGCACACCTGGGTTGAGGTTTATCCCTGATAAATTCGCTGTGGCATTGGATGGCTCCATGTTCTGCTGCTGGGCAAAGCGATTTAAACCCGGGAATCCCTTCCCAAATGTTTGGCTTTGAAGGCAGAAGCATTTTACAAGTTGCCAGTGTTGGTTTTTGGGGGTTTTAATTCCTTTAATTCCAGAAGTCTCGCTGCAGGATACTGGGCAGGGTCCATCTGGCTCCAGTTTGGGATTTTTTTTAACTCTTTTTTTTGAGATCTAAAGGACAAAAAGGTACAAAAGGAGAGTGGAGCCAGCTGAGGGTCAGTCTCTTCTCCCAGGGAAGAAGCAACAGGAGGAGAGGAAACAGCCTCAAGTTGTGCCAGGGGAGGTTTAGGGGGGATTTTAGGAACAATCCCTTGATGGAAGTGGTTGCCCAGCCCTGGCACAGCTGCCCAGGGCAGTGGTGGGTTTAACAAACTCGTGGAGGTGGCACTTGGGGACAGGGCTTAGTGGGGAGGAACATTTGAACTTGAGGACCTCACAGGGCTTTTCCCACCCAAAACAGTTCTGGGATTCTGGCATTTTCAGGTCACAGGCTCTTTGAGGTGGGAATTGGCTCCTGCTGCAGGTTGGTTCGTGCTCTGCCTCCCACGAGGGCTCCTTATTGATCAGCCCTGACCCATCTGTCCCAAGCCAATGATGATTCCCAATTATGCTGATTGGATCTGGGCGTGCCTGGGTGTCTGTCAGGGGAAAATTGAATTATTTCAATCTCTCCTGAAAGGCTCTGAGATTAAAATAAAGTGGTGATTTCTCACTGCAGGGTATTAGTGTTTCCATCTCTATTGGCAGGCGTCCCTTGCAACATTCACAGCAATTGCATTCCATCTCTCTCCCGTGCAAGTGGAAGTGCTAATGAAGGGAGAGTGTGTTCAAATATGGGATGGTGCCTTGCTGGAGCATTAAAACTGAGAGGAAATGTGGCTAAAAGTAGCACAGAGCAGAGTTTGTGTGTGCTCAGCACAGTAAATATTTATCCTCTGCTTTCAAAGGAACAAACACAGGAGAGGGAGATGCTAATTGGACATGATCATTAAAGATCTCCCTGCTTGGATTGGGGTTGTCTTTACCACTGTTCAAGGGTTAATAAATGGGGCGAGCTGTAGGTTTTTTCCAGAGGGGATTATTTACTGCACCCCGGGGATGTGAATTAAATGTTAACAGACAACATCTCCCGAGATTTACTGCAGGAATCTCGCTGCTCCTCCACTCTGAGCTTTGAGGAAAAATGAGAATTATTGCCAGGTGTGAGGAACAGCAACAGGATCTTGTGATAAGCTTGGCCATAACTCAACATTTGGGGCAGAGAAATGCAAAGGGAATTAATCTCTGGCTGTGGAAAGCCAGGCCCAAAGGGGCCCAGCACTCCCACGAGGGTCTTCCACTAATAAATGTGTTTTAAAAGAGCTTTTATGGTCAGGAAGTGCTGTGCTCATCATCCTGAGCTGAGAGATGAGCAGAAGGTGCAAAACCTGGGCAGGAATTAAGATCCCAACAGCCTAAGCCAAGAAAAATTCACGTGGTCACAGGGAATGCTCCAAAGTCATGGATTCAGAGAATTCTCCAGGTTGGAAAGGACATCTGAGAGCGTGGAGTCCCAACTGTTCCCCCAGCACTGCCAGGACCAACCATGTCCCCAGGTGCCACCAGGGATGGGCACTCCACTGTCACAGTCACGTGAAGTTTTGGCTCCTTGTGGAGGGAAAATGTGGAAATCTGTAGGAAATCCCTGCCCCAAGAAAGGTCCAAGTTACCAAAGAGGTCAAAAAGGTGGGAAAAGGCTCAGTAGGAGTTGGAGAATGACTCCTGGACACTCAGGTTAGGGAGGGAATCTCCTGCTCCCAAGGGCATTCCTGAATGTCCAGCAGTTATCAAGGGTCTCGGAGCTGTTTCTGGGATCTGGGAGCTCTTTTTGGGATCTGGGAGCTGGTTTTGGGATCTGGGAGCTGTTTTTGGGATCTGGGAGCTGTTTCTGGGATCTGGGAGCTGTTTTTGGGATCTGGGAGCCTGATCCTGTTGGGCTTTGAGTGCTGGGAGCAGTCTGTGAGTGCCATGGCTGAGTTTGCCCCAGAACAGGCCCAGGGGCTGAGTCCAATCCTGTGAAGAACATCCAAGAATTCAGAGCATCCTCCCCTTCTGGTGTTTGCCTTGGGCACAGCCCAGGAGATTCACTCACCTGAACAAATGTGACCCCTCTCACCTGGGAGATTTGTTTTGCCACTCAGGTTTGGAAAACTTCCCTGCACTGGCCTGGCCCTGATTTTGGTTTTTTTTTCAGCCCAGCTCAGCAGATAAAATCACTCTCACTCCATGTCCCTCCCCCAGCCCCGATTCCTTTTGTGCCCATTCCTGCCCCCAGGCTGCAAAATTAAAGTTCATCCCCTCCATGTCCTCTGCCCACTTTTAACCTCCAGCATTCCCTGTCTGGGATGTCCTGAGGGAGCAGAAAAATCACCCAAGGCCATCATTCCATTCTGCCACATCCCCATGCCCCTCCCCAGCTTTCCAGGCGGGAATTCACCGCTGGAAATCTGTTTGGAGAGGAGTCAAGTCCTGGGATTCACATCTAATGAGGTTCCTGCCTCCTGCAGACCAGCAGATTGGCACCTCATCACCTCCCAGCTCCCAGCAAAGGTGGAAACGCTGTTCAGCTGAGGCAGAGCTCATGGACCATGAAAAAATTCCGCTTAGATTTTCCAGGAAGAGGCTGAGGGAGGGCAAGAGAAAACAACCACCAGCCACTCTTTTCTCCAGCCCTAAACAGCAACTGCGAGATGTCAAAGGGAGAATTTGGCTGCAAAATGAACTCTTGTTTGGGGAGAATAATTGTTTTTTCTGGCCCTGCCTCTGCAGCTCAGGGGTTTAATTTCAGGCTTTGCCGCTGAGTAAATTCGGGACTGGGAATGAATTTGTTTCTTTTACACTTTGTGGAGTGGAATTGTTTAAAGGGTCGTTCTGAAGCAGCTTTTGTTGAAGGCAGAGGATGCTTTAATGCATCAGAGAATCGCCATCAGGCTCTTTTTCCCAGGATAAATATCATATATAGAAATAGTTAATCAAGACAAGACAAACCTCAGGTACCTAAGGAATATCAAACATTCCCAATATTCTCCCTGAGACCTGTCTTATTTAAAGCCTCTGATAAATTTAGCAGGAGATGAAAATGATGATGGGGTTGGTTGGTTGGGGATTTTTTCCCCCTTTACATCGAGAAGCACAAATAGAACTGTAGCTGCTTATGGTTGCTCAAATATAGATTTAATTAGTGTTTAAGTGCTAATTGATAGTCATTAGGTAGGTCTGCTCCCAAAAGGGGAGAGGGGGAAGTGTCTGAGGAGGAAAAGCTCCAGGGCCTGAAGGGGCTCCAGGAGAGCTGGAGAGGGAATGGGGACCAGGAATGGAGGGACAGGACACAGGGAATGGCTTCCCATGGAAAAAGTAGAGATTTGGGTGGGATATTGGGAAGGAATTCTGCCCTGTGAGGGTGTTGAGTGGCTGGGATGGATCCCTGGAAATGTCCAAGGGCAGGTTGGATGGGGACAGTGGGATGTGTCCCTGCCCGTGGCAGGGGCTGGAATGGAAGAACCTTTAAGTTCCCTTTCCAACCCAACCCCATTCCAACATTCTGTGACCTGTTCTGGTCCCTTCCCACTTCAAGCCACGCTGGAATTCTGTGACTGTGGGACCAGCCCTGAGCTCTGCACTCTCCCAGCTGAGATCCCTGACTCCAGGTATGGAACATCTCCTCCCTCCACCTGCTGGAGGTGGGAAAGCTGGAAGTGGCACCCAAATTCCCTCTCCCATCCTCCTCCCGCTCTCAGGACGTGTCAATCCCTCGGTATTTACAGGCTGCACCTCGATCTGCCCCACCCCTGGAGCCATTCCCAGCGTTGGGAATCACAGCCTGGGTTTTTCTTGCATAAAACTCGAGGTGGAGCAAACCCAGGGGAGCCCCAGGAAGGTTATTTATCACCCTGCTGGGAACAATCCACGGCCAGCACATGGACTGGGTGTAATTAAAAGTCCTGGAGCTGCAGCATTCCATGATTAATGCCTTGGGTGGGCACTCCAGGCTCTCAATACTAATGGGAAGTGACTTGTTCTACACCAGGAGCGGGGCTGGGCTTCTCAGGAGGAAGGAAGGTTGCTCCAGGCACATTGCAGGATTCCTTGGCTCATTAATTATAGCTGCTCCGAGTGGAGAGTTTATAATTAAACATATAGTTTACCCCCTCAACTTTTTTGGAGGGTGGAAATTAAAGTAATTAGATTTCTTTTCTTTTTTTTTCTTTTTTTTTTTTTTTTTTTTTTTTTTGGAGAAGCGTATGGAGGCATTTAGGGAGCACAGGGGTGTGGAGCAAGGAGGTTCCTGCATGAGGGGAATGATGTCATGTTTATCATCAAATTTGTTCACTTTAAGGACCTTTCTGGGCAGCTTTTGACTGTTAAGAAGGAGTGAAGAGGCAGCTTCAGTGGTTGGCAGGAAGCTCTGCTGGGATGAAGCCAATCCCATTTCCTTTCCTGATCAATATGGAGGGTTTGAACTGAAAATATCAGAATGTGGAATTAAAAAAAAAAAAAAAAAAAAAAAAAAAAAAAGAAAGAAAAAGAAAGAAATAGAGGTACCAGTGCAGGCATGGTAAAAGAAAAAGGGTTTTTAGTACTAAATGTGAAACATCTCACGTGTTACCTGTTCCCAGGCAGCACCAAGTGCTCCTTTCAGTTCTCAGCACCCACCCCCTCCTTCTTCCCAGCGCATTTAGTGCAGCTCAGGCTGATCTAGAAGAGATAAACCACATTTTTTGGGGTAGGGGGGGTTGTCCATGGCCACATCAGCACAAGCAGCATCCTCGTGTGCCGAATTTGGGGGGTTCATCTCCTGGGGGTTGTTGATTCGGGGAGGGCACCGAGAGCTGTTTATTTTCCCAGGGGGATGAGAAACAACCCCTGGGGGACACTGGGTGGCTCCTCTCTGCCAGTGCCAGGAGCTTTTCTGCCCCTCGGAGGGCTCTGGAGCTCCGGGAATCTCCCGATCCGGGGATGTGCCGAGTCAATAGGACTCATTAAACCCGGCCTGAGGCAAGGCTGGACACAGGAGGAACCTCTCCTAAGTGGCAGGAGTGACTCAAGTAGTGGAAATCAGGCAGTGTGAGTACCTGTGCGTGGGTAGTTGAGTGCCACGGGTCGTGTTCCTGCAGATACGAGAGGGTATTGATTGCCCAGGAGCACGAGGGGGGGATGTTTGTTTGTTTCTCTGTCGAATTAAACTTGACATCTGCATTATAATGACTGCAGCAGCTTTAATCAGCTTTGCCAGGCCCCGTTTGCCTCGCTGGGAGAGCCTTTTCTGCTGCTAAAACCCGGTGGAAAATCAAAGGGCAAGGCTGGCAGAGCTGGGGGGGATGTTCAGCCTGGAGAAGAGGAGGATCCAGGGGGATCTCAGAGCCCCTTGCAGGGCCTAAAGGGGCTCCAGGAGCTGGAGAGGGACAAGGGATGGAGGGACAGGACAAGGGGAGTGGTTTCCCACTGAGGATGTAGAGATTGAGATGGGATACAGGGAAGGAATTCTTCCTTCTGACCCTTGGGGTTGTTCTGTGCCCAGCCAGGATTTTGTTCCAATATCCTCGTGGCTCCTTTCCAGTTCAGGATATTCCATGATCCCATGAAAACTGAGGTTCCAGATACAAGCCAAGCTGCTGCTTGAGCCCAAGAAAAGAGGGTCTGGACTCACCTATTTACACTGATAATTCCCACCAGACAAATTCCCACCAACCACCTTCTCTACGGAAAGGACACCAGGGAGGGAAACAGAAGGAGAACAGGAGGGAAAAATCTCCAAGGTTGGAATGGGAAGCCATCACATGGCAAGCGAAATGTCACATTTGTTGCTCAGCTTCGCAGGATTCCAGCTGGAAAAACGCAGCCCTTCAGCTCCTGCTGCTGAAAATAAGCTGGAGTCAAACAGAAGTCCTTGAGTGCAAACACACAGATCAGAATTAAATTTCCTTCTAACTCCTGGGTAATAGAGTTTGCCAGAGCCAGGAGTCAATTAAGTGGATAAATACTCCCATAACTCACCGACACTTTGCATTTCAGTGGTGTTTTGCTGAAGTAAGCACTTAATGTGATTATTGTGTTTCAGCCTGATTTAAGATGACAACTTTTGCATTTCCTAAATATTAATTAGCCCGGGATTTCTATTTATTTAAGCTCTGAGGCAGCCAGTGGGTAGTTGGGTGATTTACCTCCCCCCCTGCTGGCACTTCCCTCATCTGGGACACGGGGAATGCAGTTGTGAGCACTGAACCTTCGTGCCTGGCAGGGGAAAGGATCCCAGTGGGGCTTGTTTGGGGTGTTTGGGGGAGTGATCATCCCACAGAGCAGGGCAGGGATCTGCTCCATTGGATGAGGCTTTTTGGATACCAGCTCAGGGCAAAGGAATAGGAATTTTAATGGGCCCTGTTCCTTTGGGATCAGGCTGCTTTCCCTTAGGGCTGGTTTTAGGGACGTGGTGCTCCTGGGATGTCTGCCCAGCAGGAGGTACCTGAGGGTGTTGCCTGGAAGGGGGTTGGATAACGTTTTGGGAATGGGAGTGAAAGAGGTGGATTTTTAAAACTAAAGAACCTGGATTTAGATGGGATATTGGGAAGGAATTCTTCCCTGGGAGGGGCTGGGATGGGATTCCCAGAGAAGCTGTGGATCCCTGGAAGTGTCCAAGGCCAGGTTGGAGCAACCTGGGCTAGTGGAAGGTGTCCCATGGCAGGGGTGGAACTGGATTACTTTATAGCCCCTTCCAACCCAAACCATTCCATGATTCCGGCAAAAATAGAGATGTTTTATGAAGCAGAACCAAGTGGAGCTTGGAGAGTCTCCCCTCAGGAATTCTGCTCCACTTCTCCACCCCACTCCTGGCCCTCCTGGAGCTCTCCTGGCTGTTTCTCTCTGTGTAATGAGGCGACTGAAGAGTTTCCACCATCACGGACAACCAACCACCGATTTTCCCCAGAGCTCTCCTTTCCCTTAAATGCTTCCCCTCTTCCAAGCCCTTGAGGTGCTGCAACACTTGTATTTCCCTGGATGGAGCTGCCTGTCACCCCAGGAAGAGTGGGATGGGCACCAAGTGGTCCCTCCTTCGATAAAAGCTTTGGATCATCTCCCGGTTCAGGGACTCATTTCCAGCTCCTCGCTCTCTGGAAGGGCTGTTGGCCACCAGTCAGGGGAACCAGGAGGGTTAATGTGGTGCTTGCAGGAGCTCCTCCTTCTGTTCCAGCCGCCATCCAACCGTGGAGCTTTGATGGGAGCTCTCCAGGAGGGTTTGGGATCGGAGCTTTCCAATTTGTGGCGCTCGAGAAGCCGAACAGGAGGGGGGGGGGGGGGTGTGAAGTCTCCTAAGAGGCAAAGGAACTTGGAAAAGAGGAGCATTTTCTTTCCCATTCTCAGGAATTGTGTTTATTTCCATTTGTATGGAATGCAGAGGCTGGAACAGATGGAGGGAGTGTGCAACAGCCTGGGATCAGCTGAGGTTTGACACTGCAGGGAGGAATCAGAAGGCAGACACCACTCACTGGGGTTTTCTCCAGGGTCTATTTATGTTTTATTTGTTATTCATGTCAACAGCATCACATGAAGAAAGAGGCTGACCCAGCCCCGTGGACAGGATGGATCATCAGCACTTGTTAAGATAAATTGTGTTCATACCAGCTCCTGAAATTCCCAGGCAAAACCCTCTCCCATGGAGATGTTTGGTAGGATGCAGATATTTGGTGATCTCAGCAGGTGGGGTGGGATTTCTCACGAGGGTTCACCCATTTGGCACTGAGACAAAGTATGAGCTGCTCCCTGAATCCAGGGGCACGTCGATTTAATCCACTTTAATCTGTTCTGTGGGCAAAGAGCTTCTGGTTTGGTTTCTGGTGTCGGCTTTCCCCCAGTCTCCAGCAGCATTAAAGGCACCGAATCAAGGGAAATGAAGCAATTGAAATCCTTCCCTGCTAATCCATCTGGGCAGCCAGTTGGAAATGGAGATGTTATTACAGCAAGTTAATTAAATCATTGCTCCCCACTTCCCCCCACCCCCAGCTCTGAACTAACCATGACTTCTCTCCAAGGAGCCACCAAGAAATCAGCACCCATTTTCCATCCAAAAGGGACTGCTGTGACCATCAAACCGAGGAGTGCTGGAAGCATTGGACAGACCTGGGACACCTCATGAAGTGTGGAGTGGGAGGGCTTTTATTCTCCTCTGCTAACTGGGTCTGGACCTCAGATATCCTGAAAATAGGAAGAATTCCTGCTCTTAATTAAGTTGTTGGCCTTTCCCTTGGAGCAGAGCAAAGCTGGGTTGGAGAAGTTCCCCTTCAATTCCCCCTTTGTTGGAGGTCAACCAGCAAAATCCAAAGGGGTATAAAAATAGGCTGGAAAGGGATTCAAATTGTGGGTGTAAAGAAGAGAGAGGGATGAGGTCAGAAAGCTCCTGAGAAATGGCTGGGCTTAGCTGGGTATGGCTCCAGAAATTGTCCTGGGAGTTTTTTTAAACAGAGGTTCCATCCTGGGTAATTAAAATTAAGAAATGGTTTAAAATTAAGAAATTATTTAAAATTAAGACAGTGCCCTTCAGTCACAAATAAGACAATGCCCTTCAGACTTAAATGAGAATTATGGGGTGCAGAAGTGACTTTCCCAAGGTTATAGAAGGTAAATTTTCCAGTCTCAGTGATGAGATGGATCCAGGAGGAGTTAAAATGCCCCTGGGGGGGTCGGGTAGCTCAGCCCTGTGTGTGTCCCAGCCCCCCAAATCGGGGGTGTTTTATTTTGTGCCCCTGTGAATTGGCATTTTTGCTGTTTGCTGCTTTTCCTGCCACGTCCCTGTGTTTGCTGGGATCTCTCCCTCCCTGCCAGGCATCCCCTGGGAATGGTTGGTGCCCAGGACAGAGCAGTTGTGTTCTCTCCCTCGCCTTCCTGCCCTGCCTCGTGTGTTTGCTGCTGGCTCCCTGATGTCACCGGGCGTGCAGTGACAGTGCTCTGTGTCCTGGCACTCAGGGAATTGTCCTCTTCTGCCCCTTCCCCTGGCTCTCAACTCCTCCCTGAGCAGATTTGTCCCTGGATGAGCCTTCCAAACTCCCTCGCAGGAGGCAGAGCCCTCCCGGTGTAACAGGAGGGAACGAAAAAAGGGATGATTTTGTGTTTCCTTTCTCCCTAATTTGCTGACAGCTGTGGCAGCCAGGGCTGGCAGTTGAATCACCTCCCTGAGGCTCCGTGATTAAGTGATATTTTTATTATTTTCCATTAATCTGGCCGAGACAGGGGAGGAGACTTTCAAAGTGCTCACAAGAGCCCGTGATTTTCAGTGGGAAACCAGCATTTAGCTGGTCCTTTGTGCCTTTGAAAGCCTTCTCTGTGAAGGTTCACTCCGTGGTGGGAGCAGCCCTAGTGTGGTTTAGTCCCTGTTACCTTAATTTGAAGGAAAAATAAAAACCTCCTTGCAAAGGTAACTTGATGTGGTTTGTCCCCATCCGTGTGGGGAGGACGGTTCTGATCATCGCTGCCCCTTTAATCTGCCTCACAAAAGCATCACAAGACCCAAGAGTGGGAACCTGAAAGTTCAGGCTAGACATGGAATTTGTCTTTTCCCACAGGCTGAGTTGTTAACCCTGGAAATAACTCGCTGAGGTCTGCTGGGGGTTCTGATGTGGCTGCACGGGGGGGGATGGGGGACCAGAGCAGAGCCAGGCTCGTCACACTAATTATCCCAAAGTGAGGCTGGAATGTTGGAGCTGCTGGGACAGGAGCTGGATCTCCTGTGTGCTGTTCTTTTGGATGGATCAGGTTTTTCAGGGCTGGCCATTGCTCTGTGCAGCTGCTGGAAGATGAGGTCAAGCAGATGGAGGAGAAGTCGGATTGAGATGTGAGGGTTCTGTGCTGGCTGTTTATAAACCCTGGGGAAGGGGGGCTGTGAGCAGATCTTGGGGGGGGTGGTTCACATTTCCACATGCCTCTTGAAAAATCTGTGGTTTTTTTTTTTTTTTTGTTGCCCTAAAAAGCAGCTAAAGTTTGTTCAGACCACCCCCACCCCGTGCTGCAGCAGCACAAATCCAGCGGTGCTCGTTGCTCTCTGCATGTCGTGTCAGCCTGATTTCCTCCCTCTGCCTGCAGCCTTTCTCCAGGGACATCTGCTCTGAAGAGTCACATCGTGTTGATGCTCAGAACCTGCAGCCACCCTGGCCAGATCAATTATTTCAAGGACAAGGAGGGGGGGGTTGAACTTGCCTTTGACTTGAGACTCTTCGCTGGAATTTCACCGACACCCCCCGTGCTCCTCAGTGGGGACTTATCTCTGTGCTACTCCAGATTTTAATTGAATTCATGTCAGAGTAATAATAGAGGCTGGTTCCACCTGTCCCAGCATTGCCAGTGAGATTTACTCTATTTGGTTTTATTTTCACAGCCACCAAAGCCTTAAACTGAGCTTATCTGAGGTTACCTCAACGGGGAGGGGGTGGGATGGAACTGGATGGGTTTTAAAGTCTCTTCCAGCCCAAACCCTTCTATGATTACATTCCATAAAATGCTGGTTGGTCCTCTGTCTGTTTTTCTTCAATCATTACTTGCTTTGGCTGGTTTATTGCCCCTTTTTTTTTGGTGTAACATTGTCTGTTGGTACCTTGTGCACGACTGGCCTCAGTCCAGAGAACATCCAGGAAGAACTTCAGGTCCCTCCTGGGTTCATATCTTTAAATTTGCAAGGAGAAGCAGAGCCTCCAAGGAATCCACACGAGGTCCTGGAGTGCAACAGATTGCCTGGGGCTGTTTACTGCAGCAAAATGGATTTGTACGAGCACATCCTGGCTGTCGGCTCTCCACGGGCACCGCGGCAGCAGAAGGGGAAGAAACCATTTACAAGCCCTCAAATATTCCCTCCTGCAGCACCTGTTTGTGTTCTGAAAGACAGGAGGTGCCTGGCAGGTCATGGAGCTGCTGCAGCTCAACAGAAGGTGGTTTTTCAAGGTGATCAAGGCGAGGGTTTAAATCTTCCCCCCATCGAAATTGCTCAAAGGCAGCAGCTGGATGTGGGCAGCTCTAATTCTTTGGGGGGTGTTTGCAGGATCAGGGCCAGAGTTCTGCTGGGTTTGGTTGGAAAGGGTGTTTGAGTTGGTTGGAAAGGGTGTTTGAGTTGGTTGGAAAGGGTGTTTGGGTTGGTTGGAAAGGGTGGATGGGTTGAAAAATATGGTTGAGTTGGACAGGATGTTTGGATTGGGAAGGGTGGTTGGGTTGAAGAGGATCCTTGCTTGGAAAGGATGATGATTGAGTTGGAAAGGATCTTTGGGTCAGAAAGGATGGATAGTTGAAAAGTATGGTTGAGTTGGACAGGATAGTTGGATTGGAAAGGGTGGTTGGATTGGAAAAGGTGGTTGGGTTGAAGAGGATCCTTGCTTGGAAAGGATGATGGTTGAGTTGGAAAGGATCTTTTGGGTCAGAAAGGATGGATGGGTTGAAGAGGATCCTTAGGTTGGAAAGGATGACTGAGTTGGAAAGGATTTTTGAGCTGGGAAGGATTTTGGGGTTGGAAAGGATGGGCGGATTGGAGAGGGTGGTTGGTTGGAAAGGATGGGTGGGCTCAGAAGGATTCAGAATGAGGAGACAGGGCCCCCCTGATCCTGAGCCAGGAAATGAGTTCAAATGGAGTTCATCTTCATGATCAGCTTGATTTGGAAAAGCCACCTTCAAGGTCAAGGGAAGTGCAGGTGGGGATCAAAAGGCACAGTTGTGTCACCTCAGTGAGTGCCCTGCCAAGCCATGAGAGGTTTGGGGTGATGTGGGTGGGTCTTTCCTCCTCCCTGAACTTCACCTCCCCCAAAAGTGGCCCAAACAGGTGAACTGGCAGAAAAAAAAAAAAAAAAAAAAGTGAGGATTTCATGGAAAGTCAGTGGGAAGAGCCCCCAGATGTTCCCCCTGGGACCCCCATGGTTTAAGGCCAAGACCAACCTTTCAGGGGTCCCCCCCAGCTGATGGGAGCTGCTGTCCATGAAGCAGTGCCACTTTCTGCTGCCTGCACATCTCCACATCTCCTGATTGGGATGTGTGCTGGTAATTATTCACGCTCACCGTTTGTATTTGGGGGCTAATTAACTATTCCAGGTTCCCATAAAGAATATTGTCAACTATTTAATGGCTCATTGAGCCCAGCAGGATTTCCAGCTTCTCTCTTACCATTTCCACAGGGTAGTTATTGTGATTTGTGACTTGGAGGAACAGTCAGTGAGCTGTGAGCAGAGCAGCAGCATCGTGGTGTTAGTTCTACCCCTTGACAAATCAGCTTTAATCTGCTTTATGTGGGTTCTCCTGGATGCCACAAGGCAGATGAGGAGAGATTTGATGGCAGAGTTATTTTAAACCACATCAAAGAGGTGCCCTCGTGTTCCTGTGTGTTCCAGGGGTGCTCTTCAGCTTCAGACAGTGAGGATGAACGTTGAAAATGAACTCCTGTATTGGTCTTGCATCTCCTCTCTCATAAAGATGATTTGAAGTCCAGGCCTTCAGATTAATTGGAACACCCTGCAAGTGCTCAAAAAAAAATGTCTGGATGTGGCCCTTGGGGACATGGGGCAGTGTTGGGCTTGGACTCAGTGACCTTGCAAAGCTTTTCAAACCTGTCTGATTTTATGATTTTGCAGTAAAAAAAGAGACCTTCAGGTTTCTGCCTCTCTCAGAATGCTTCTGAAAATGGCTGTTATTCCAGGGAAAAGTGTGTCCTGTCTGGAATACATCTGGTTGCAACAGCCTGGGGTACTCCTGCAGTGATTAATTGTTCAAGGAAGTCTTTGCACCTCTGTGTTTCCATAAGGAAACCTCCTGAGCTTTAGTTGTGGCTTCAAACTGAAAGAAAGGGGGGGGGTTAGGATAAATATTGGGAGGGGATTCCTCCCTGGGAGGGTGGGGAAGGGCTGGGATGGAATTCCCAGAGAAGCTGTGGCTGCCCCTGGATCCCTGGGAGTGTCCAAGGCCGGGTTGGAGCAGGGTGGGCTGGTGGAAGGTGTGGGGGGTGGGATGAGAAGATAATTCAGTGCCATCCGTGTCTGTGTGCTGACAGCATCCGAACGAGCCCCGGGGGGAGGCACCGGGGGACGAAACCAATTTCCCAAAGTGGCTTTTTGGCACCGGGTCGTTAAAAACCTTCTCTGGTGCTGAAAGGTGGAGCCAATTCGCGAGTCCCTCCGTGGAGGGGGAAGAGGGGGAGGACACGGGCAGGCTCGCAGGTTGGCTCCTTGTTGCTCCATCTTTGGCTGTCACTGGTGGGATAACAAAGAAATCTCAGGGGGGGGAAGTAGAAAAGGAGGAGGTGAGTATTTATGCTCTCTCTTACACCCCCAGTGACACGGCCATCCTGTTTGCCCCATTCCCCCAAACACTTCCAATACCAAAACGAGCACAAAGGCTTAAAAAGCAGAGGCAGAACCGAGAAAGGGTTCATGTTTGTCTTCCACCTGCCCCAAAAATTCCCAGATCCTCAAGGAAAATGTGCCTGATCCAACCAGTCCTGCAGGTCTGGTATCCAGGCTGCAGATTGATTGAGTGCCTAAAACTGGTGCCTGCTCCACGTGAGGACCTCCTGGGTGCCTCTTTTCAGTCTGTGCCAGGAACAGGCAGGTTTCAGTTTTATTTTCCTTTATTTTTCCTGCTTTGTTCCTTTTTTTTTTTTTTTTTTTTTTAACCTTGTCAGTCACTTCAGAGGCCTCAGCTTTGGATGGAGCTGCCCTGGCACAGACCTTGCCCTAACACTGACAGGCTTGATGTTTGAGGATGGAGAAAAATAGGCAAGACCAGTTTTCCCAGGATGTTTAAAAGCCCCTGCACCCCAAAAGTGGGAGATTAATTTGGGAGAGACAACCCCTCACCCAGAACTGAGCCTTCATGGCTTGGCTTGGCTTCCTTCCATCTGCTGCCCTTTGCTTTCATAGGATCACAGAATAATTAAATGCAAACTCCACATGTTCAGGATCACTCAGGATTTCATGGAATCTAAGATTTTGTAATCACAGAATGCCAGAATGGGTTGGGTTGGGTCTTAAAGCTCATCCCTGCCACGGGCAGGGACACCTTCCACCAGCCCAGGTTGCTCCAAGCTGGCCTTGGATACTTCCAGGGATCCAGGGGCAGCCACAGCTTCTCTGGGAATTCCAGCCCAGCCCCTCTCTACCCTCCCAGGGAGGAATTCCTCCTCAATATCCCATCTAACCCTGTCCTGTAGCAATGGGAACCATTTCCCCATTGTCCACTTCGCTTTCCCCCTTCTTCCTGCTTTGTGTCCTGCTCTCAAAAAAATCAACCATTTGGGTTGGGTGACAGCTTATCTGTAAATTCCCTTTCACTTTGGCTTTCATGGCCATTCGAGGGCCCCAAATATTCCCCAGCACCAGCAGATGATCCAATGGTGGGATGATTCCCACTGTTGTGCCCAAGGACAGTGTCCTCCCCCCCCCTCTCCTTGCCCCAGCTGTGCAGTTTGACTCTAATAAAGCAGAAATCACGAGGATTTAAAGCACAGGGAGGTGTTTTTTTTGGTTTTTTTTTTTCTCCTGCTTGAATTCAATGGACGTGGCAGAGCTGGGAGAAGAAAATGCAATCCATCTGCTGTGAAATGAACTCAGTCATCCTTCGGTTTATTGAGTGAGAGGGAACACGAAACAAATCCACAGATGTCAAGAGCGGTCCACGAGGGATCCTTCCATTTCTTTTTCCATTTGTTCCCTTGATTAAAATGATTTTTTAACTGATTCCTCTCTTCATTTGACACGACAAAATAGAACTCACTTGAACATCACAAGCACCCCCCTGCCAAGGTTTGGGGCTTGGCCAAATTTCCTGGAAAGAAGAGGGTGGGAATGCTGGGGAGGGACTTGGCTGGTGCAGAGCACTGATGTCACTGCTGTACCTGCAGGGGTGGGACAGGGGACATTTCTTGCTCCATCAAATCCACTGGTGGGCTCCTCTTGCTGTAAATGGGCTGCCAGAGAGCCCCAGGGGGGGACCAACTGATCCCTTCTGAGGTGGAAAGAGTTGGTCTTTCAGCAGGGAGATTCTTCTGGAAGCCTTGGGCTTGGAGATTCCTGTGGTTATTTGGGATCAGGGAGGGGTTTGGGGTGGAAGGGACCTTAAAATCATCCAGTTCCACCCCCTGTCATGGGCAGGGACACCTTCCACTAGTCCAGGTTGCTCCAACCTTGTGTAGGATGTAGAAGAATTCCCAGCCTCCCACAAGAGCTGTGGATGGATCCTCTTAGGAGGACAGAAACTCTTATTCCACCCTCCCAGGAAAGTCCATGAAAGGGCTTGCCCAGCATCACCTGGGGGGCCTGGGGCAAGAACTCAGCTCCAATCCCAACCATCCCACCCACAGTTTTGTGCCTTTACCCACAGGAAGGTCCCAATTCCCCCAAAACTCCTCGGTGAGGGGGTAGCTGAGGTCACTCTGTAGTTCTGAGTGGCTGTGGGAGTTCCCTGAAATGAGGAGTGGAAAAGGCACACAATGGAAAGGAAGGGGAAGCAGGACAAGATTATTTAGGAAAAGGCTTTTTCCTCTCCGAGGGCCATTGTTGTCTTATCAAATCCAATATCCTGACATGAAAAGGAGGTCTTAAAAAGCTGAAATAGAGGAGTAATGAGTGAAGAGCCAGCAGGCATTGTGGAGGTGAATATTCCATTTAAAGAGCTGGGTTTGGTGGGACAGGATTTAACTCAGGCACCATTAGTAACCCTCCTGAACTAATTTTAGAGCCAGGTCTGTAATCTGGGGGGAAATTTGGGCATCTGCAAAGGTTGAGGTGGGTGGAGGGGGATTTGGAGCCCAAGAATGGACACCACGGAGTCCATGGCAATTCCATGCAATCCCAAACCCAGGGGAGGGTAAAGGGATGCTTAATGAAAAGCTGACATAGGAAGGGAAATTAAATTAATGCCCTAATTAATTCTTAGGGTTTGGGCCAAATAGGAAACTTAATGACTCCCCTTTCCCTCTCGCAGCACTGCACTCACCTCTGGGCACTGATGGATTTGGGCTCATTTGGCCCCAGTCCTGGAAAAAATCCTCATTAAAAATTGTGGTGAAACCCACACTTAATTCTGCCCCTGACATGCTAAATTGCTGGCCTGGACAGGGATGGATTTAGGATTAAAAAATGTGGCGCTATTGGGGAAATTTTGCATAATTTTGCTGATTTGACTCTTAAAAGCTTCACTCACCGACCCTTATCAGAATAAAATCAGTTAAATTAATAATAAATTAATAATAAATTATTAATAAATTAATAAAGAGAGGTAGCCAGAGTTTTTTATTACAGCCATCTTAGTGGAATTGGTATTTTTGGAGCATCACTTCCTTAGGATGAAGAAGAATGGGAAGCCCTCTGGAGCAGCAAGTTTTCCATGAAGGAAAAAGAGATCAGGAGAAGAATTGGAAGGGTTGAGGCAGCACATCCAGGCTCCCAGGGTTCATTTCCTTCAACAACTCCCCGTTTATCCTTGGCAGAGGCTCCCATTTGACAGCAGGGGAAGTGCAGCAAAGTGGGAAACTCCAAATTTTGGGATACTGATGTTGCTCTGCTGGCTGGAAAATGAGCTCCATGGAAAGGCTTTTGCATGAGGCTCCCTCATAACTGGGGAGGCTGGAATACAGGGATTCCTGGCTGTTTACTCAGGAATACAAGGATTAATGCCTGTTGGATCAGGAATGCAGGGATTCCTGGCTGTTTACTCAGGAATACAAGGATTAATGCCTGTTGGATCAGGAATACAGGGATTCCTGGCTGTTTACTCAGGAATACAAGGATTAATGCCTGTTGGATCAGGAATGCAGGGATTCCTGGCTGTTTACTCAGGAATACAGGGATTCATTGTATGATGGTGTCATGTCCAGTCACTGAGCAGAGCCAAATAAAAATAACCTCATATATCCAGTTATCTGCCCTTTGTCTATGCTATCTACACTCATATTTAGCAATCACTATTAATATTAATAATTAATTTTATTGTTGCTATTGATTCTTATATAACTGATACTGATTGTGACTAATTAGGTAATATTCTCCATATTATAATCCCCATATTATCTCTATTATCATATTCCTCTTCAAATACCTGGCACAGACAGAAGGTTTTATCCCCCTCCTAGAGATGAGAGGCTCTGCTGGAGGCAAATAAAAATTATTATTGTCCTAATCATCCAGGAGGAGAAGGATGCCCACCTGGGTTGGAAGGGACCTTAAATCCCATCCAGTGCCACCCCCAGCCATGGGCAGGGACACCTTCCACCAGCCCAGGTTGCTCCAAACCCCGTCCAACCTGGCCTTGGACACTTCTCTGGGAATTCCATCCCAGTCCCTCCCCATATTCCTTCCCTGTATCCCACCTAAATGTTCCCTCTGTTGATTTAAAACTGTTCCTCCTTGTCCTGTCCCCATCTCTGTCCCATCCCCTCCCACCTTCCACAAGAAGAATTCCACCTTCCAGTCTAACCAGGCCCCCTGCCCACCCCTGGGAATAATTGCTGGGAAAGGATGAAAGCACCCACTGTTTGGGAAAGGGAGGGGAAATTTGGACTTTTCAAATTTCAAGCCACCTGGAAAACAACAACACAACGTGCTGCTCTGGGAGGTGCTGGAGCTCACAAATTTCCCCTCCAATGTGCTAAAAACGCCCAAGCAAAGGGTGTGAGTGGAAACTCTGATGCTGCAAAGCCTCAGCTGCCACTCTGAGTCCCTTCCCTGGTGCCTGGAAAAGGTGCTGGCCCAGCCCCCGGGCAGGATTGGATCCATCCCCAGCTCCCCCAGGGTGTGAGAAGTCACACCAGGAGAGGGGTTTGAAGTGCTGCTGATGGATCTTCCCCACACTGCAAAGAGCCTTTTCCCTGCTCCTGCACTTCCCTGGCGCCTGTCAGGGGAGATCAGGGGAGGGGGAAGATGACACAGGATTAGGGAAGAGATTTCTGGTGGCCTGAGGTGGGGGTGAAGACCGCAGTGACACATCCTGGGTGTCAGATTTCTGCTTCAGAAAATGAAAAACCCTTCACCACCACCAGTGGAAGGGTCTGTGTTCTGCTACAGGGAGGGGGAGATTTCCTTCCTTCCGCTGAGAAAACGGGAATATTTCAAGGAAATTGCCTTTGGAAGCGAAGTGCCACATTTTTAGCACCTAATTTAAGATGCTTTAAGACAAGCTGGTGGGGAGGTGGTGAAGGCTCCTTGCTCCTTGTCAGCATCCAAGGAGGATTCCTTGGAAACTTTGCACTGATGTGCTGGGTGATGCAGAGCCAGCAGAGGCCTCTGCTAATGGGAGGAGGGAATGTTATCTGGGGAACCCTAAACGGGAAGGAAAACAATTCAGGGCTCTGTATGGTGTTTGTTGGGGTTTGGAAATGGCTTCAGGTTGTTCCAGGGGAAGGTCAGGTTGGATATTGGGAAAATTCCTCTGTGGAAAAGGTCATCCAGCCCCAGAAGAGGCTGCCCAGGGCAGGGTGGAGTCCCCATTCCTGAGGGGGATTTAACAACCCCGTGGATGTGGAAACAGCAACATCCCCCTCTTTCTTCACTAGACCCACCAGAGTAAAGAAAAAAATACTTTCCAAGAACTCTTTTTTCCCTCCTTTTTTTTTTTCCTTTAAGGTCTCATAGTTTTTCTGCCAGTGAAACCTTGCACTTCACATTCTCATCCCCAGGTTGGGAGTTGATTTCCGTGGCAGATCGGGGCGGTGATGCCTGCCCTGATCTCAGCCGTGGGTTATTTTTATTCACAGATATCAGCAGCTATTTGTCACGCTCCCCTGCAACGTGGGGCTCGCATTTCTGTGGTTTGGGGAGATGTAACTCATTTTCTGTTTAATCCACTGTCTGTCAAAGGCAGAGATTTAAGATGGAATACTCCAGGCTTTCTGACATGGCTCACAGGTTTGGTTGTTTTTTGTTCTTTTTTTTTTTATATCTGGGTGTTTATTTATTCTCTGGCGTTTGTTGGGTTGGGAGCAGAAGAAAGTTGGGTTTCCAAGCGGTGTCATTTGAGGAAAATGGGCTGTGGATGTGGCTCTGCCAGGATTCTGGAATATTAAATGTGTCCTGGTGACAGATTGGGCTGTCAATCCTGCTCTGCTTGCAGAGAAGTCGAGGAATCATGGAATGGTTTGGGTTGGAAGGGACCTTCAAGATTATTTAATTCCAGGGACATCTTCCTCTAGCCCAGGTTGGTCCAGCCTGGCCTTGGACACTCCCAGGGATCCAGGGGCAGCTTCTCTGGGAATCCCATCCCAGGCTCTAATCACCCTCACAGGGAAGAATCCCTTCCCAACATCCCTGGCCTTGGACACTTCAGAAGTTGTTCCCCCTCTTGCTTCTTCTCTGATTTAAAGATTAAAAAACCCCATAATGTTGATGCTCCCCTGGGTGAAGCTCTTGGAGAACACGGAGCTGAATTTCTTGTGAAGAACCAGGGGGTGCTTGGCCATGGAGAGCTGAGGTGACAGTGGCCATGGAGAGCTGAGGTGACAGTGGCCATGGACAGCTGAGGTGACAATGGCCATGGCTGAGGTGACAGTGGCCATGGCTGAGGTGACAGTGGCCATGGTTGAGGTGACAGTGGCCATGGAGAGCTGAGGTGACAATGGCCATGGCTGAGGTGACAGTGGCCATGGTTGAGGTGACAGTGGCCATGGCTGAAGTGACAGTGGCCATGGTTGAGGTGACAGTGGCCATGGAGAGCTGAGGTGACAGTGGCCATGGAGAGCTGAGGTGACAGTGGCCATGGTTGAGGTGACAGTGGCCATGGAGAGCTAAGGTGACAGTGGCCATGGTTGAGGTGACAGTGGCCATGGAGAGCTGAGGTGACAGTGGCCATGGTTGAGGTGACAGTGGCCATGGAGAGCTGAGGTGACAGTGGCCATGGCTGAGGTGACAGTGGCCATGGCTGAAGTGACAGTGGCCATGGAGAGCTAAGGTGACAGTGGCCATGGTTGAGGTGACAGTGGCCATGGCTGAGGTGACAGTGGCCATGGTTGAGGTGACAGTGGCCATGGCTGAGGTGACAGTGGCCATGGAGAGCTGAGGTGACAGTGGCCATGGCTGAGGTGACAGTGGCCATGGTTGAGGTGACAGTGGCCATGGAGAGCTGAGGTGACAGTGGCCATGGCTGAGGTGACAGTGGCCATGGCTGAGGTGACAGTGGCCATGGAGAGCTGAGGTGACAGTGGCCATGGAGAGCTAAGGTGACAGTGGCCATGGAGAGCTGAGGTGACAGTGGCCATGGAGAGCTGAGGTGACAGTGGCCATGGCTGAGGTGACAGTGGCCATGGCTGAGGTGACAGTGGCCATGGAGAGCTGAGGTGACAGTGGCCATGGAGAGCTAAGGTGACAGTGGCCATGGCTGAGGTGACAGTGGCCATGGTTGAGGTGACAGAGGCCATGGTTGAGGTGACAATGGCCATGGAGAGCTGAGGTGACAGTGGCCATGGAGAGCTAAGGTGACAGTGGCCATGGTTGAGGTGACAGTGGCCATGGTTGAGGTGACAGTGGCCATGGTTGAGGTGACAATGGCCATGGAGAGCTGAGGTGACAGTGGCCATGGAGAGCTAAGGTGACAGTGGCCATGGCTGAGGTGACAGTGGCCATGGTTGAGGTGACAGTGGCCATGGTTGAGGTGACAATGGCCATGGAGAGCTGAGGTGACAGTGGCCATGGAGAGCTAAGGTGACAGTGGCCATGGTTGAAGTGACAGTGGCCATGGTTGAGGTGACAGTGGCCATGGAGAGCTGAGGTGACAGTGGCCATGGAGAGCTGAGGTGACAGTGGCCATGGCTGAGGTGACAGTGGCCATGGCTGAGGTGACAGTGGCCATGGAGAGCTGAGGTGACAGTGGCCATGGTTGAGGTGACAGTGGCCATGGAGAGCTGAGGTGACAGTGGCCATGGCTGAGGTGACAGTGGCCATGGAGAGCTAAGGTGACAGTGGCCATGGTTGAGGTGACAGTGGCCATGGCTGAGGTGACAGTGGCCATGGCTGAGGTGACAGTGGCCATGGAGAGCTGAGGTGACAGTGGCCATGGAGAGCTGAGGTGACAGTGGCCATGGCTGAGGTGACAGTGGCCATGGCTGAGGTGACAGTGGCCATGGAGAGCTGAGGTGACAGTGGCCATGGAGAGCTGAGGTGACAGTGGCCATGGCTGAGGTGACAGTGGCCATGGTTGAGGTGACAGAGGCCATGGTTGAGGTGACAGTGGCCATGGAGAGCTGAGGTGACCTGCAAACGGTGACAAGCAGGAATGACAACTCCAAGCCTTCCTGAGGAGAAGGAGGGGATGCTGCCGGGTGGTACAAAGTGGGTCACATGCTCTCCAGAGCTGGAAGGGCCCCAGGAGGCTCAGGGACGCTGTCAGTCTCCTGTCACACCTGCCAGCTCAGCGCTGTCACCTCCCTGTGTCTGTCACCCGCCGGAGGGAAGAGCTCCCATCCCGGAGCGCTCAGGATAAACCCAGACACGAGGCGGGAGCAGGAACATTCCCAGCTGGTGCCAGAATTCCAGAGGGGAGCTGAGAACAGCCCTGGCCCTGGCTGGCACCCTGTCACCCCCTTCCCCCAGGCTGTCACCATCCCAGCACCTCCAGGGTGTCGCTCCCAGGGTGATTCACACCCACCCGGAGCTCCTGCCTAAAAATACCCGACCAGGAGCTCTCCAGACCTTCCTGCAGGAAACAATGACAGCAGTGTGGGTGTCACCCTGCCCAGAGGGAATAAAAACCCTCTGGAAGATCCTCAGGGCTGATCTCTGCATCTCAGACCCCGTCCCAGGGAGCTTTGTGGGGCTGAGAAGCTCCTGTGGGAGCAGGGGCTGGGTTTGGGTTATTTTAGGCAGCTCCCTCCTGCCTGGCCTGTTCCCAAAGAGGACTTTTGTCTCCCTGGACTGAAGTTGGGAATAAAATTGTGGTGTTTGACAACAGATTTGGGAGTTTCCTGGAAGAGCTGGGCTTGGGAAGTCCTCCCTGTGGGCTGCTTGAGGGGAGGAGGAAGGGAAACAGCCTTTCCTAAGGGATGCTTGGTAGGATAAGGAAGGAAAACAGTTCTTCCTAAAGGGCTGATTATTATGATAAGGAAGGAATTCATCTTTTCTAAGTACTGGTTATGATGAGGGGGGGAAATAGTCCTTTCTAAGGGCTGATTAATATAAGGAAGGAAATAGTCCTGATTAATATAAGGAAGGAAATTGTCCTTCCTAAGGGCTGTTTAACATGATAGGGAAGGAAATCGTCCTTCCTAAGGGCTGTTAATTAGGAAGAGGAAGGAAATTGTCCTTCCTAAGGGCTGTTTGATAGGAAGAGGAAGGAAATTGTCCTTCCTAAGGGCTATTTGATAGGAAGAGGAAGGAAATTGTCCTTCCTAAGGGCTGTTTGATAGGAAGAGGAAGGAAATTGTCCTTCCTAAGGTCTGTTTGATAGGTTAAGGAAGGAAAACCCACCACGAGGTGCCATCAGTGGGTTGGGGAAGGAGCACAGGTCTCCATGGGTGGACAGGGATGCAGTGGGTGAGGGAAAGTCCTGGCCCCCAGCTGTCAAAACCAGAGCAAATTTAATCAGATGCAAAACCCAGAATTGTTTAGGTCTGGTCTCAGGACAGCAGTCAGGGCTGGACACCCCTCCTTAAATTAAGGGTGAACCTGAGCTCTTAAAGCTCTCCTGGATCCTGTGGAGTTACTGCAGGGAAATAAATATCCTGGGATGAGCGTGGCACTCCTGCTTTCCCTTGGGATCCTCGTTCCCTGTCAGCTGGTGGCAGCCCAGAAATCTGGAGGCTCCGAGATCACTCCATGCCCTTCCCAGCCTCTCCCAGGTCTCTGAGTTTCCAGCACAGCTGCTTTTATCGTGATTAGTCAATGTAATTTATTAATTTGTGGATCATTTATTTATGTGCTGGGGGGACCAGTGCCACGTCAGCCCCCCGGCAAGAGTGCTGCTGAGAGGCAGCCTGGAGCCAGGTGACAGATGGGCAGGACACAGGGACAGGTTTTTGGAGCCAAGTTTCACTTTGCTTTACGTTTGGGGATTCAATCAGCTCATCTCCAGCATAAACCCGTGGTGGTGTCCAGCAAAACTCAGTCAAACTCAGTGTCAGTAAAACTCAGGCCCCTGGGTCGAGGTTTCTACACCTGAGCTTGATCTCTGACTTCAGTCTAACTTGAGTCATGCCAAAGCTGGGCTTAAACTTTGTGTAAACTCTGTAATTCTTCATTTCTGGCTGTGGGTGACTTGCAGTAGCTGCTGGCTGTTACACAAAGCAATGCTTGTGACAGGATCTGTGGCTTTTTCCCCTCTGGCTTTTCCTCTCCCCCCCCTCTCCTTTGAGTTCTTAACCTGAGACAAGTCGTGTTTGGAACCCAGGACCTGCCGGAGCAATCCAAGTTAAAGAGGAGACGAGGATGGAATAATTCATCCAGCCCCACAACCACCAGAAGTCGCTGCTGGAGGCTCCTTTTAGTTGGGATTGTGTTAAAAAATTGCCAACTTGCAGAGTCAGGAGGAAGCTGCGACAAGGTTTTGGTGTCACCACCAACTCCGAGGATGTTTCCTTGTGAAGCATATGGTTTGTGTCTCCCTGGAGCCCCTGCTGCAGCACGAGGCACTGACTCACTGGTGGGGAAGGGTTTGGGGCTTTTTTGGGTTTCTTTGAACAAGGGATGTCTCTCGGGATAAATTTAGGCCGCTCCAAGGCTTGAAGTGGTGCCAGACAGGGTGGAGCTGGGTGGGTCAGCTCCTTTCTGGGTCAGGAGGGGGGCAGGTGAACTCCAGGTGCTTTAAATCTCGGAATCCTGGAATGGGTTGGGTTGGAAGGGACTTTAAGGATCATCCAGTGCCACCCCCTGCCATAGCAGGGACGTCTCCCACCAGCCCAGGTTGCTCCAAGCTGGCCTTGGACACTTCCAGGGATCCAGGGGCAGCCACAGCTTCTCTGGGAATTCCATCCCAGCCCCTCAACACCCTCACAGGGAAGGATTCCTTCCCAATATCCCACCCAAACCTGCCCTCTGGGTTCAATCCACCCACTGGGACTGAAAGTTTGCTGCTGCTCTGAAGTTCTGCAGCCTCCCCCTGCCTCCTCCCTCCACAGAAACCTCGGGTTTGGAGATAAAAATTAATGTGCTACATCAGCTGCTAAAGTGGCAGAACAATTTGGATGTGCACAAATATCGGGCTCATCACGAGCACCGTTAGTCCTCCATAAAAACCCGGAATTGTGGAGCCCAAAAAACATCTGCCTTGGGTTTATGTCCCAGGGACAGCATGACTGTTCCAACTCAAACCATTTCACTGTTTCACCATCAGAAAATCCACACCAAGGGGCAAATGTGAGTGGCACCCAGCAGGGATGGTTTGGTTTGGGCAGATCCCACACCCCTCAGGATGATTCTTCCACATCTGCAGAGACTTTATCTGACATCAGTGCCTCGTCCTTTGCACGGGCTCTGCTCTCACCTGCAGCAACCACATCTCACCCCCTCTCAGATCAATCCCAAAAGCCTGGAGAAATCTCCCAGCACATCGTTTGTCAAAGGGTTTTCCCCCTCAGGACACATTTGTAACACCCAGAGCACACCAAGGGAACGAGTAAATTGATTGACTTCTCCTTGTACCAAAAGCTGTTCTGGGACTGGGGCATCAAAACCACCACCTGACACCAATCATCTGTTTCCTTCCTCTTTTCCTGCCTCCCCCCCTTCCCATGGGAGGGGAAACAAAGGCATCCTTTGGGGTGGTGCTTGCAGTGCCACTGTCTCCAGTGCAAGCCTGACATTTCCTCTCCAGGCAGCACCTCCTGCCTCCCCAAAGCACATTAAATTTTCAAGATGTCTCGGAGTCAGCCCAGAGCAAAGTAGCTCAGATGGATGGATGGGCCTGGCTGGGGATGTTTCCAGCCCCCCCCCCCCTCCAAGAACAGCCCAAAGAAGGGCACACAGCTCATTCCTTCTGGGCTGTCTGTGCCAGGGACCAGTTGGAAGGGAGGAGAGGCAGATGGAGGTGAAGTGGTGATGAAAAGCAGCCATGGTTGAGAACACTCAGTGTGTGATTACGTGATGAAACCCCCCCCTTTCCTCCTGGAAATCTGTTTGTGAAAGTCCAGCTCGAGGATGTCCCTCTTGGGTTTCTCTTTCCCCACTCTGTTTCTTCCAACCTGCCCCTTTGGCTTTTCCTTTTTTTTTGCTAACTGACATGGAAAAAGCCCCTTTTCTGGCCATCTGTCAGGAGCAGAGCACCCAGCCAGGCACCCCCAGGTGTGTGTTTGGGGTTCAGAGCAAGACCCTCCAGCCCAAGGAGACCATTGGGGTGCAAATCCCAGCTCAGGCTCCTGAGTCCATGTTCTGAGTGTCCAGGATGCACAGGGCAGGGACAGAGCAGGCAAAGAGCTCCTCTGTCAGTCCCTGTGAGGAAATATCATGGAATCATGGAATGCTTTGGGTTGGAAAGGACCTCAGAGACCATCCTGTTCCACCCCAGGCACCTTCCACCATCCCAGGTTGCTCCAAGCCCCGTCTCCAACCTGGCCTTGGACAATTCCAGGGATTGCTCATCCACAAACTCCCTGGACAACACACCTTCTACCCGTGTGAATTTGATCTTTACACTTCCCTTATCCTGCATCCAACCTCCTCCCCAAACTGCTCTCGATCATGGCGTGTTTAACGACTGCTAATGAGATATTAAAAATGTTTATGGGGCAAATTCATTGAGACAAATTCAAGAGACAAAGCTGCTGCTGGAGGACTCGGGGCTCTCCTGGGCTCAGCTCTCCAGGCTGCAATTATTGTTGCATAAGCAGCCAGAGAGTTTGGATCCCTTTCATTCCAGTATTAAGCAATAGCTCTTCTTTTAATCTCTTTAATGTTCTCCCCGGGCACGTTGGAGGTGGGAGGGAAGCTCCTGAGCAATAAAGCATGAGCAGGCACGGGGGGAGTCTCTGCCATGTCAACACTGCTTTGGCTCAGCTGGTTAACAACAATGGAACACAGAAAAGCTTTCTGTGTGCACCGAGAGGCTGCTCAGTGAAGTGGGAGAGCACACGAGCCACTGCCATCCCCTGCACGGCTCACCCCACAGGCACCCCCAGGACGCAATTCCTCCTGGAATGTGGGACTTCCAGGGGGAAATCTCTCCCTGGAAAGATCTGCCCAGCCCCCTAGCACAGGGGGGGAGTCCTCACCACCCCCCCTTGGAGGGATTTTACAGCCCTGTGGATGTGCCACTCAAGAACATGGGGCAGTGGTGGCTGGGTTTGATGACCTCGCAGGGCTTTTCCCCCCCAAAACAGTTACTTTTTAATTGAGTTTTTAATTGTTGCACATGGCCCTGACCACTGCCACTCCTTCCTGGATGGGAATGGGAAGCATTGAATGCCTCTTCCCAAAATTCTTGCCTGGAACTATTAGGAATATCCTAATTAAGAGAAATTAGGGAGCAATTTCTCAGTGCCACAGGTGGGAGCTGGTGTACAAGTTTGTCACTACAACTTTGATGTGTCTTTCAAAGCTGTTAATTGGACGTAGTTTAATAACAGGCTGGGCTTTCTCAGGAATTAAATATTTAAAGGATTTAATATCCTGCTCCATGTTCCTGAGCATGAAGTTATGGGAATGCTGTGAAATGGTTTTCTTTGAGAGAAAGGCTCAGCATTGTATTATTCAGATTATTTTTCGCTTCGGGCGCTGTGACCGAAAAAAAAAAAAAAGAAAAACCAAAAATGACCCTTTTGCTCCCCTTTAGGTGTGTAATTTTTTTCTGGATTTAGCAGTGAATTCCTGTCCTGGAGCTTTCTCAGGAGAAGCAGAAGAGTTCCTTGCAGAGCCGGGCAGGGATGTGTTAAACACCCCCTGAGGTTTGCTGGGAGGGTTTATTGTTTATTGTTCCTGCTCTGAGCAAACACGGCTCCACTTCCCCCTCGTGCTGCTCCAGCTTCTCCTCCACTTGCTAAAAATAGTGGGAAACAGCCCAGTGAACAGCAGCATCAGGGGATTGGTGTTTCTCCCCCCCCCCCCCCCAAGAGCGAGCTTCTGTAAAGAAATATTGGGTCTTAATTAATCATTTATCCACTTCATTAGGTGGTGGCAGCAGCAGAATGAGAAGCGGGGCTCGGGGATGATGCACGGTGCAGTTTGTTTGGCTTGCTGGGGAGCTGGAGATCATTTCAAGGAGCAGCTGTGGCAGAAACACAAAAAAACAGGGAATTTGTGAGCAGCCAAATGTGGGCTGGGGGGTCAGGGCTTTAATTCTGGGTTTGTCCATCCGCTGCTGGGTCGGGAGGTGGAGATGCTGGAGCAGGTCCAGAGGAGCCCCAGGAGATGCTCCAAGGGTTGGAGCCCCTCTGGAGCCAGGCTGGGAGAGTGGGGGGTTATCCTGGAGAAGAGAAGGATCCAGGGAGAGCTGAGAGCCCCTTCCAGGGTCTAAAGGGGCTCCAGGAGAGCTGGAGAGGGACTGGGGACAAGGGATGTAGGGACAGGACACAGGGAATGGCTTCCCAATGCCAGAGGGCAGGGAGAGATGGGAGATTGGGAAGGAATTCTTCTCTGTGAGAGTGGGGAGGGGCTGGGATGGAATTCCCAGAGAAGCTGTGGCAGCCCCTGGATCCCTGGAAGTGTCCAAGGCCAGGCTGGAGCAACCTGGGCTGGTGGGAGATGTCCCTGCCCATGGCAGGGGGGTGGGATGAGATGACCTTTAGGGTCTCTCTCTCTTCATCTCCCTCAGAGGGCTGAGCAGCTGCTCCAGCTGCTCCAGCTGTTCCATCTCCCCTCTCCCTGCTGCCACATCCAAGACTGATTTCCTTACTCCCAACCCCACGTTCATCTGGATCAAAGGTCTGATGGGCTGATGGAAACCTCCCCAGCAGGAGCCCCAGTTGAGAGTTGGGGGCAATTCCAGCCCTTTCCTGGATTGTTCATTCCCTGCCAGGTCCTTCCCCCTCCACATCACCTGTGTTTGACACTGGCTGGTGTTTCTGTGGTCACCTCTGCCCTTGGCTCTGGGAAATGCAGAAATATCCTTTCTCATTAGCAATTCACCCCTTTCCTTTATTTGCTGCTGCTGTCACTCTGTCAATCCCTTCTGTGGCAGGGACAGGAAATCCATTTGATTAAAGAAAAAACACCAAGAGGGCCTAAAGGATGAGGTCTGGGGGAGGGGGAGAAATGGAGGGAAATGAAAGAAAACAAAGCTCTAATGCTGAGAGTCCATGCAGGGAGTTGGAAAGGACATTAAAATCAACCCTTTCCACCCCCTGCCGTGGGCAGGGACACCTTCCACTGGCCCAGGTTTCTCCATCCTGGAGTGTGATGGCTGAAATGCAATTTAATTAAGCTTTTTCTGCCTCTTTATGGCAGCCTGGAGTTTGTTTAGCTTGTCCTGGTGCCCTGGCAAATCATCATTAGCCCAATAATTTCTGATGAACGTGTTCTAGGAAACGGTGTCAATTAGAACTGTGCAGGGCTTTGTTCCTTCAGTCTATTCCCTGTAAATGAGTTATTCAGGAACAAGGAGTTCAATTGATAAAAGGCAAAAAAAAATCAATAGGTGAGATTGTTGAGATTAATTCCAAGTTCATAATGGATTTCCCCCACTGAGGTTTCCAAAATCTTGCGGAGGCTCCACATTAGACCTAAATTTAAGCTTTCTCAGAGCCAAAATCGCAGCTGAACTCGAGTGAAACTTTTGCAAAGTTTTTTGCAAAGTTTTTACTGCCAGAGCTCCAGGAGGGTTTGGATGATCCACTGGGGGCTGGGCCTGTGCAGGGCTGAGGGTTGGACTGATGGGGGTCCCTCCCAGCTCAGCAAGTTCTGGGATTCTGTAAATGTGCACAGTTGCTTTTTAAATCTATTTATGTGTGAAGACAGAGAAGCTTTTTGAGGCTTAGGGAACCTGTACCCCTGCTCTGACACCCTGGGCTCTCCTGCTGGTCTCCCCCTCCCTGCCCTCCCTCCCTGACCCCTCCCAGTCTGCAAATTCTGGGAATCTGGAGAAAGCTGAGCATCCTTGAAGAGCCCTTGTTCAGCCTTTCCGTGTGAGCAGAAAGGTCCCTCAGGGTGTTTGGAAAAAGTGCTGCTGACT
This sequence comes from Pyrocephalus nanus, assembly GCA_038380795.1. Classification (NCBI taxonomy): domain Eukaryota; kingdom Metazoa; phylum Chordata; class Aves; order Passeriformes; family Tyrannidae; genus Pyrocephalus; species Pyrocephalus nanus. Next base: position 2,686,584 of record CM076288.1, on the reverse strand, counting down.
ACAGCCCTCTCCCTCCATCTGAAACTGGTGGCATCCAAGTTTTTCATTTCCTTCTCCCTCTTTCTGCTGAGCCAGCGTTTCCCAGCTCTCCATCCACCCACCCCAAGCTCAGAGGCATCATCTGCATCTCCAAGCCCATCAATTAAACTCTGGTTTAATCAAGGAATCGTGTCTTCCTCTTCGGGCCCATCCGTCATTGCTGGCTCTCCGTGGAGCTGCAGACACCCATCCATCATCCCTGCTGCCTCATCACTCAGGGGAAGGCTCTGCTGCCCTGGTGGGCAGGGAGGGGCTGTGCCAGCCCTGCCAGGGAGTCACAGAGTCATGGAATGGCTTGAGTTGGAAGGGACTTTAAACCCATCCAGTGCCACCCCCTTGCCGTGGGCAGTGACACCTTCCCCTCGCCCAGGTTGCTCCAAGCCCTGTCCAACCTGGCCTTGCACAGCCCCCTCCAAACAGAACCATCCATCAGACCTCAAATGGTGCATCTCGAATCAATTAAGCACCTAGTTGGGCTAATTAAACGGGAAACAATTCCTTGAGTTAATGATGTCACTTCTGTTAGCGCCCTGCTGGTGATGGGGGGACAACAAAGTGTTACCACAGAGTTCACAGGCAGAGAAATTTATATAAATTCATATAAATAAATAATTGACGCTTTCCTAGGGTAAAGGAAAGAGTGACCAGGTGCTGCCAAATCCCAGAATGAGTGGAAGCAGGAGCAGGGGCTGTGAGAGAGTGGGGAGGAGGGGGGGTCACCAAACCCACCCGTGCCAGGCCCTCAGACACGCAGGGAAACAAATCAGACAAGTGTAGTGAGGCGTGTTTCTCATTAACACAGCCACTGGAGGCACAGCCACGGCAGCAGGGAGCTCATTTATCATCCCTCTGGGGTGACACTGTGCTTTGGCACCTCTGGGGCTGGAGGGAAACTCCTGCCTGAGCTGGGAACACGAGGAGCTGCAGCCTTGGAGCTGCCAGGGGTTCAGCTCCTGCCTTTAGGATTTCCCATCTGCTCTGGTGAATTGTGGGGTGGAACCGTGGGGCAACAGCAGCCAGGACCTCCAGCACCAGGACTAGCTTACCATTTGGATGGTTTGGGATGGTTTGGGTTGGAAGGGGTGTCAAAGCCCATCTTATTCCACCCCATATCCGTGGGCACCAACACCTCCCACCCGAGCAGGGAGAGGGATTCTGTGCAGGTGGGGCCTCACCCAAGTGGAGCAGAGGGGCAGAATCCCCTCCCTCAACCTGCTGCACATGAGGGGGAGGGAATCCAGGACATACCAGCCCCGGGAGATGTCTGGAGGGAGCTCAGCATAAATCCCAGAGGAGCCCCTGACACCCAAACCAGGGCAGACTGATGGACACAGGAGGTCAGAAAACACATCAATCAATCCACTGACACGCAGAGAGGCACCTCCTGCCCTCCTGGGATGGCAGCAAGCTTTTCTATGGCCCCTCTGCATCATCTGGACTGGCACAACCTTCATGTGTGTGCCTGGCCCAGCCCTGGAGTGCCCGAGGATGGGGTGGATGGGGCTGGGAACAACCTGGGAGAGCGGGAGGGCTGGGGTGGGACTGGGTGGGCTTTCAGGTGGATTCCCCCCCAAAGCACTCCATGTGCTGGTTTAAATGGGATAAAGGAAGAAATAGTGGATGCCCCTGGATCCCTGGAAGTGCCCAAATTAAAAAAATTGCTGCTCTTAAGTGTTATGGGGAAGGGAATCACTCTTTGCACGGGACATAAAAACTCGGAGATTTGGGGGAAGCTGCACAAACCAGGCAGGAAAATCCACCTTGGCACTGGGGGTGATTAAGCACAAATCAGTTGTGCTGATAGGAAAGAGCTGTACAAGGCAGGTGGTAAGAGCTGTGGGAGAGGGAATTTAAAATATCATGGAAGAAGAGGGGGTGGACCATTTCTGAAGGCACAGTTTTGTCGCAGGGATGGATGGAATTTGCCCACGTGTTTGATTGGAGAAGGGAAAAACGTGCTGGAATGGATCACAGAGTAATCATCCACATTGTTGCTCACCCTTCTTGCTGCAGGTCGCATCTGAAAGGTCATATTTTTAATTTTGAAGGCTTGAGTTTGGTCATTAGTCTGAGGTCAAATATGGCTGTTAATCTCTGTAAATGATTTTGCTGCATGAACGAGTTAAAGCTTCCCTTTGACAGGGAATTGTGAGCTCCAGATTAGGTATAAAACCAAAGAATTTTGTGTTCTTCATTACATCTCAGCAGCAAGTGCTGAAGTTATTGGTAGCAGTCCCAAAAAGCTGCATTTCTCCCTTGACTGGGGTAAAGTCGACGTTGAGCCTCAAACAGAGCTTATATAATTTAAAAATATTACACGAATAAAATGTGCAAGTGACTTTCTCTCCGAGCTGTCAGTTTGCCAGTCTCAGTTGGAGAGCAAGTAAATGATTTTCCCAGATTTTCTGCCTTTATAGTGTAACAAAAGACGTCGGGTTGAGGCTGAAGAAGAATTCTTTTGTCTTCTTTTCCTGCCCTTGGATGTTAGAAATGAAGAATTGGGTGTCAGAGCAGAGGGGCAGCCTGGATGTCTGAATGCACCTGAACTGCCCTTCTCCAAACCCCTCATCCTGCCAGGTGTTGGGTTGGGGTTTTTTTTTTTATTTCACATGGTGCACAATTCAGGATGATTTTCAGCCCTTTCCTTCCAGCAGATTCCCAGGGAAAGAGAAAAAAATAAAAAAATCCCCTTTCATTTTCCACTCAGTCTGTTGTTGCACTTGAAAGCATCTCCCCTACCCCCCTCCCGTGGCTACAGGAAGCCCAGGAAACATTTTGTTCTAGGAACAGCCTTTTAAATGGAAACTAAAGCCTGTTTCCAAAGGCAAGTTGTGCACTGGTGGTAGAGGAAGAGCAGAAGGAAAAGTGTGTTTTTCCCTTGAGGGAACGGGGAGAGCAGGAGATGCTTCCCTGTGTTTGTATTGCAGCTCCATCCTAAACAAATTCCCTTTGCCCTGCTGTCCTTGTGCTGTTCAGCTTGGCCACACCTCACCTGGATTCCTGGCCTCTTCCCATTCCCACAGCCATGCCTTTTTCCATCCCTGGAAGGGTCCAAGGCCAGGTTGGAGCAAGCTGGGCTGGTGGAAGGTGTCCCTGCCCATGCCAGGGCGTGCGTGGCACTGGAAGGGCTTTAAATTCCCTTCCAACCCAAACCAGTGTGGGATTCCATGTGCTGGTTTGGATGGGATATTGGGATGGCATTTTTCCCTGTGAGGGTGGGGGGACCCTGGCACAGGTTGTCCCTGGATCCCTTATTTAGCACTAAGATCTCTGGGAGAGCTGAGAGCCCCTTCCAGGGCCTGAAGGGGCTCCAGGAGAGCTGGAGAGGGATTGGGGACAAGGGATGGAGGGACAGGACACAGGGAATGGCTTCCCACTGCCAAAGGGCAGGGAGAGATGGGATATTGTGAAGGAATTGTTGGCTGTGAGGGTGTTAAGGGACTGGGATGGAATTCCCAGAGAAGCTGTGGCAGCCCCTGGATCCCTGGAAGTGTCCAAGGCCAGGCAGGAATTAGATCAGCCTGGTCTAGTGGGAGGTGTCCCTGCACTACGACCTTTGAGTTCCCTTCCAAGCCAAACCATTCCATGATTCCATGGCTTGACTGGGATTTCCAAGCTTCTTCCAGCCCACACTCCCTGTGTTGCCAGTGAGTTCCCTCTCAATTTGCATTCTCCTGCTCTAATCAAACCTCTGTAAACACCAGCCCTCTGAAAATAATCATCAACAGCAAGAGCCCCCTTGGCAGGGAGTAGGGGGAGGGGGGGAAGGTGAATTAAGGTGCTTTTCTTTCTCCTATGCTAATCTCCCTGCTAATTATGTTTTATTAATATTATGATGCAGACGCTCCCGCTCTTGTTTTCACTCATCTTGTCCGCCGTTAAAATCAAATTGCAAATGAACGAGCGCAACATTTGACTTAATCACTTCAGCCTCTGCCTTCCATGCCTTTGGTAAGCAACCCCTACAGTTAGACCAGGCTTAGGTACATCTCTTTTCCTTTTTTTTTTTTTTTTTCTTTCCCCCCCCTCCCTCTGTCTTTGAAGTATTTTACCGTGATTATTCAATGGGTGACATTGGCATTTGGCTGTGAGATAAATTGGCTGAGTCATTATCATCAGCAGGCGGTTGGGTTTTCTTATATTTATAATTAGGCGCTTTTCACTGCAGAATGGGGGGAAAAAAAAAAACAACACCACCCTTTTTTTGTTTTAAACAGTCTGATATTGCAGCTTTTCTGTCAGGACTGCCAGGGAACAATGTTATATTTCTTTTCATTCTGGAGGGAGGCTTTGAAAGGCCTCATCAGGCAAAAATTGGAGCCTTGGGCTTGGTTGCTCCCCGTGGACGAGCCAGCCTTTGAAGCTGAATGCTTGGTGATCTCCCAGGTTGGCTCTTCCAGGCATCAGCATCCCACAGCACCTGGATCCAGCTGTTATTGGGATGGAAAAAGTGTGCCAGGCCCACAACCCCATCCACGAGGCCCCCAAAAACCTTTGTGTTTTTAGCATCTAAACCATCGACTCGGGTTTGCTCCTCTCTCTCTCTCGTTGCTCAGGTGCAGCAACAGGGAGGGAAAAGAAAAAAAAAAACAACCAAAAAAGTGCTAAAAAGCCCCATAAATGTGTGTCACGCTGAATTTAGGAGCTTTTGCTCAAGATCTGTTTTGATAGAAATGCCAAATTCTATCAGCTTAGTTTATTTCAGGTGGCTCTTGCAAATCCTCCCGCTGGCTTGTCCATCTGGTGGTGCTGCTGGTTTGTTTGTTTTTTTTATTCCCTGGGTTTGGTTTTGTTGTTTTGTTTTGTGGGTTTTGTTTTGTTGGTTTTTTTTTTTAAATGGAGAAATGAGGATTCTTTTCACCGCTACGGACAAGTTGGAAAAGATTCCCCTTGTTGTTGTGCAGCTTCTCAAAGAAAATGTCAGCCCACGAGTTGGTTGCTTTCCCAGAAGAAACAAAATAATGCCTCGAAGAAGAAGAGAAAAATATTTCTTGGTTGACAGAAACTATTTAAATACATAATTATCACTGGGAGGGAGTCATTAAGATGATACTTTTTGTTGTTGTTGTTGGGCTGATGAATATATTGAATTATTGGTTGCACCAGAACCACTTGTAGGTCTCGCTGAAAGAGGCAAATAGGACGTGGTGGCAAACACGAGGTTGTGGGATGATTAAAGGGGCCTGTTGTCATCCTGCAGCGCCTGAAAATGGGGGTAAATCCATCATAACCCTGGATTTTCACAGCTGTGGGGCTGTGGGGGAGGTTTGCTGGTGGCTGAGGAGCAAATGGTGACGTTAACATGGGCTGATGGTAAGAAAAGAGGTTTAGATGAGAGGTAAGGAGGAAATTCTTCCCTGGGAGGGTGGGATGGAATTCCCAGAGAAGCTGTGGCTGCCCCTGGATCCCTGGAATTGTCCAAGGCCAGCTTGGAGCAACCTGATGTAGTGGAAGATTTCCCTGCCCATGGCAGGGGTGGCACTGGATGATCCTTAAAGTCCCTCCCAGCCCAACCCACTGCAGGATTCCATAAATTCCCCCCACTGATGGAATGAACTGGCTGTGTCTGCCACAAAACTCGATTTTTCCCCCCCTGCTCTGCACATCTCTTTGCTTTCCAAGATGCAAACACCTTGGAGAGGAGGAGTTGTGTGTGTGTGTGGATGTTCTGGGGCTGGACACTGTGATCTACAGCAGAACACGTTGGGAATGGGAACCTGTCCCTGTTCCTCGTTAATCTTGTGACAAACTCACCCAACACGTGCAGCTGAAGAGCAGTAATTGGTGTCACTGCTGGCTCTCTGGCTGTTCCCTCAGCTCCTCCCTGCACACACCAGCTCTCCACGTGTTTTTCCCCAAGCTCCTGCAGCTGATGGACCAAGTGACCTGTTTCTTTCACCAGATGCACCTCAAATAAATTGGAATTTTCGGGGTTTATCAAGTGCAGGTGAGCAGTAAGAGGTGAGGTGGAGAGGAATCTCTACAGAGCAGGTTCCCCAGGAGCCTCAGCTGTGTGTGCCTGGGCACTGTCAGGGTGACAACGTGACATCTGGGGACATCAAACCCCTCTTTAGGAGGCAGTGATACCCCAACAGTGACAATAAATGATGCCAGCTGTGACCACCTCCCACCATCACGGTGTGACCTCTAAATTAAAGTGGAAACTCTACTCGAGCAGCCAGAGAGGACTCACATCTCCTGCACACAGGGCTGATGTTGCTCTCCACACAGAATTTGCAGCAATGTGGAGGCACCTCCTTTATGTTTGTTGGGTGGAAAACCTGTTTTTTTCACTCTTCCAGCTGAAAAAGTTCCCCTTCATCTTCAGCAAAGCCTCAGAGGGAGAGCAGAGATCAAAATAAAAACCTGGGGAGAACAAAGGTCTGGGTGAGAGAAAGGGATTGGGGATGAAAAGCCTCGGGAGAAAACACTTGGTAGGAGCTCTCTGGGTGTCAGAGAGGAGGATCTTTGTGCCCAGGGCCTCCTCTGAGCTGAACCAACACGAAAATCCTCACTGCTGAGGGGTTTATTTTCACTTTCAGATCAAAAGGTGAGAATGTGCTGCTGTTTATGGGACAGAATTGCGCAGGAGGCGAGATGGAAACATCTGGAAACGTCATAAAAGGCAGGAAAGGGGGAGAGAAGTGGGATGTTCTTGATTGAATTTGCTGACGCCGTTATTTCTTTCCCATTGTAGCAGGAACTGACAGATGGTTTGGCTTTTCATTTCCCTTTTTTAGCTGGTTTGGGTAATATTGAAAAGCCTTTGAAGGATGGAAGGAGTCAGAATTACCAGCTCAGATCATCTCAGGGAGTCTTGGTTTGGAGAGTATTGTGGAAAGGGGAAGGTGAGGTGGGAGAAGCTTGGCCAGAATGGGACAAAGCAACTCCCCTGGGAAAGATTCACCTGCATTTCCTCATGGCAGGAGGGTTTTAGGGCCTAAATCACGAGGTTCTGTGAGCTGAATGAGGAATGGGTTTGGGGTGTCACCTGCATCCCTTCAAACACACCCAGGAACGGGAAGCGTGGTTGGGGTTAGGGGTGACAATATGGGCTTTGGTAGGGAAATGGGGGATGGAATGGGATTACTTTAAGGTCCCTTCCAACCATTCCACGTCCTCCACCACCCCAGGCCTGGATGGTCCCCCTGGGTGGCTCTCCAGGTGAGAGCTGCCAGCCTCGCCTTTGTTTTCTGTTTACTCTTTTCTCATCTCTTGCAGTCATGAATATTTATATGAAGCTCCAAAATAGCCAAGAGCACTTTAATCAGAGGACTATCTGCAGCCTAATCAGGGATAATACTAATCAGGAAGTTCAGAGCAGCCTTTCACACTTGCTGCAGGAGGCAAAAAAGTTTGCTCCCGACTCCAGGACAGGAGTTTGGCGAAGCCTCCTTGGAGTTGCCCCCAGCTACCAGAGAAGAAAAAAAAGGAAGATTTACTCTTTGCATCTGGTGTTTTAAGAGCTTCACTGCAGGAGCAGAGAGAGCTGGAGATGTCACTGGAGCCGGGCTTGTCAGGAGGAAATTATGCAAACAGCTCGGTGCTAATTTAGCCCCGTCTCTCCGGTGTCTCCAGCCGGAGGGATCTCGCTTTTCCAGCCCATCTCTCAAAAGCCCGTCTTTAATTTTCTTTTTTTTTTTTTCACTTCATCACGTGGCCAGGGTTGAATCCTGCTTGCAGGGGGGTGATTTTCATGCAGGAGAGCTGCTGTGCTCCCCCTCTGTAGGTTTTTGGTAAATCATTGCCTTTGCAATCTCGCCAGGCAGGATTTTCTGATGGTGAGCGGATTTGAAAAGGAGGAAGGGGAGGGAAAGGAAAAAAAAAAAAAAAACAGCCCTGAGATAAATAAAGGTAAAACTTTTTAAGGTTTAGCAAACTTGAAAACTGGAGCTCCTGAGGGGTTCAGCCCTGGCAGGCAGCGTTGTACATCTGTTTAACACGATGCCCTTTCTGGAGTTGAGAGGGTTTTTTTTTTCTTTCCTTCTCCCTCAGACACCGAGTTTTGCAGAAAATCCTTTTACACGATTGACATGAAAGCCTTGGCTTCCCAAAGTCTCCTCAGATATCAGTGACAAAAGCTCACATTATCTTCCCCCTTTTTTTTCAATCACAACTTTCTGGGATAAGGAGCCACGAGGAGCCTGGATTAGATCTTTAATGCAGATTTTTTTTTTTTTTTTTTGCCAAGTTTTTCTTTTTTGAAAGGGCTTCCTATATAGAAATGTGGGGCTTTGAAACCAAATAACTCCTGTCTGGGGTCACAGTGGGCCAAAGCTGAAGGAGGCAGCGTTGTAACAACTTGCTGGGTGTGTTTCCCCCTTTTCCTTGGAGAAGAAGGAGCTGTGGGCCCCATTCCCTGAGGTGCCATCACAAGGATGGGGCTCATGTGCCTTGGGACCTCACAGGCCATCCCAATCCACCCCCTGCCATGGGCAGGGACATCTCCCACCAGCCCAGGTTGCTCCAGCCTGGCCTTGGACACTTCCAGGGATCCAGGGGCAGCCACAGCTTCTCTGGGAATTCCAGCCCAGCCCCTCCCCAACCTCAGAAAGAGGAATTCCTTCCCAATCTCCCATCTATCCCCACCCTCTGGCAGTGGGAAGCCATTCCCTGTGTCCTGTCCCTCCATCCCTCATCCCAAGTCCCTCTCCAGCTCTCCTGGAGCCCCTTTAGGCCCTGCAAGGGGCTCTCAGGTCTTTTTTGGGCAACTGTGCCAGCCCTCCTCTCCCTCCTGGGGAAGACTTTTTTCCTGGTATTCCACCCAAACCTTCTCTCTATCCATCTGAAGCCATTCCCCCTTGTCCTGTTATTCCAGGCCCTTCTAAACAGTCTCAAATTTCCCTTTCCATTGTCAATCAGCAGAATCTGGAAAACCCCACAGAGCTGAAGGTGTTATCCTGGAGATGGATCCAGGGAGACCTGAGAGCCCCTTCCAGGGCCTAAAGGGGCTCCAGGAGAACTGGGGAGGAACCTGGCATAATCTGCTGTTCATCTGCATTCCCAGGGCCAATATGGAATAATCCCAACCTGGATCCTGGGAACACCAGCCAGCACCAACACCTGGAAGGGATTTTTGACACCGGGAAAAACGGGAACGCAGCAGAACCTCCCCCTGCCCTTCCCAAGGTGCCGGTTTCTCTCAGGCTGATCCATCCCTTGGAAATGGTTTCCTGAGAGACACCAATCCCCTCAGGGCAGTGCTGGGGGAGGCATTATTTTCCATCTAATCTGCTAAATTTGGAAGGCAGGAGAGGATCCTCCACGGGACACCCCACAGTTCCACCCCGACCTTGTCGCTCCTCCTCTCCCACCGAGTTTGCTCCGTTTGTTGTCTCATTTTTACCAAAGCTGGGGGTTTGATTTCCAGGAGCCCTGGAGAAGGGTAGATTTGTGCTCAGATGAACAGCACAGAGCAGGACAGAGCAAATCTGGGTGTGCCCAGGAAGGACAAATGGGGAACAGCAAAGAACCAAAACTAACCCAGGATCCTCTGGAGCCAGACTGGAAGAGCTGGGGGGGTTATCCTGGAGATGGATCCAGGGAGACCTGAGAGCCCCTTCCAGGGCCTAAAGGGGCTCCAGGAGAGCTGGAGAGGGACCTGGGACAAGAGATGGAAGGACAGGACAAGGGGGAATGGCTTCCCAGTGCCAGAGGGCAGGGTTCCAACCCAAATCATTCCATGACCCCATGACGTGCTTTCCCAGAGTGCAGGGGCACAGACACGGCACTGTATGGCCCCAGACATCATCTCATGGCCCAACTCAACCTGTCATGGCCCAACTCAACCTGTCATGGCCCAACTCAACCTCTCATGGCCCAACTGAACCTCTCATGACCAAACTGAACCTCTCAAGGCCCAACCCAACCCCTCATGACCAAGTAAGCCCCTCCAGCTCCATCCACCCCGACAGGCTCAGGGTTGGGCAGTAACCCCTTTCCCAGGTGTTCCCCTCCTCCCTTCCCAGCTCCTCCGCTGCTTTCTGCTTCCACAAGGGCCTCTCCCCGTTACTTTAACAAACTTTTATGTGTTTTAATTTTCTTTTATGACTTTGCAGCCGCTCTCCAACTGCTCGGGCGGGCGAGGCAATGAGACAGAGCTCCCAGCAAAGCCACATTCATCACTGCCTCGTTTGCCTCCCTTTCATCTCTAACTACTCTCCAATCACTTGGACAACTGATGCTTCTGAGCTCACAATTAGACCCAGGCTTTGTGCCCCTGATGAAGGGAGATTAATTAAATCAGCTCTTTTTCAGGACTAGAACAAATGCGGGAACATTTTTGGCAATTTCCTCCTTCTTTTCAACCTGTAGCCCATTAATTTAAGACACCTGGCGTGGAGAGAGTGTTTTGCCCTGATAGAAAACAATAAACTGAGATTTATACACTGGAGCCTTATGGAAAGGCTTCTTTTTCCTTCCCACAGTGCAAATTATGGAATAAAACAACATGAGACGGGGGGTGAAGTTTATCACCCTCGGCACAAAGAGTGAGAGAGACTTTTATGGTGAACTTTGCATTTTTTTAACTACACCTGGGAGAGAGAGAGAGAGAGAAAGAGAGAGAGATAGAGAGAGTGAGAGAGAGAGGCTAAATCAGGATAACTCAGAGGGCTTTCCCAGCCCAAACCATTCCATAATTCCATGTTACTTTGCTCTACAACAACCTGATGATGGGGAAATGTCCCCCAGTGCTGATCATTTCTCAGTCATTCCCATGGAAGCTGAGGAATATCAGCTGGCACCTGATTCCCAGGGGTGCTCAATCCATGAATCCCATCTCCTGTTTATCAGAGCCCCAAGGTTCTCCTCTCCCTCCTCCTCTCTCCACCCCTCCACTGCCACCTCTCCAACAAATCATCTCCAATCATCTCCATCCCGAAAATCCAAGAGCAGGGGAAGGAGCCTGGTGAAGAAGTGACACACCAAACAAGGGGTTTATTTAGTTTGGAGTTGATTGGGTCACATTTGCATAAAGACAATGTCAGATTCCTTATTCATGAGCACAAACTGCAGTAACCACCACCACCATCCCACCCCCAGCTCCCAGAATCCCAGGATTAGGCATCATTCCTGCTGCTCCAAGCAATTCCTCCCTAAAAGGAGTGTGGCAGAGTGAAAGCCTGATTTTTTAGGTTTTATTTATGTTGGGACTTTCCAAGGAAACAGAAAAATCATGGAACAGAAAAATGAGGGAGTGGGGGGAACCACGTCAGCAAATTGGGGTTGAGGAGAGTTTCTGGTGGCTGATGGGGGAAGGAACAGGGATGCCCCTCTTGTAGTTCTCTCCCACACATGTTGTGCTCCAGGTGATAGGGAAAAGGTTGGAGGAAGATCACAGGAGGTCCCTTCCAACCCAAACCAATCCATGATTCCATGGACAAGGCCTTCATTTATTTCTCTGCTAGCATTTAATTCCCCTCTTTGCCCCACCTTCCACCAGCCCAGAGCTCACAGAGCTCATTCCAACATTTCCATGATCCTGGAGGGCCCTTCCAGCTCAGGATATTCTCTGCTTCTCTGCTGAAACTGTGGGTTTTAAAAGGGATTCTGCATTTCTTTGGTGCTTCCCTCAAAACATCCCCAAGCCCTCACCCCCTTTACTCGACACTAAATTATTTGTGCAATAAAAGCACCGAGCAACAAACAGGAACCCCTGCTGGTAGATTTAGAGAAGAAATGATAGGAGCAGAGCAGATAATCTCTCCCCAGGTACATTAGGCATTTAATTTAAATTGTCTGGGTGTATTTTCTCATGTTTACATCCTCGAGCAATTCGAGATTGGCCCGGCACTGACAGAAGGAAAATATTGTTTATGTCATACAAATCATTAAACTATAAGCAATTTCATTAAATGTTTCTCCACTCTGTAGGGCAAACGAGAGAACAGCTGGTTGCTCAGTTCTGCTGAGATCTTTGCCCACAAAAACACTCCCATTAATACAGGAAAAAGCTGCTCTTTTGCCACAGGATGGATAAGGATAATTTGCCAGAGGATTGATAAGGCCAGTTAAGATCCTTAACTGTGACAGTCAAGGGATATTGTGTTGGAGAACAAAGTATTGTTGTTTACCTGTTTTATCTGATAACCAATAAATCTGTTACCTGGATGGGACATTAGGGGAAAGTCTGGGCAGGAACAATCTAAAAGGAAGATTTCTTGTGGATTTTAAAAGCCATTCTTCTCTTACATCCATAAGCAGGAGCAATAAATAAAAAATCACCCAGGAAAAACACCGGAATGAGTCACTTAAAAATGAGCTCACACACGGAGAAATCAGGAATTCATTTGCCCTGGGGCCATTCCTGGGTGCTGAAGGTTTGGCAGCTGAGGAGATGCTGCTTTTTGAAGGCTCCTTCATAGAAGAGTTGTCAGACACCAAATTAGACCTGAGAGCTGCTGCCCAGCGTGTCCTCCTTGTGGGTTCCAGGTGTCAACCATCTCCCAACACGTCCCTGGCCTTCCAGGAGTGCTGACAACCTGCAGAGTCACACTCTGGTTTCTGTCACCAGGCTGGGAGTGGAGGGGCTCCAACAGCATCGATTTTCTCCTCATTTCCCATTTTGTTGGGTTTTTTTTTTCCCCAGGGCTCAACCAGCGTTTTTTCACTCCTTCTTTAGTCCTTTAGCCCCACCTAGTGCTAAAGCCACATTAAAAACCTTACTCTTTAATTAAGCCAAATTAAAAAAGCCTTTTTTTCCCCATCCCTGGAAGTGTCCAAGGCCAGCTTGGAGCAAACTGGGCTGGTGGAAGGTGTCCCTGCCCGTGGCAGGGAGGGGTGGGATGGGATGATTTTAAGGTGCCTTCCAACCCAAACCATGCTGGGAATCTTTCACCAGCCCAAAACTGACCCTTAAAGTCCAAACCAAAGCATGATTCCTTTGCTTTGCAGGGAATTCTGCAACCCCTGGGCCTCTGCAGAGGGGTTTTGGTGAAAATGATGCCCCAGAAAAAAAGGGGTTTGGAGAAATGCAGAGCCAAAACACCATCATCATCTGGTTTAGGAAACACTGCCTGGCAACCCTACAGAAACATGTTCTCCATCCTGCCTTCTCCAAAACTTTGGACATTTAAAATGTTCTTGAACCCTCAAACACAAATTACTTGGAAATACTGTATTTTTCTAGTGCTAATGATGGTTGAGTATAAACCTTTTCTACTCCCCTCCCTCCAGTAAAAGTGCCTTTTGGTAGAAATGTTATTTAGGAATGGAAAATTTTAAACCCAATAATTTTTCCAAGCCTGTTCTCCTTCCCATCACCTTGCCTTCAATGCAAACAAAGATCAAGAGGACGGATACATTACATTCAAATCGTATTAAACTGGGATCAAAACCTGAATTTATTTTCTAACATTTGCCAAGGCATCGCAGAGCAATGACAAGCACGAGAACAGAAAGGTTTGCTGTCGACCTTACAGCAGCCCTGATTTTTATTTTCCTGCCATGAACATGAGATTAGATCATCCATTATCAACCTCTGAGGCTACACAAATTTGTCAAGTGCTCCACAGCAAATACTCGCTGCAGCAAAGCTGATAATTTGGGAAGAAAGTCTTCTGGGGTTTTACATTCCCAGCACATGAATTTGGGCTTTTCATCTGGGAGGGTTTTTGGGGGAGGGGGGGGCCTTACCTGACATTTCCACTCTAAATAAAGTGTATTTGGAGTCCTGTGACTTACTCTGTTATCACATCAGACTTTTCATCCTCACCCTGACTTGCAATAGCTCACTGTGGAAACAAATGCACCAGGCTCGGGATAATTCCCAGCATAATTGAAGCACTAATTAAACAAAATGGATTTTTATCGGGATTTTTAAATATTTACCCAGTGCCAAGGAGCATCCCCCAAGAACAGGCCCCTCACCACACACTCACTGAGGACCAGGATGGTGATGCAATTTTGTGCCTTATTTGAGACAACAGAAAGGGCAACGCTGCCCAGAGAGCAGGTCCGTGCAAACCAACCTGGATTTTATCGAAGTAATTAAATCTTTTTCTCGCTGAATAATGACTGAATCCTTCCACACCCACCAAAGGCTGACAAATGTGAGCAGGAAGGACAGATCTTCGGTGCTGTGCTGCCCCCAGCTGTCCCTAAAATAATGCTGAACTCAGAAAGGTTCGGAGATGACCAAGGGTAGTGCTACTGGAAAGTCAGATTAGAGCAAACATAAATTGAATAATGAGTATTTCCTCGGGATCAAACCCCTCCACCGGAGTCACAGCACGAGCTTTTGGCTCTCACCAGGCCCTGCTGCCAAGAGATGGAGCTTCCTTTCCACACCCTCAATTTAGGAGGTTCCACCCCCCTCCTTCCACCAGCTGAGACAGGAGCAGTGCCCAGCAGAGGGACCGTGGCTTTGTTTCAGCACCAAATTGCTCAAAACATCTGCAGTGTTGACAGAGCCCTAAACCAGACTGGGAGCATTCTGTGCTGGGAGAAATCATAAGTAAAGGACATTAACCCAGGCTGGAATCCTGATTGGGAAAACCAGGCAGCAGTTAGGGAATACTCCAGGGCTGTGCACAACTGCAGGCTGGCACTGCTGTGCAAACACGTGAATATTTAATGGCATGTTAATATTTTAATAACATTTAAGGCAAAAATCACCTTCTCTGGTGTCTGTTGTAGCGAGCCAATGTGTTAAATCTGACAGGGAAGTTTTTCCAAGAGCCTTTTCAGGCAGGAGAACCAACATTTTCACAGCAATGGGAGCAAACTCTGGGCCTGGAAGCTGCCAGGGACTCCTCCCAAGCATCTGCAGCTCGACCTCCTCTGGAGACAGAGGAGTTCCCAGGTGCCACCCCAAGAGTCCTCTGAGGGAGCTCCAGGAGATGTTTGGTCCATGGGACAGAACCTGCTGAGCTGGGAGGGACCCACAAGGACCATCAGTCCAACCCTCAGCCCCAAGAGGATGATCCCAACCCTCCTGGAGCTCTGGCAGCCTCGGGGCTGTTCCCACTGCCCTGGGGAGCCTGTTCATCTCCCCAGACACCCTGGGGAGCCTGTTCACCTCCCCAGACACCCTGGGGAGCCTGTTCACCTCCCCAGACACCCTGGGGTGTGCCGGGCTGTTCCCGTGCCCATGGAACCTTTGAGGCTCTCCTGGAGGTGCCAGCGGATTGTTGGGGGTAGAAACCATCCCCCCATGGGCCAGAGGTCACAAAGGCTCCCCAGGCTGTGGTTTGCAGCCTGTGGGCACCACAACAGGGGTGGCACCGCTGCAGCAGTGGCTCTGGTGGCTCTGGTGGCTCTGGTGGCATCTGCAGTGACGATGCAGGGGCGCCGAGCCCCCGGCAGCCGCTCTCTGCTGGCACTGCTGAAAGCCCTGGCAGCCTCTGCAGCCCTGGCAACGCTGGTGGCCCTGTATGCCCACATCACCACCAGGGTCCAGGTGGATGAGTCAAGGCTGATGGGGGCAGGTAGGTGGGCAGGGAAGGGCTCGCACCCAGCACGGAGCCCCCACGGGTCCCACAGGTCCGTTTGGGTCCCACAGGTCCCACAGGTCCATTTGGGTCCCAATCTCCTGCTGAGATGAAATTTAACCATCATTTTTTGGGGCAGCCATGCAGCAGAGCAGAGAGGGAATGGGTCGGGCTCAGGGATGACCCCGAGCTGCTTCCAAGTGTCACTGCAACCCCAGCAGTGGGGTTAGGGGTGGGTTTAGGGCTGGTGTGAGCAGCAGAAACCCCTTTCTCCTGACAGCTCCTGCACTGTTCAATTTGGGTCATGGTGGCTCAGACACCTGCACAG
This sequence comes from Pyrocephalus nanus, assembly GCA_038380795.1. Taxonomy (NCBI): domain Eukaryota; kingdom Metazoa; phylum Chordata; class Aves; order Passeriformes; family Tyrannidae; genus Pyrocephalus; species Pyrocephalus nanus. Next base: position 2,670,786 of record CM076288.1, on the reverse strand, counting down.
CGCTCCAGACCATGCCATTGTCCAAACAAGAGCCACTGCCTTCAGATCAGGGGAACCACATGGAAAAATTCCAGTTGAGCACCTCTGTTCTGTTCACAGACGTGTCTGGAGGCAATGGAGGTGCAGTTTCTGGATCTGGCTCTCCTGAAGGTCACATGGATACTTTCTCCCTCTGGGAACTGCCAGCTCAAAGCCCAACTGTGAGCGAGGCATCTCCTGCCGGTGAGAGAATCCAGCCCTGCCTGTCCTGCTCCGTGATCCCCTCCCTGTTCTGGGGTTCAATCAGCACAGGGGATGCCACAGGCTGTGACAGGAGCTCCCCACGGGGGTCTGGTGGCAGCTGTGGGCACAGGGAGGGCTTTCCCAGCTGGCACAGCCCAGGGTTCGCTGTGGCAGAAATTCTTTATTCTTTCCATGAAGGTCCAAAGAACGGAACTGAGTCTGGAGACATTTACTGGCAGCTGGAGGAAACGCTGACTGAAGTCCTGGGTGCCCTGAAGGACATGCCTGATGGTGGGTATGGGGGGGAAGTTGGGAAGCTGAGCTCCTGGAACTCACTGAGGAACGATGACTTGAATTGAACCGATCCACTTTCTCTCCAAAAGTTGTGGAGCTCGAGCCTGGGGATGAGGAGGCACCTCAGGGAGGCCTTCAGGAGGTGCCATTCCCTGGGGGAAACCTGGGGGCTGCTCAGCCAACAGGAGTCTCAGGTAATTGTTGTCCCTTGGCCACCCAAGGTGGGAGGGGGTGGCCGTGCCAGGGACACACACTCAGACAGACCCTTTGGGGATGGGGGGAGATGCTCATTGCCCCCCACACCCTGCTCTCAGGGACCTCACAGCTTTGCCTGCTCAGCAGATGATGGGAAACGTGACTCTGGATCCTGGAGTGTCCCTCCTGCAGCTCCTGCATCCCAGAGCTTGCCAGGAGACCCTGGAGGTCTCAGCACAAGAAAGGGAATCCCTGGCAGTGAGATGGCCAGAGGTGGGCAGGACACACTGACCTTCACAGCTGTCCCTCCAGGTGTGGACAAGAGGAGACTGGGCAGGAACAACCCCAAGGCCATGGCTGGCAGGGCCAACAGAGGAGCAGTGGATGCTGATACCTCCAGGAAGATCCTTCTCAGCAACTGCCTGGTGGCTGTGGCCGGGCTTCTGACTGCTCTGTTCCTGTGCTTGGTGCTCCCTGCCTGGGCAAAGGATGTGCAAGGGTGAGCCAGAGGTGGAGGGGGTTGCCAAGCAGGTGCTGGGTGGCCATGCCAGCCCTGGGGTGTCTCGAGCTGTGGGGGCTCCGGGTGCCCGCTTGGTCACTGCCCAAACTCAGCCGAGGTTCGTGCTGGGAGCTGGGGCCCCTTTTCCTGGGTGCCCACATCCCACGGGGGGTGCCCACATCCCACGGGGGGTACCCACATCCCACGGGGTGCCCAGAGCTGCTCTGCACCCTCCCACACCCCCACCCTGGCCACGGCAGGGGTTCAGCAGCTCCCTCTCTCCGCAGGCACCTGGCATCGTGGAGAGCTCGTTTCCGGCCCCTGGGCAGCCGGGAGGAGGTGGAAATTTAGCAGTGGGGAGTCCTAAATAAAGAGAGGGCAGCAGGAGTGTCTGGCTGGAAGTTCTGGATGGGAAGGAACTCTCGCCTTCTGCTCTGTTCTCCAGACTCCCTTCCTTTTTTCCTGGCCAGGCCCAGAAGAGGCATCCAAACTGTGCCAGGTGGAGGGTTTGCCACTGCCAGAGGGGACATAAGGCAGGAATGTTTTATGGGGAGGGTGGAAAGGCCCTGGCACAGGTTGATCAGAGAAGCTGTGGCTGCCCCTGGATCCCTGGAAGTGTCCAAGGCCAGGTTGGAGCAACCTGGGCTGGTGGGAGGTGTCCCTGCCCATGCCAGGGGTGGAACAGGATGATCTTTAACATCCCTTCCAACCCAAACCATTCCATGACTCTGAGATGGTGGGTAGGCAGTGCCAGGGAAATCCAGATTTCAAAGCTTTTGGGCATTTTTGTTGATTTTTACCAGCATAAATTGTGTGCCTTCATAATATTCTCCTTCATGACACATTACCTACCTAAATATATATATATATAACTGGGTTAAAGATGTGAAGCCTCACAAAACCAGGGCTGAATAACAGAACAGGGTGAACATCTCAACTGCAAATAAATGCTACTGTAAAAGCCAAAAAAAAAACCCTACTAGAATTCCCAGAAGACACACTGCATGTTGAAATACTGCACAAAAGCAGGTGCCTCTTTCTTGTGTGTAAAAATACACCCTGTATTTACACAGATTCTCCAAGTGAACAGAACTCAGGGCTGTGCTGGAGCTTTGTGAGTCAGGGGTTGTGAATAGATTTGTGAATAGGGGTTTGTGAATAGAGACAACAAAATACAGTGAAATAATAATAATAATAATTTGTGAATAGGGGGTTGTGAATGGAGAAAACAAACTACAGTGAAAAAGATGCATGGCTTGACTTTGGAGGCATTTATTGAATCAATCAGTGCTTAAAGTGATTTAACTTTGGAGGCATTTAATGAATCAACCAGTGCTCAACCCCCAGGGTGCAAAGGGGCTGAAGGAGAAGAAATTGGAATTGCAGGTGTGCAAGGGATGGGGTGTGCAAGGGATGGGGTGTGCAAGGGATGGGGTTTGCAATAGGGCAATGGGTGGTATTTAATTTGTTGCTTGTGGGGTTCTCTCCTAATAAAAACCTCCAAACCCAGTCCAGCTGCTGCTTCAAACTGAGTCGGGTTTTGTTAAAAAAATGTTCAACACTGAGCTCTCAGCCCCTTTTTAGAGGTTTATTAACACAATCAATAATTATATCTATTAGCACAAGCTCCTAAGAATAAAGAATAAATAACAAAGAAATTCCTGGGCAGAATTTTTAAGGTCTGGGGGCTTCTCTCTCTTCTCTCTCTTCCCCTTTTGGGGGCTTTGCTGTTTCATTACCAAGGGGTTGCCACGTGCTCATCCTCACACCCTCTGAGGTGGGTTTCAGTGGGGGTTTCAGTCAGTAAAATGGAAGTTACAGTTCATTCATTCCCCACCATCCATGGGCTGTCCACTCCAGTGATTCAGTCACAAGGAATATTTAAGCTGCAGCTTTGTCTGTTCCAAGGATTATGAATTCCCTGATCATCAGCTCCAGGTTTCACTCAGATCCATCTCTGACTGACACAGCATCCACTGGGATCAGAGAAAGGTCATCCTGTGGCCTCACAGCTCCATTATTTGTGTCAAATATCAAATATCCCCTGGGATACTTTCAAATAGAAAGTTTTCAAGGTGGAAAGCCTCAAAGTTGGGTGGGTTTGGTCCCAAATCAATCACCTGCCTCCTCAAATGTCCTGCCCTGGGTCCAGTGACCCCTCCCAGGCTGCTGGGCAGACACTGCTGGAGGCTTAGAAGAAGCTTTGAGGTCTCCAACCTGCAGAACACGAATCCCAAAGAGGAGGATCTGTCCCTGACCTGGGTTTGGGCTCAACAATGAGCCTCTGGACTCTCCACAGAAGGCTTTGGACTCTCCAAATGAGGCCCAATTGGCCCTTTAAGAGTCAATTTAGCTTTTTTTGCCAAGTCTCAAACCAAACCCAACCCGCCCTGTCCATCCTGGCATGGTCTCAAACCAAACCCAACCTGCCCTGTCCATCCTGGCATGGTCTCAAACCAAACCCAACCTGCCCTGTCCATCCTGGCATGGTCTCAAACCAAACCCAGCCCGCCCTGTCCATCCTGGCATGGTCTCAAGCCAAACCCAACCTGCCCTGTCCATCCTGGCATGGTCTCAAACCAAACCCAACCCACCCTGTCCATCCTGGCATGGTCTCAAACCAAACCCAACCTGCCCTGTCCATCCTGGCATGGTCTCAAACCAAACCCAGCCCGCCCTGTCCATCCTGGCATGGTCTCCCTCCTGCCAGCAGCACTTGGGCTGGGGGTTGGTCTCGTTTTGGGATGCTCAGCCCAGCCCTGGTCACTCCATCCACGGCCACAACCCCCTGGCAACCACCTCCCTCTTCTTCAGCATGGGGGACCTCGGAGCCGTGGACCCCCCTGGGGGCTGGGGGGACACATAAAGGGAGGGCTCGAACTTGTAACCTGCCAAAATGTTCTTCTGGGGCTCTTTCAGCACCGACCAGAAGGCCTCAGGCCTTGGACTGTGTCCCTGTGCCTCAGGTCCCAGGGTCTGCAGGACCACCATGGAGGTGGAGTCCTCAGGCTCCCAGTCCTGGGCACTCCAGGGCAGGGAGGCGCTTCCAAGGGCAACTTTCTTTTCTTCTTCTCTCCTGGAAAGGAGTTTCCTTTCTCCTTCTCTTCTGAGGGGGTCTAGGAGGTCTTTCACTTCTCCTTCCCTTCCGAAACGAACTTGCTTTTTTCCTTTTCTTGCAGGAGAAACTTTCTTTTCTCCTCCTTTTCTTCCAGGAGAAACTTTCTTTTCTCCTTTTCCTCCAGGAGGAACTTTCTTTTCTCCCTCTTTTCCAGGAGGAGCTTTCTTCTCTCCTTCTTTTCCAGGAGGAGCTTTCTTTTCTCCTTTTCCAGGAGGAGCTTTCTTTTCTCCTTTTCCAGGAGGAACTTTCTTTTCTCCTTCTCTTCCAAGGGAATCTTTTGATTCTCCCTCTCTTCCAAAGGAATCTTTTGATGCTCCTCCTCTTCCCAAATGAACTTTCTTTTCTCCTTCTCTTCTAAGGGAATCTTTTGATGCTCCTTCTCTTCCAGAATGAACTTTCTTTTCTCCTCTTCTTGCAAGGGAATCTTTTGATGCTCCTTCTCTTCCAAGGGAATCTTTTGATGCTCCTTCTCTTCCAAGGGAATCTTTTGATGCTCCCCGTCTTCCAGAATGAACTTTCTTTTCTCCTCTTCTTCCAAGGGAATCTTTTGATGCTCCCTCTCTTCCAGAATGAAGTTTCTTTTCTCCCTCTCTTCCGAGAGGATCTTTTGCTTCTCCTTCTCCTCCTGCCCTGCCCCTCTGAGCGGTTGTTGCCTCTCCCTGGCCCTGCTTTGACACTTGGCCCTTGGGGATGGGTTTGCCCTTGGCTTGGTCAGTCCCAAACTGCTTTTTTCCAGCAGCAGCAGCCCCTGGGATCTCCGGCAGCTTCCTGGGAGGACACAACAGGAGGGGGCTGAGCAAGACTGGGAGGGCTCTGGGGCCACATCCTGCCCACAGGAGCCAGCCCTGTGCCATGGGGGGCTCCAGCAGCCTCTCCCAGGGGGTTTGGTGCTGGGGAAGGGGCTCTGGCTGCAGCCCTGAGCCCCCAGTCTCACCTGACCCCAGAGCTGTCCTTCATCTCCATCTCCCCCTCGTCCCAGGGCTGCTTGCCCGCCTTAGCGGAGGAGCGAGCGGGCACAGCCAGTCCTGGAAATCTCCCTGGGACCAGGAAGGAGAGATCTCATCAGCAGAGCACGGCTGGGATGCCTCCAGAGGCCTGGCACACTCCCCAGTGCCAGCACCCCACCCAGGGGAGCTGGGTGACACCCCTGAGGTGACAGAGCCTCCCTCAAAAGCAGAGGGAGCTTCCCAGAGCCTTTGGATCCCCACCCTCCTCCTCCTCCTGCTGGACCCAGGGCACCTCCATCCCCAGAGCTCAGCCAGCCTGAGCAGAATTGGCTGGGCTGGGCTGGGCTGGCCCCAAGCTTTGGCACAAGTCAGATCCTCGTGACAAAAATCATCCCCAGGGATTCTCCCAGCAGATCCCAGAAGCTGCCCTGGCTACGGAAATGAGATGGGAGCTGCTTTACCTTCCATGCCTCGCCTGACAGGTGGCAAACTCTCTTTTTGCCACCCTTTGTCCCCACCAGGGACGTGTCTCAAGGCCCTGAGACCGTCCCTGAAGAGTGAGAGGGGCAGACTCGCCGGTTCAAACCTGGAGGCAAAGAGGAGGCACCAGCCTGAGCCATGGCACCACCACCAGCTGCTCCCAGGGCACTTTGGCACTGGCTGTTTTGCCAAATCAGCTGTGCCCCATCCCTAGGGACTGCCCTGGGAAATGGGAACACCCAGGAAAGGATTCCTGGCCGTGATGGGAGAGCAAAGTGTCACCTAAAATCCTTGCTGTGTCCCCTCAGGTCTGCTCTCAGGAGTGACGAGCACAGACACGAGTGAGAGTCAGCCAGGTTGGAAAAGACCTCTGGGATCATCGAGCCCAACCTGTGACCCAACCCCACCTTGTCACCCAGCCCATGGCACTGATGCCACATCCAGGCTCTGCTCAAACCCCTCCAGGGACGGGGACTCCACCCCCTCCCTGGGCAGCCCCTTCCAGTGGCTGATCCCTCTCTCTGGGAAGAACTTCCCAATGTCCAACCTAACCCTGCCCTGGGGCAGCTCAAGGCTGTGCCCTGTTTGTCTCAGGCAGAGCCTGAAGCCGCCAGAATTCCGGACTCACTCGGGAAAGACGAGGACGCGGCTCGTGAAAGCCAGGGAAGCAATGGGCACCTCACGGGACACCACCAGGTCCAGCTGCTGGAAAACCTGCAGCAGAGAAACGTGGGGATGCCAGGACACCCTCAGCGTGGCCAGGGCTCTCGGGAGAGGAGCAGCTCGGGGCAGCAAGAGCTCTCCGTGGTCAGACCCGCTGGCCACGTCACGGGGGAAACAAAAAGCTCACCTTGAAGGTAGCCCTGTCCTGGATCTTCTTCCCAGTCATCTTCTCCAAGAAGTCGGGGTAGAACCTCATGTGTGCCTTCCTGCCCTCGATGAGCAGCACCCCCACGTCCCTGAGGACGAAGGCGACGCTCTCGCCCTTAGCCAGGCAGTGGTACAGCAGGGATGTGGTGCCCAGGATGCAGCTCTCTGCTTTCCTCCTGGACACCGAGGCCTGCCCGGCCACCTCGGCGTATTTCAGAGGCTCCAGCTGCTTATCCCCTGGGAAACCACAGCAGAGAGGGGGAGGAATTCCAGCAGGATCGTTTCCCAAGGGCTGTTTGTTGCAGCCATCACCCAGAACAGCCCTGGGGGTCAGACCTGCTCCCTCTGGTTTTAGGAAAGGAGTGTGATCCCCCCTTCAGCCCAGCCCTGCAGCCAGCCAGGGCTCACTCCCTGCCTTACCAGCCAGGTCAGTGGTGTTGTCCATGAGATTGGAAGCTCCTCCCAGGTTCCTGGCCAGGTAGAACACCGGCCTTTGCAGAGACACAGCCTTGTCCCCCACGTGGTCCATCTCTGTGTGGACCACGTCAAAGGAGCCAAGGGTGGGAACTCGGACCCCCTGCAGCAGGAGGGAAAGGCCAAAGGGTGAGGCATGGGCAGAGGGAAGAGCTGGGAATGGTTCCATCCAAGGGTGGCACCTCGGACCAGACCCTGCCAGCTCCCACTGAGCCAGGACAGTGGGGAGAGCCCTGGGCAGGGGATGCCAAGGCCTCTTTTTCACTTCCCCCCCCCTAAAAAGCAGAGCTGGGGTGAGGGCAGAGGCAGCTCCAGGGTCTCCTGTGGTACAACCCCCCCTCCCAAAGGTGACACCACCCCTGCACAAACCCCCTTTGTCCCTCCATGGGGACTTCTGATGTGGGTCTGCTGCTTTCTGAGGAGGGCAGGAGGAGCTGCAGGCCACCCTCCAGGGCCATGGGGACTCCCCACTTCCCTGGGTGCTCATGAGGAGGGTGTTGTCCCACCTTGTGCTGCAGGAGCTGCTGTTGGACGTATCCAGACACCGCATTCCAGACAGCCCTTCGCTCTGGAAAGCCAAGGAAAGCCAAGTCATGCTCTGCTCCTGCTGGTTCTCAGCCCTCCAACCCCCCTGGCTGTGGGGTTTGGGGTGGACTGAAACACTGGCAATGTATAAAACAGTGACAAAAAGGCTTTCTATGAGTTTGCCAATGGGCCACCAAAGCCTGTACCTGTGGGGGTGATGCTGGGCATCATGAAGATGGAATCCATCCCATCCCAGAAGTCCATCTTGGTCTGGCTCATGTTGCCAGTTTGATCCTGAGCCACCACAGCCATGCCCTCAGTGACCAGAGGTGTTCACCCTGTGGGTTGGCTCCTCCAGAGTGCAGATCCCAGCACCCCACAGCCCCTTCTGTCCCCACGTGTCACAGACTCCGTGTGACATCACAGTGCCACCGACCTCCCAGCCCCAGGCTCTTGAAAATGATGCTCTGGGCCCACTGGGCTTTGAGCTCTGAAATCATAAACCTTGGAATTTTCGAGCTCTGGAAAAAAAAAAATAACCAAAAAAATAATAATCCTTTGGACCTTGAAATTGTGTTTTGGGCTGAAAATTGTGTGGGTGTGCATGAGGTGTGCAGTAGAAGCACTGCCAAGCAAAAACCTACCAGAATTCCCACAAGACACAGCCCAGTGTAGCCAATACCAATAAAAGCAGGTGCAGGTGCCTCTTTCTTGTGTGCAAAAAATACCCTATAGGGTAAAAATAGGTATATAAATAGGTATATAAAAATACAGGGTAAAGATGGGGTAAAAATGCCCTGTCTATTGACACATTATTCAAGCGAGCAGAACTCCACGCTGTGCTGGAGGTTTGGAAGTCAGGGGGAATAGAGACAATAAAATACAGTGAAAACCAAGATGAATGGCTTGGCTTTGGAGACATTTAATGAATCAATCAGTGCTCTAAGCCCAGGGTGCAGAGGGGCTGAAGGACGAGAAGTTGATCTATGCTGTGGGCTCCTCAGAAACAACTCGAACACGTAATGCCAGGTGACAGGACAAAATGGGCTTGTGAAGTGAACAATACTGTGATTTGGAGTGACCTCCAGCCTGCCCAATCTGCAGCAGCAAAACCTTTTTGACACCCAAGGGAAGCGTGATGGATCTTTTATGGCGGTCTGGGAGGACGTCAAAGGCTACCTGAGATAGTTTATCTGACTCTGGTCTTGAGTGATCAGGGAGGCTGAGGGGATTAAGGGGGGGATCTGATGCAGTCAGAGCTGCTGCGTTTTTGGGGAGATAAACTGGACATCCCAGCCGGTGATTTAAAGTCGTTGAAGAGAATGAGGGCAACCATTAAAGCAATCTGAGGGGGAAGCAAAAGGAAAGGCTGGTTCCAGGGTCAGAACACAGGGGGGACATAAAGAAAAACCCCCAGGGTTGAGGTGACAGCTGGGGATGCTCCAAACACGGCTGTTTGTCCTTCATGGTGCAGCTGGAGAGAGCCTCAGTCCCATGGATAAAACAGTGATGTCATTCATCAAGTTTTTGCCTGTGAATGTGTGCCCTGTTTGCCCCTCATCAGCCTTTTCCTCTCCTCCTTCAGCTTCCCAAATAGGATGTATAAATATTATGCCTTCTAATAACATTAATAATTTCATAATATTAATGATTTCACCAAGTTTTAATAATGTCCAGTTCAGTCATTACATATTTTTACTCCAAAAGAAACTGTGAGTCCTGCAAGCTACAGAACAGGGCAAAAAGACATCAGAGAAAGCCAAGTGTGCTGGTTTGTTTAGGGTTTTTTTATAATAGAAAAAAATAAATGTCTTCAACAGGAGAATTCTTACAGATAGGGAACACAATACAATCAGCACTCGACCTGTGATTGTTTCCACAATTGCATATTTTTTGACTCAGCAGCGTGAATTGGGGGGAAATGTTGCATTTTGAATGGAAATTCTCTGAAGCTGCAAAGTTCATTCTCAAATTCAGCCCCAGCTTGGACTCAACTTGCACAGCAGAGTGACAGGCACAAAATGCCTTCAAAAGCTGAAATTCCAACGAGCTAAAGATGGTTCTGTCCTGGCCCATGTTTGATCCCATCACAACATAGGAATGGCTCTCCCAAAACAAGGCCCTGCCCTGCTGCAGTTGTTTCCATTGCTGAAAAAAAAAGGAAGGAATCCAAAGGGAAGTCTCAAAGGCCAGATAAAAGTGGGAAAGGCCAGATAAAAGTGGGAAAGGCCAGATAAAAGTGGGAAAGGCCTGATTTCTTGGAAGGTGGAAAAACCACCCCCAGCCTCCCTGCTCAGGCTGAATTCAGGCTCCAAATTATTCAGGCTCTTGGAGCACCAGTGAAAAGTCCTGAGCAAACAGACCTGTCCCTCTCCCAGGATGGGGCAGGAGTGAGAACCCCTGGAAAAATCCCTGTCTCCAATTGCTCAAATGTGATGGATGCACTGCCCGAGTTAAATTTACAGGAACGAGAGAGAATGGAAGGGTAAACAAACAGAAACCAGGAGGAGGAATTAATGATGCCTCTAATGAAGAGAAATCAAAACTCATTTACTGTTTTGGGAGGAGAAGGCAACTTCCACACCACCATCACAGCACGAGCCCAACAACAGCAAACTGATGTCTTCGCCTGTCAGAGCGAGCGTGGTAAATTATTATTTTCTGTGATTTAATTTTCCCTTTTAAAAGCAAGTGCTTCATCCTGCTCAGCTCTGAGGAGAGAACCCCCGTTATTTAATTTAAACCAACTTAAAAAACCTCAGCCTAACGAGCTCGAGCACAGAAAACACGGGATGTGATGAGGAGCTCGAGCTCCCTACGAGGAGCAACATTTTTTTTTTTTTTTTACCAGGAGGGGGAAAAACGAGGCACAAGAGCCCAATTAAAATTAAGTCAGTGTTCAAATAAGCACGATGGAACGATGTCTGTGATCTGCAGAAACACAGGGAACAGCTGGGACGCTGCTTTTGTTTCACCTCGTCCTGGGAGAAGGGCGGAAATTTTGGCAGCACGTTCTCCCCCAAAGGGGAATTTCCAGGGTCACCTTTGGAATGGCTGCATGTTTGAATGAGTTGGTTAAATGTTAATTGCTGATTGATTAATCCTGGGTGGGGATTCAGGTCTCTTAGCACAGAGCTGAAATCTTGTTATAGGCGGTGATTACACAGTGGATTAAAAGCAACAGGGTGGGTATTTTTAAACATGGCCCTGACATTTGTGGTATTTCTGTCAGGTTAATTGGGAGCCAATTAACGTGGGGAGAGTTAATTGCTGAACCTGTTGAGTTTTCTTGCAGGAAAATTCAGCGGCATTAAAGACAAACCCTCGCAAACTGGTCAAAAATACCATCAATTTTGTGAGGTGTTGGCACAAATGTCAGTAATTTTATGTGCCTTAAATAGAACTTGAAGCCCCCCAATCTTCTGATCCTCCTGCCCCAGCAGAGCAGCAATGAACTGAGAGCAAAATCTCGGTGCCTTTGGCTGAATAACACCTTTAAAACAAGGGCTTTAAAGCAGCATCAGTGAATTATTTCGTGACTCAACATATCTGGCAACTTCCTCCAGTGTTTTGTATTTATGAGCCTCTAATGTGGGGGGGTTTTATTGCCCCTTATTCCTCCTTCCCAACTAAATAATGATGGTTATTAGGCTTTCTGCTCACCTGTTCCCTTCCTACTCGACATCTCTATTGCCAAGTGGGGAGTCTGCCTGGAGATTCTAATTAGCTCTGAATGAAATATTGCTCATTAATAAAACCTCAGGGCAGTAAAACATCCGCCAATTAGCTCAGGGTGAGGAGGGAACCGAGAGGAACAGGAATGGGCCTTATTTTTAGACTGAATGCCTCATGTTTATGGAGACTTCTCCAATTTAAATGTGAGGAGGAAAAATCCCAGGGCGATTCCGGCACTGCCTTGGAGCTTTTGGGGAAGTTTTGGTGTCTAAAATAGAGGGAACACCGAGCATTTACCACGTTTTCTGGTGCAATCAGGGTGGCTTTGTAAAAAAAACAGCAGAAAACAGGAGGTTTGTGTAATAAATTGTTAAGAAAAAGGTGGGAGGAATCCCAGTTATGACTTCAGGGAGTAAGTGCTGGGCAAATTACCAGGGGGTGTGGGGAGTGAGGGAGGCACTGGGTCAGCAATGGCTCTTCCATAGGACAGAGCAAGAGGTTTGAAACACAAAAAAAAAAACCAAAAAAACCCCACCAATTATTAGGTAGAAAACCCTGTGGGTGGGCAGATGGCAGGAATTCCCTGGCTTTGGGAGCAGTCACGTCCAGCCTGAGGCGAAGCTCGGATGGTTTTCCCCCAGGCCTGCCTAATTTGGGATATTTAAACCCAGTTGTACACCGGTGGGGGATTAAACTGTACAGGGAGAGAGGCAGGAATAGGCAGGAAAAGCTGAAAGCAGGAACATTCCATGGCAAAGGAAGAGCCAGGAGAGGGAGCCCAGACACCACCGACTGCAGCCACCCTGTAAATGACGTTTCATCTCCTGAAGATGCCTAATTTTCCACCAAAAAAAAAAAAAAGGGACAACTTTCAATGTCTATTTCTATTTATAATTATAATTATATTTGATTTAAATTTTGCCTATATTTATATTATTTGTATTTATATTTATGTTTATGTTAAAACATAAGGAAATGTTTTGGGTGTTTCCACAGTCCTTTCCAAACAAATCAGACCTTTCTCAGTCTGATTTCTCCAATCAGACTTGCACTAGGTGTGCATTTTTAATTGGGGATTTTTTGAAGTTCCACGGTTTCCTGGCTGTTTATTTGTTGCCCTGAGTCATTTAATAAAGGTTGCAGTGCTCAGTTTGGCTTCTCTTGTTCATTCTCCTTAGGAAAGTTGTGTGACCTCTGCCTGATGCAGGAGAACAAAGTGCAGTTGGCAGCAATTTATGTCCAAGTGGGAGCAGAAAATCTTCATTATTGGACTACTATTTTGTTAAAAAGAACTCTTTCTCCTCCATCTGCCTTAACTCCTCTGTGTGCTCTCAGGCTGTGTTTTTGACCCCGTTTGTGGCTGTGCTTGTCCTTCCAGAGTAAAAGGAATTTTAAGCTTTCATTTTGGTTTTCCAACTTCCCTGCCCTTTGCAGATAAACCCTCCCTGGTGTGTGCACACTTAAAGCAAGTGGACTGGAGCATTGGTGAGGGGAAAAAGCCTGGCCACAACTTGACCTCCTGTGATTTTTCAAGTCAGGAGGACTCGAGGGACGTGTGTGCTGAAAGCTGCCTGCACGGCCTGAGCCAAGAGCTGGGACATTTCTGCTCTCCCCTCTTTGTGCCATGCAGGGAACTGCCAGGACTGCTCCCCTCCTTCCCTGCACTTGACCTCTGGATGGTTTTTTTGGAGTGGAAGGGTCTCTTCCTGTGAGTTTTCACAGTGGTGGAGCCCCAGTCCTGCCTGGAAGGGCCACAAGTGCCACTTGGTGAAGGGATTTGCAGAGATGGCTCGAGCAGGATCGTGCTGCTCTCCTTCTTGCTCTGCTCTTCTTCTCTGTCTTAGTGGAGAAAGAGAAACCCATTTTATTTCTTGTCTGCAGAGTCTTTACAATCATGGAATGGTTCATAAAAAAAGGGACTTTAAAGCCCATCCTGTTCCATGGGCAGGGACAATGTCCACTATCCCAGGTTACTTGCAGGGATGGGGCATCTCATTCTGAATTCCTCTTCCTGATTTCTCCCAAAGCCAAGACAGGTAAAATGAGACCAGATGTCCCCACCAGGCCCATTCACCCCACGTTTTCATTCCCACACTAAAGAAAGCCCAGCCTATTTCCTGCACAGAAATATTCAGGAACATTTCTGCTTCTTCTCAGCGGGGCTGAGAATGAACTGAGTGGCTTTGCTCCACCACAAGAATGGGATCTGGTTACAGCCCTGGCTCCTGTTTACTTTAGCAAGCAAATCCCAGAGACACTCAAATCCTTCAGTGCTTCCATCAACATCTGTCATGTCAGAGAGAGAAATGAATGTACAGACTGTTTAAATGGGTAAATATATATATATATATATATTTTTATATAGTGCACACCATGTGCTGTTCCAGCAGGTTGAGAGCCATATGACTGATAGATAACACAGCTCCTTTCCTGCACTGTGGAGAGTAAATAAAGGTTTAAAGAGAAGTGCTTCTATTTTTAATCCACTAATGTGAAGCCACCCCAGCCTTGGCTAAAATGTGCTGTCTGAATGTACCTAAACTGGCTTTGTGGGAACCACTTACACTTGTGTTTGTCTGTGACTTCCAAACACTCCAAGTCTACTCCACACCCAAAATATTTGCCAGAACTGCAGCTCAGAGGAATAGGGCTCTGATGATCGTCAGGAGGAAACAGCTCTAAATTCAATTATTTCTATCCCTGCAGCTCTCCTCATGTTCTAAAGGAATTAACAAATTGTTAATTGGAAGGAGGGCTTAAAAACACCCAGCGTTAAGAAAAGAACCCAGGTCAAAATCAGCAGAAAATGGGATGTGAAGAGGGAAATACAAAGAAATAGGGAAACAACACAGACAAATCTTTGCCTTTTAAACAGATTTAACTGCACTCCCCATTCAGCCCTACAAGAAACACCACCAAGCTATTTGTTTTCCTTTTCACAATAAAACAGTGAGGCAATTTGGCCGTTTTGTTTTCCTGACAAAACGCAGCAGAAATGAGAAATTCGGCAGGAGCTCCTGTCATTTTGGCAGACTTTCTGTATGCATCACACACAGCTTCTCCCTCTCAGAACCTCCTGCTGCAAACTCTGGTTCTTGATCCAAGGGGGAAAAGGAGTTTTCTGTTGGTTTTATTAATGTTTCTGTCTCGTCTCTTCTCCTCCTGGCACATTTTTTTTTTATCCCCCAATATATCAAACTCTTCACTTCTGTGTGGGTTTAGCCAGGCATGAAGTGGTAACAGCAGGGCTGGGGTGCACTTTTCAAGCTTAATTAATGGTCATAAGAGGCTTCAAAATTCTTGACAGGGCTTTTTTTTTTAGTGCTATAAATATGATTTTCTTGCTCAGGCTGGAGATGAACCCCTGGGGAAGTTTATATGTGATTGCCCATTAATAGTGAAGTCGTGGTAAATGTGAGTTTTAGCAGATAATGGTGGCATGAAGGTGGAAGGTGAGACAGCTGAGCAGTGATTTTGGAGACTGAGGAACTTCCACTGCAGAGGAGGTGTTTAACTCCTAAAATCAGAGTTTGCATCTTCAGGTACTTCGAATTATAGAATGGTTTGGGTTGGAAGGGATGTCAGAGATCATCCTGTTCCACCTTGCACTAGGCCAGGTTGCTCCAACCACCCATCCAAACTTAGAGATTTGGCCTTCACTTCCTCAGTCTCGATTAATCCTCACCTAAAAAAATGAGGTGGCTTTGCTGCAATCCCTAAAATATGGAATGGGAGTGACAAGGACACAGTTGGATGTGCAAAATATCCCCGTGGGCATTGACAAAACAGAACACGAGGCTGAAACCACCTGAAAGGAGAGCAAGGTGAGGATTCCCAGCTCAGCTGCATCCTTGGAGCCACAGAAAGGTATTTAAAAATTACTAGAGATCGTACAACTCACCAAAACCACCCTGTTTTGAGGAATAGCTCGAAAAAAAAGAGGCCATCTGGTGGCAGAGCTCCCCAGGGTTTTAAAAATAGCACTGCCTGGTCTGCAGGCGCAGCTCCTCCTGCATTCACATGCTGATTAACCATCTGATTTGTCAGGCGTTTAGCTCTGACAGCTGCTTTGCAGCAATCGGAGTGTGGGCATTAAGCTCTCCTAAAAACACTCGTGGCCATTGTTGTGCAGCACACACCGTGTGTGCCAAGCAGGGAAAAAAATAAAAAAATAAAAAAAATTACCAGAACTGCATTGTTATTGTCTCCAAGCAAAAAGTATTATTAGCAGCGCTGGAACACCTCCAATTCTCCATCCAATCACACTCAGTTCCCACTGCCAAGAGGATCTTGCTCGTTTTAGAGTCCAGAACAAGATTTAGCACCGGGCACACCGGTGTGAATGCTCAGAGAACGGCCCTGTACTCACATGTAAATGCCAGGTAGCAAATCCTTCCCATCCCAGCAGGATTTGCCAGCAAGTCTCCATCGCTCCTGGGTGTGAATAAACAGAATAATTTGTAAATATTCTGCGGTGGCCAAGGCTGACTCGATGTTTTCCTCTTCAATCTGCTTTTTGGGTGAACTATCAGCAAGGTTTAATCAATTCATCATCATCCTTTGGCCCAGAGGGTACCAGTGTGGATGTCCCGAGGCAGGAGGAACACAGAGCTTTGTACAGCAGAAGAATCAGTCTCTGAAAACCCTTTCAACCCAAGACAGCAAGGTCAGAAGGGGGTTTATTGCAAACTGTCACACAACAGAGGTCAAAAATTAATGCTGGGGATAATTAACACCATCACTTACACTGCAGTCACCAGTAATTAGCTGGTGGTGGTGGATCAGACCACCTTCCATTGCTCAAGCCTTTCCCTGACTGCAGCTGCCACCAACTGCTCCTTTATGTTGCAGGCAGATAAATTAAACTTCTCTGATTTCTTAACCCCTTGGTTTTTTGCTTTCCCCCACCCTGAGTGGATGAGGAATTTTGGCCTAGCAGTGAACAAGTCAAACGTGCTTTAGGCAAAATACTGAATGAATATTGCACTGAAATCAGTTTAAATAGCAGTGAGGGGCACAGTGGGCAGCAGGTGATGCTGAACGAAAGGGAATTTCAGGAGCATTTTGAAGGTGCCAGTCTTGGGTATGCTGGACTCTCTCCTTTTTCCCCTGATTTAATCACCCAGCAGAAAATCACATGTCAATCAATCAGGAACTAATGTGGTTGGCACTTCCCTGCCAGTGCAGTTACAATGCACTGGGAGGGTGATAAAACACGGTTAATAAACTATAATTCAGAGATGAGCACAAGCGTTATTCGAAAGACAAAAATTCTCCTCTCTCCCAGTTATTTATGAAGAGCCAAACTGCAGGGCTGTGTTTCAATCAGCCCTCAGTGCCAAGGAGAGGGGAAATAAATGGGGCTTTCTCTGAGCAGTGCAGAGGAGCAGCATCAGCCATCCCTCCCAAATTCCTGCTGCAGGGATGAGCCACAAGCTGTGCTCACAGCCCGGGGCAGGAGGATGGCACAGGAGCTCCCCTGGAATTTGGGAAACAATTCCCTGGCCGTTCCTCCTGGAACTGCTGCTCTTTTCCAGGGTGTTCTGCAGCTCATCCTCTGGGGAGGAGCTGGTTGAAGGCAGCAAGGTGAGACACTGATTTATCCAGGGTGGAAGTTCAATGACACAACATCAGTGTGTTCACTCTGGGGACCACAAAACACTCACTTAATTAGCTTGTCCTTAATAGATTTCTAGTGGTTGGTATTATAAAGAAGCCTAGTAATAATTTCCTTTCCATCTGTGGTTCACAGACCCATTGACCAACCCTTTGCAGGCTGTTGGAAAAAAAAAAAGGAACCCAAAACTTCCTTAGAACCAAAAGGAAACCAAAAACTTCTGGTAGGCCCCTCCTGCACGAAGGGTTCTCTCCATCCCTCACCTCTTTATAGACTTCTGATTTAATAGAGCAACTGCAGCCAAATATTGATGATGCTTTTGCAATGCTAATTGCACAGACTGCTCCTCTGTGGCTCTTGGGGGGAGGCTGCCAGAATATCATTATTGTTAATTAATCAGGTTCTATTTTGAGCCAACTGCTGCTCCCCCTGAAATCAGTTGAATCCCTTTCAGTGAATGCAGGTTTTTTTACTGCTAAACTCTGTGTTTCTTTTGTTTCATTAGGCAAGGTTGCCTTTCCAGCAATTCCAAGGAGTTCTGATTTATTTTAGCCACTTCCACGAGCTCAGCCTCAAGTCTGAGCTAAGCTCACTAAGCCAGGGCCAGGTGACTTTTGTGTTTCAGATCTAAGGGGTTTCCATAAAGCCAGAAAGGAGTTTTGTTTCACCCATTTTGAGCTTGATAAAGAGAAAAAAAGAGTGGAATATGCCACACACTCAGGCAGTACTCACTAAAAGAGTTTCTTATTTAAAATTATTGTTATTGTTTAATTTATCCTGTTTTATATATAAATTTGTACGTTTGGAAGAATTTGGATAAATTGAATTAATTCAAAAACTTCCAGGTTAATTGGGATAAATATAATTCATCCCCCCAAAAACAATCCAAAGAACTTGAATTCTCCAAACTCTATCCTGAATTTGGATAGACTTTGAGGCCTTTGAGCTGTTCCTGACTCAAACACTCACCATGTCACTGCTGGAGGCTTTTATTTAGGACTTGTGAATCTCACACTGTTCCTCATGGGCAGCCTCAAAACTCTGCCAGGAGCTCTCCTTCACACATTACAGGCAGCACAAACAGAGAGAGAGATGAGGAAATTGTGGGTTTATTTATCCTGACCTTCCCCTGGTTTAGGACAGAGTTTTAAGAGGATACTAGAAAATATGGGAGGGAAAAACTTGGACACCAGGAACAAAGAGAACCTGAAAATCTTTGCCACAGAAGGAAAAGAAATGTGCACCCAGGGTCCTGCAGCCCTCGAGGTGCTTTGCACCCATCGAGCTGAGCTCTTCAGAAATAAATGTCCTTTTATATTTACAAAGCACCTCTGATCCAGGGAACAGAAAGTGCAAGGAATTACTATTAAATTTTATATTGCCATGCCAAGGCACTCTGAGATGGTAGCAAATCATTTTCACATTTCAGTAATTTACTGAAGAAGTTGATTCTTGAGGATTTTACTGTCAAACACTCAGCAGGACTCAGAATTAATCTACAGTTCCCTTGATTCCCAAACAGCCACGGGCAGGGGGTGTTAAATGTACTTTTCCTCTTGTTTTATGGTAAATAAAGCAGCTCATGCCCTTGTAAGCACTTTGGCCTGGCTGAGAAAATTCTAGAAAGCCAGCAAGGCAGGGTCTGACTACAAAGGCAGCTTTGCTGTCTCAGAAAAGTGAGCACGAAATTGTTAAAAAAAAAAATAAAAAATAAATAAATAAAATAAAACCCAAACCCTACAAGCACCAAAATAGAAGCAGTGAAGTTTGCCCATGGTCTCTTGGCTCCAGCCAGTGTCCTGTGATGCCAAGGACTTGTCATCAGGAGCAGCAGCAGGACATGGGAAGAGCACGCTGCCCCCCTGCTCCTGCTGCTGCCCAGGCTCCCACTGGTTGTGCCACCAGCTCCTCCTGGGAATTTCTGGGGATCACAAACGCCTCCCAGCTGCTGACAAGGAGTGCAGGCAAGTCAAATCAAATACCTGCTGGTGAGAGAAAAGAGGAGATTCCCTCCACATGAGAAATGGCACGGCCGGCCGTGATTGATTGAAAAAAAAGAGATTAGTAAATATTTTGGGTTCTCTGCCCTTCGTGGAATCACAGGGACCGGGGCCTGAATCTGCTGGGGGGGTTTGTTTTGCTTGTTCCCTTTCTGCTTTGATTGCCATGAGAATGTTTGCACAACCCCCCCGGGCTGGAGCGGACTCTGACACCAAAGTTTATTTTTTTTTCGGTTTCATCGCCGGTGCCTCGGCTCAGTCCATGGTCAAAACCCCACTGCAGGCAGTCAATCAGTGAATTGCCACGGGTGCAGCTGCAGCAGAAGGGCCAGCAGGGCTCACCCTGGAGCAGAGGGAAAAGTTCTCTCTCCAGTTGGAAACGTTTCAGGTCAGACCCAAAAACTGCTGATCAGACCTCCCCAGAAAGGGGCTGGAGGTGGCCAGAGAAGGAACCCACTGCCTTCTTCTTCCATCTGCTCAAACCTTCTCAGGGTGTCCAAGCAGCTTTCTGACACTGCCCAGAGAAGAGGGACTGGAAGCACCAAAGAACCACAAAGGGCATTTCCATCAAACCTCTCCCTCCTGAAAGGTACCTGGGGGTACCAGAAATCCCTCCTAGGTGGCTCCTTCTGCTCCAGCTTTTCATCTCCTACAACCCCCATGGATCTCCTTCGTTCCAAGCTCCTCTGCTCAGGAGAGAAACCCAAGGGAGAGGGACCTGGAGCACAGTCTGCAACTCAGACCCACTAATGGGATGTAGATTTGGAAACAGGAGAGGCTGAAATAGCCCCTGGGGTGATCTTTTGTGATGCCTTGAAGCCCCTTTTGCCATAAACACACAGCTCTTCCAGTGCTATTGGAAGAGATTCCTGCCAGCTCTCCCTCGCTGCCTCTAAAATTGGAATTTTTTTTTTTTTTCAGGGAATTGCTTCCATTTTTTTACTTTTCCAACTAGAATGGTTCCTCAACGTTGTCTAATTTAAGTCTGCAGATGAGCAATTTCATTTCCAAATTCAGCCTTCCTCCATTTAAGCCCCAGCTCTTAAATGCTGTCAAAAATCTCTTCGCCTCATGCCAAAGTGCAGAGGTAGAACTGAGATAACCAACTAATTTTTAAACCTTTAATGGATTTTTTTTTCAATCCTTCATACTCATCTAGCTGGCAATTTCTTCTAAATAACAAGAAAAATTTCCCTGCCAGTTTTCTGGGAGATTTTTTCAGTGCATTTTCCAGACCCTGCAGCTCCCAGAGATCATCAGGAATAAACCACAAATTAATTGGTTCTATTACTGTTCTCAAAAATGGGCTTCCTGCATCTCTCTGGAATGGGACAAGCTGTGGGAAGCCTCAGAGAAGGCAATTAAAGCATCTTCACGTGTTTACATTGAGACTTGCCAAATAATTTGTAGGAAGGGAGAAACGTTGTGCCCTGGGAGGGATGGAAGGATTTAATTGCATATTCTTAGAGAGCTGTGTGGAAACACAGAGAGAAGTGGCTGAGGGGGTTAAATCAGTGCTTTTTGCCACATTTACAAACAAAACATAGAAACATTATTAAGAAAATATAGGAAAAAAAAAAAAAAAGAAGGTGCAGCTGCTACCATTGCAAACAATCAGGGGTTAGAATAATAGAATATAATTCTAATAATATAATAGTACAATAAAGATAATGGGAGTTTCCTCATTAAGGTCTCTGTTCTCCTTGTCCATTTTAGGTTTCAGCATCAGCAGAGCAAGGAGGGCTTCCCACATCTTGCTAAAATATCCAGAGCAGAGGCAGTGCCCCTCAAAAAATGGGATTTTGGGAATCTCTGTTGGCCTCTGTCCTTCAGTGTAAACCCTGCTTCTTTCAGCCCTTCCTCTGCAGGTTCAAGGCACTCATATTTTTAAATTACATTAAAAAGCCACATTTAAATCAATCTTTCCCAGTAAACTAAACCAAACTCTTAATTTACATGGGATGTGAATGAGTGTGCTTGCCATTAGCTTGCCATTAAGTAAATTACCAGTAAAAGAAGAGGGGTTTACACTTAAAATTGAAAATAACCACTAAAATAGAATTAGTTAGAGTTGCCTCACTGATGTGCTTTCCCTTCAAAAGAGAAGGCTCCACACACACACACCAAGGGAGCACAATTATCCAAGTGCAACCAAAGAAGAAACCAGAAGTTCATCTGTGTAGCGATGAAATGGAGGAGAATATCATTATATTTTTTTCAGGGGCAAGGAAAAAACTTTCCTTAAAGGTCAGTTCATCTGCTAAAGGCTTCTCCTCCCCTGGGAGAACACCTCCAGGATGCCACCAACCCCCAGGCTCTGACACCCAGGGGGGGACACAACCCTGGGTGATCAACTCTGGGGGACCCAGGTTGGACTTGGTGACCCTCAGTGCTCCTTCCAACCTCACCCATTCTGGGATAAAATATGGTAAAACATCTCCCAGCTGTGTCTTCAGTCTGAATGGGACTGAGGGAATTGCATCTCCTGCTGTCCCAGAAAATATTGGTGGGGATGTTTGGAAAGAATGATAAAAAAAAAAAAAAAAACAACCACGGGTTGGTTTCCTGCAGTATCTCGAGTTTTCCTGCTGAGGAATCAGAACCAGACTGAATTCCAGCCATTAACAAATTCTATACCCTTTAATCTGATGCTTCAGGCAAGCCCAAGACACCCAAGTAATTATCTGGAAGAAGATGAGGCCAGCAAAGAAGGAACCCCCTCGATGCTGCAAACCCAGCTCAGCAGAGTGAGCAAAACCAGGCAAGATCCAATCTTTCCCAACCATCTCCCCGGTGCTGGAATCCCTTTTAGCTGGCACAGTAAACAGGGAGGGGGGAGAGGAGCCTTTCCCGCCTCGGATAATGGACACAAATTTCCAAACATCATTTCACGGTGGCTGAGCAGCCAGCTCTCATAAAGACACTGCCAGCTGAGAATCCAAATGGGGAGAGAAACAAGGGAGGAATCTGGGCAGCTTGTGCTCCTCTGCTTGCTGCTCCTTCCACGGGGCTCCTGCAGGAATTTGGGAGCACCCCCTGGAATGGAGGGGCAGGTTTGTGTTTCAGCCAGGGTAATTTTGTGAATAGTGGGACTCAAAAATACCCTGCCCCCAACTGCAGCCATTCTGCAGACAGGGCTGTGCTTAAAGTTCACCTGAAGGTGGAAATAAATAGTAAATTCTGGTTTGTGCATCCCTTGCCCTCTTGCCCTGTAACAACGTTTTCCCCACAGATACGAGGATTAGACACCGAAATCCTGTTTAACAACAAACTCTGAGCCAGCTGTTGGCCTCTTACCACTGCCCAGGGAGGCATTTAAATCAGCTTTAAATCTGGTGGGTTTGAGACCACCTTGTCTTAGCCCTGCTGGTCCCACTCCTTCACTCTCTCTGCACCGCTGGTGGCTGCAGCTACTTATCACTGACTTCCAAAAGGAGGTTATTTTAGAGAAACCCACAACCAAACTCCCTGTACAGCTCAATGTTCCTTCCTGACAGAGGTTAAAGAAAGGGTTAAAGCAGCTGGACTTTATCAGATCATTGGCAATAGACTCATTTTTTCCTGGTTCTTACACTAAAAAAAAAAAACAAAAACCACCTTGCTTTGTCATCTCTGATCATCACTGCTGCCTTACCACTAAATGCCATCTCTGATCATCACTCCACAAAGTGCTGCCTTCTGCCTTTTTGTTGAATCTTGAAGGGTGGTTTTTTGTTTTTTGGTTTTTTTTTCCCTTTCCACACAAAATTCCTGGAGCAGTGCTCCCCTCCTCTGCAGCTGACTCATCTGCAGTGCCATTTATTCCTGATATCAGCTCGCTCTCCCCATGTGGTTGGAGGTTTTTCTGGTAAAAAAAAAACAAACCAACAAATAAAGCTTTATCAGAGCAGATTTTGTAGTGGACAGGTCATTTGCTGTTCCAAACAATCTCACTTTTCTAAGGCAGAGAGAATTCCAATTACCACAAGAGCAGAGCAGGAAAATCTGCAGCCTTTTAAGAAAAACCAGGAAGATTTCCAGGTGCTATTCACAATGCTTAGATTAAATAGAATCTTTTTAGCCCCTGAGATTCTGTTTTAACTGAGTGTATAATATGTAAAGTAGCATCTGAGAGTGTGTGTGTCTGGCATTTACCACACAATTTTCCACTTCTTCCACCCGGTTACTGCTCCTCATTTCATTCCCTTCTTTATATTATGGGGCTTTAGTGTTCATGATGATGATAAAATATCCAATCCAAGAGACTGCCAAGTGAAATTTTAATCAAAAGCCTTTAGTCTGGCTTGGTTAAGTGATCAATATCTATTGATGGAAGGAGTTTGGAAGAAAAATGCTTCTCTTTGCTTGGAAAAAAAAAAAAAAAAAGAAGATACCATTAGAAATTGTTAGAAACTCAGGCCAATTTACCTCCTGGGCATCTGAATCCAACTTTAAAAAGGTTGGATGAAAGCACCACAGAGCCATTTAAAGACCTGCTATTAATTAGGGCCTGAATATGAAGAGACTGTTGATTCCTGGCACTCAGGGAAGGCAAAAGCTACGGGAATTATCATGATGTGCACAAGAGAACTCGTTCTCTGCCTCAGGGCTGCGTTTTTTACTTCACTCCAAGGTGGGCTGATATCAGCTCAGGTCCCTTTGTGAATCAAGCCATAGCTGATCAGTTAAAGCCTTTCAGAGCATGTAAGAAATCAGGACCAGAGAAAGCAGTGGGTGTTGTTCCCTTCTGTGCCACTCCAAGGCCACTCTGTTTCCAGGTGGATCAGGGAAGATCCAACAAGAAGATTCCTACAGGTTTCAAACATGCCCCATTTCTCCTCCACCTGATTTCTGGTGTCACATGCACGCTTTTACACAAATTACACACACAGTTAAACATTTTCCCTCTATTTCCAGGTATTTTTACCCTTTCTTCATCAGAACAAATAACTCCTTCCTCTCCTCCTCTTAAAAACACAGGCAATTCATGCTAGCACAGCATGGCTTTGTTATTTTGAGAGCTCAGGCTTTGTGCAGGTAATTAAAAGGCCATTTCCCCAACCTGGAGCTCAGGTGGGGAGGTTTTCCTTTCCCTGGGATAACTGGATAATTCCCCTGTGGGAAAGGGGGTTGTTAAAGCAAAACCTCCCCT
The DNA here is from genome assembly GCA_038380795.1 of Pyrocephalus nanus. Classification (NCBI taxonomy): domain Eukaryota; kingdom Metazoa; phylum Chordata; class Aves; order Passeriformes; family Tyrannidae; genus Pyrocephalus; species Pyrocephalus nanus. The sequence goes on along the minus strand of CM076288.1, from coordinate 2,646,739 downwards.
GAGTTGGGGTCTGCATCACATAGAACATCACCATTCACAAAAATACAGCACATGGAAAACATCAGAGGGAAAATATCAGGTCAGTCCCAGAAAGATTGAAAGAGCTGAGCTCTGACCCAGCCAGACCTTCCCTGGAGAGCTCAGAGAAACCCACTCAGGTTTTTAAAGCTTGTTGCTGGACCCAAGTCCAGAAGCACAAGGCTTTTATTTCGAATGTTTTGGGGCATGACATGGACTGAGTCTCAGGCTGATCCACCAGCCAAGTTATTTTGCAGAGAAAACAGAAGTCCAATCTTGCTGAAGCTGCATTTGTGTGCTTTGCCAACCAATTATCTCAAGGCAGAAACCTCAGATAGAACGTTCCTACTCCATAAATTCGCTGCAGGCAGAAAAGCTTTAGGTTTTCCCAGCTCTTTCCCCTTACCAGCAGCTTCTTAAAACATAAATTTAAACAAGAGAAACAAGCAGAAATCCACTGAAACTTTAGTTATTTATTGTGTATTGCTGCTTCCTTTGCACTCCAGCCCCATCCTCTCCCCCCAGGATTTTTCAAGGCTGTCCAGATTTCTGCTTTTGCTCCCAGAACATCCTTCCAGAGAGTTTGGATTCATCCAGGGTTAAATCACAGGCTTTTCAAAGCTCCCCTGGCTGCCAGCTGAAGGGACCTGGCTGACCCTGTGCCCTTTTCACTCTCTCACATCAATAAAAACTGAACCCCTCACTGCTCCATCCAAGGGGGCTTCGAGGCATCAATCACAGCCAGCAGGAATTTCCCTGTCCCTGAGTTCTCCTTTTCCTTGGGGGGCTCCTGGCCAAACTCAGCTCAGGCAGGAGGTCCTGATAAGCATCTGCATCTCCACCACCACGTGCTTTCCTGAGCTTGGAGCCCCGGGCACATTCCCAGGGGGAGGAGCCGATGTGGGGGATGCAGAACAGATTGTTGGGATGGTCACAAACCTCTGGTTCTCTGCTAAGCCGGGCTGATCACCAGACACACCCGGGAGCATCTGTAAAGCAGCGGTAAATTCATGGAAATGGAGAAAGGACACGTTGCTTTCCTCCCTGATCTGCCTCGTGGTTCAATCTGCTTCCTGCAGCGGAACCTGCATTCCAAACCCGGAGCAATGGGAGGGAAATGGATGGATCCAGGCCCTGCTTGACTGCAGAGCGTGAAGAATTTTGCTGAACTCCCTGCTTAGACCGCTTTCCACCCGAGGAGATGTTTGCTGTAATACCCAAACACTGTTTCAAAGCAGGCAAGGAGCGTTCCTGCAGATGAAATGCAATCATCTCCCAGAGCACTGAACCCCTGCCTCTTGCTTTACAAAATCACCAAAATAGAGATTAAACCGGAGGGAATAATGGCTGCAAGCAGAGCTGGGAGATGGTGCTGCTGTTTCTCCATCTGGGGTTTGGGTTTTTGGGGTTTTTTTTTCTGCCAACAAAACAGCAGCTGTGATGATTTTGAGGATGGAGCCACCGGGATTGCTCTTTGGGGGAAAGGGATTGATTTTCCTCAGGGGGCAACTCCACAGAAACTTCCCCCTTCCAGAACCTGAAGGGGCTCCAGGAGAGCTGGAGAGGGACTTGGGACAAAGGATGGAGGGACAGGACACAGGGAATGATGTCTCTCCTTTCCAACTCAAACCATTCTCTGACTCATTCCATGATTCATCCTTTTCTTCCATATACACTTCTTTTTTTTTTTTTTTTTTTTTTTAAATCTGGATCTCAAACAAATGTCATGTTTGTGAAATATCTCCCAGCATATGGGGAGAAAGAAATACAAGAACAGACCCAAAGAGGGTTTTTTTTGCTTCATACTGAGGCAATAATCTGATACATAATCTCTAATATTGCCAAGTTGGGGCTGCCCCCAGTGTTTTTTGGTGGCAGGTGTTATTTTCTTGTGAGACACCAGAGAGCTGATTGCTGGGTCTGATTTTTGCTCTTTGAAAATGTAAGTTAAAATTAAGGCTGTTGCAATATCAGTCCCCTGTACCTCTAACCCCTCAAGTCGGACCTCTGCTTATAAATCAGATTTTATCCCATTTACTCTGCCATTTCTGCAAAGGAGAATAATGAATCAAGAGTATTTGAGTGAGAACATGGGAGTAGTGAATGTGCAGTCAGGATGAGCTGATGGTCACTCCTGTCCTGGTGCTGGAGCACCGGTGGAAAATCACAGATCAAAGAACAGCACACGCTTTTCTGGCCTAAAGGAACTGATTTCTGTGTCCACAGCACGCTTAGAAAATTAAAATAAATGAAGCAATGGCACATCAGATGTGCCCCCAGCACACTGAATTCCAGAGAACTCAAATAACCATGGTTTGTTCTTCATTTTGAAATTCCATTCTATTGATCTTGCTGGCATTATTGTTATTTTAATGTGTCCAACCTGGAAATCTCCCTAGAAAACAGCCCTTCCAACACAAATGTTTGGATCTGGGCTGTGTTTTAACCTCTCAGCAGAAGGTACTTCCCAGATAACCAGACTGCTCTGCCCTGAAGAGCTCAACACCACAGAGATTTTGGGTGCCAGGAAACCTTTGCACAGCATGAAAATATGAACCCACTGTTTGCTCAGTGAGAGAAAGCAAAAAATCAGCTTGGGAACCGGTTGAACACTGACCTGAAGTGAAAGCTGTTGGTTGAAAACATCCATTTAGCTCACCAAAAAATAGATGTTACAGCACAAGTGCTTTGGTTTGCCTGGTATAGAAGAAAAAGGAGGATGTTTCCTATCATGGCTGGATTTCTTCCTGCCACAGGAATGGGAAAATAATAAATAAATAAATAAGTGTTTGAGTTTTGAGGCTCCAAGAAAGGAGGGGTTGAATTGTCCCTCCCTGGTGACCAAGGTAAACCAGGGAAACTGCTGCAACTCAGCAGCTGTAAAGACACTTGATGCTTTGCTCCTCTTCCCAAGAGGCATCAAGAGCCCCTAAATCAAAGTCCAGCCCTGTGTAAACATTCAACAGCCACACATCAGGCTCAGGAAGAGCCCAAAAAACCTCTCCACAAATCACTTTGCCACGTGCCCAAAGCGGTTCCACACCCTGCACCCAAACTTGGAGACCACTCTATTAAAAAAAAAAAAAAGGTGCCTAAAAACACCGTGTGCCACGGGGGGAGGGTAAAAGATGCCAAAGGAATTTCTGACATCTCATGGCTCTGGAATCAGGAGGCATTTATTGAACAATAACAACCCTGTAGCACCAAGAGACTGTTTTCAGCAACGATAAATTTTGACAGGCAGCATAAATGCCAGTTGAAAAAGCTGGAACAGAACCCAAAAGACAGCTCCTGAGGGTGACTCTCCACTGCCAGGCATCTGAAGGGGATGAAGAGCAGCAGTGGGAGCAGCAGAGCTCCTTCCACCCCCTGGGTGTGACATCAGGAGGGACAAAAGAAATCACAACCTGAACCTGAACCCCACTGCCCGGCCACCAAAGACAGGAACCCATCCCCTCAAGGGGAATAATCTGATTCTTTTAATTAGTATGTAAGGGAATCATCCTCACAGGGAAGAATTCCTTCCCAATATCCCATCTCTCCCTGCCCTCTGCCAGTGGGAAGCCATTCCCTGTGTGCTGTCCCTCCATCCCTTGTCCCCAGTCCCTCTCCAGCTCTCCTGGAGCATCTTTAGGCCCTGAAAGGAGCTCCAAGGTCTCCCTGGATCCTTCCCTTCTCCAAGTTAACCCCCCCAGCTCTCCCAGCCTGGCTCCAGAGGAGCTCCAACCCTTTGGAACATCCTTGTGGCCTCCTCTGGGCTGGTTCCAGCATCTCCACATCCTCCTGTTGGAATCCCAGAGCTGCAGGTGGGGTCTCACCTGAGCAGAGCAGGGAGGGAGAACCCCCTGCCCTAAAAAAAAAACCTGTTGCATTAAAAAAAAAAACGTTTTGCTTTGCAAATCTCACCACCATTCTCGGCTGCTGGCGGTTTAAGTGGAGTTTTTCAAATGCCAGGCGGTTTGGGAGGGTTTGTTTGGGTTTTTCGGGGCTCTTTGTTGTCTCTTTGTTTTTCATGAGACGCTAATTTGTGGTAATTGTGTTAAGCAGCAGCAAGAGGCTTGGAGGAAGGGAGTTATTGGTGTGTGTATTTTAGTAATAACGATTAGAGAGCCGGGGAAAAAAAAAAAAAAAAAAAAGAAATAATGAGACAGAAGAAAACATATTATGAAAATGCTCACGTACTTGGGGAGAAAGCTCCAGCCTGGTGCTTTAAGGGAATAAAAATCTGTCTGGTGGCTCTCAAGCACCTACATCTACTGGCATGCCATCAAGATACAAACTGTATACACTGCCAGAGACAGCATTAATTTAGGGCAATTAGGGCGAATTAAAGAAGGGGTGATTTCAGTTGCAGCACGAGGTGCATGGAAGCTGTGATCTCCTTTTTTTATGATTTGATGTTCTTAAGAGGAACACCCATCGGGAGAGGCGAAAAGACAGCCCAGTTCTTTGCTGGTGGTGCTGCAGCAACACTTTAATATCTTAATTAAGGAACACGGGCTGGCCTGGAAGAGGTTAAAGCAGCAGGACCTGGCAGAGGTGTGACGTTGATTGGCTGCTTCTTGTGCAGATTTGTGCACTTGGGCTCCAAATGTCTCATCCCCTGGAACATCCTGTGCTGCCCACTGCCTGACAGGCTCCTAAAGTTGATGGAGCACCGCTTTGTCCTGGCATGGCAGCTCCTGCCCCCGAGGGAAAGGGCCCAATAAACTCAGCAGACACATTTCTGGAGCTCCAGCTGTTGCCCGTGGCTTTGGGGGGGCTCTGGATCTCATCCCTGCCCGGGCTGGTGCTGCTCCCTTGGCACACAGAGCCAAGAGGACTCTCCACTGCCACGTTCCTTCCCCAGGCTGCTGATTCCTGCTGTCATCAGCTCTCGGGCCCCTTCCATTCCGAGGGGATCTGAGACAAAAGATGCAGAGATAAGCAAATCATGGGTAAATCTGTGCCTGTGGAAAGACTGATACATCACTCACAGCACTTCCTTCCCATCCTTTCCCCTAAACAACTTCTTTTTTTCCCAGCAGTGGCCTCCTGGAGAGTGGCAGTGGGCTTTGCATTTCCAGTCCCCAAGTGCCACGGGCTCCATTTTTCAACTGCAGCATCATCATGGCCTGAGCTGCTGGGAAAATTACCTAAACAAAAGCTGCTGCTGGAGCACAGTGGGGAGGTGGAGGCTCTGCAGAGAGGAGAGAATTATACACAGAGTCACGTGGCAGGAGAAGTTTAACGTGGCCATGCAAGATGCCATAAGCCCGGGCAACCCACCAGTGAAAAGGGCACCAGATTCTCACAGCGGCTGCAGAGAGAGAATGTTCCTGAATAAAGGCAGAATTCCTTCCCTGGGATTCCTCCAAAGCCTGGAAGGGTTTGCTGCTCTGGGTGGCAAAGCAAGTGGTGAATGCTGAGGCACAGCACCAGCCCTAAATGCAGCTCTGATGGCGGGGAGATAAAGCAGGACGCTGGGTTTATTTCTGTCCCAGGGATCTGTGATCTCTGCTGCACAAAGAGGTGCCACAGGGGGTGCAGAGTCCGAGCTCTGGCCCTGAGGGGGGTCCTGCCTCGCCAGGAAAAGCTGGAAGGAGAAAGGGAGACAGAGGGAGATGCTTTGGGGGGAAAATCAAGTCAGTGGGATGAGGGGAGGTGTTTCAGGGCACTGGATCTCGTGGCTTCTCGCCAGCACATAAAAGCCTGAATGAAGGATTTCCATGGTGTGATTCAGACACACCTTCAATTCCCCCAAACTATTTTACATATTAAAGATTAATGTCAAGCAAAAAGCACAGACAAGTGGCATTAACTCTCACCCGAGGGAAGCAGCAGGAACAGGATGGGAAAGGGCCCAGCAAGACACGGGAGGTAAACAAGAAAGAAGCAGGAGGGATGAAAAGCCAGGCAGGCTCTCACCCCTGGGTGGATTTGTTTCAGCAGTAGGTAAAAATCAATCTTCCCGAGGCTACCAAATAGCCCCGTCCTCTGTATGTGGTCAGATTTTATCAGATCAGCCAGAAAATAAATCAAAGCGGGAAATTCTTTGTGAGTTCCACAAAAAAATGAAGCTTTAGCAGCTCCTCTCTGTAATTAGGCAGCTTCCAGACCTGCAGCTGCACACGAAATCCAGTGGCCAAAATCTTCATCTGCCCAGAATTAGGAAAGCACCCCTGGTTTTAATGAATCTGCCTTGATTTATGCAAAAGCATGGAACCTGTCTAGCCAGCATTAGGCCGTGCTTAAATGATTTAGCAACGTGGTGATAAAGTCCCTCCGAATCCCCAGATGGAAAATTTTAGACACCTCTAATACTTGAACATCTTATAATTGAGTGTGAAATCCCAGGCAGATTTATCTTCTTGGAAAATTTCAGCCCTTTTTTTTTTTTTTTCTTTTTTTTTTTTTTCTTTTCCCCACCACTTTTTTTAATCCACGGTTTGGATGATCACTCTGAGCTCTCTAAATGACTTGGATAATTTTTACCTTTATTTCACCCAGATCTTTCCATCAGTGTCACTCCCAGACTTAAAACACCTTGCAAATGAGGCTGTTCAGGGAAAGGAAATCATCAGCACTGAACACAAACCCACTCTCCAAACCTCAGACCACACACAGCAACATCTTCCAAAGTTCCTCCTCTCAACACAAATTAACTGCCTCCATTGTCTGAGCAGCTGGGTTGGGTTTTTTCCCCTTTTAAAATACTGAGAATTTTGCAGTTCATCTTCAGCTCAGCTATGTTTTAAGCTCCAGGCTGTCCCAGCCTTTAAAAGACAGTGGAATGAGTCCAGCTTCTGGTTTAATAGCCAGCATTTAATATCTCCTGCCTTTGGGGTGGGTTTTCTTTCTCAGCCAAGCAGAAGCTAAAACCCTTGCTAAAATCTGAGGGATGATTTATCAAAACAATGCTTCTCACTCCTTTCTGGACAAGTAAATAACTCAGAATTCCAAGGCCTGGAGCAGCTCAGAGAAGTTTCTCCACTCCTGGTCCCTTTTTTTGGTGCATGGCCTGGCCCTGAGCTGAGCACTTCATCCAATGGCTCCAGACACTCCAACAATGGGATTTTGGCCTGTTTTGTGACAGATCTTTGCTTAATATGATGGATACTCCAAACCCCTTTAGGCAGGATTTATCTGCCTTCAGGGATTGAGAGGAAGCAGCTCCCCCTTTCCCAAGCTCACAAGTCCTTTTTTCTAGGCTGGTCTCCCTCTCACTGCTTTCTCCTTGCACTTTGATTAGTCCAAAACTTGTAAACTGGACACTCACAGCTCCAGCCTGTCTTGACAGAGCTAAATACAGGGATTGCCTCACAAAACTCTGATGGGACATCAGGTCCTGCCCATCTCTACCTGACTCTCAGTGCTCTCCCAGTGTACAAGCTCTTCACTGCAATAATTTGACTTTCCTTAGAGGATTGTAAACAAACAAACAAACAAAAAATAAAAATAACACATACAATGTTAATCACCCAGGCCACGAATACAAATTTATTTTCCACGGAGCATTTCAGAGCTTGGAATAAGCCACAGATATTTCGAGGTCACAGGTACCAGCAGAAAAAAAACCCAGGGTGGGGCTCAGCTCCCTCCCCTGCCATGACTCATTTAGACTCATCTTCCAATGGATCGATTGAAATAGAGTTGCATCTAAAATAAACCTGCTGAATCACCGCCCTTTGAGGGGCTTTGGGAGCTCAAGATTTCCCTTGTTATTCGGGGTTTTCTCTCTCCCAACCCCCTTTTTGGCACTCTGGGAAGGACGAGGTGCAGTCCTTTGTGATCAGAGTTCGCTGCAAACCTCCAACCAGCCTTCAAAAACCGAGAGTGTTTAACCCCTGCTGGAGCTGGAGCACAGCACAGGTACCTCAGGTGCCGAGAACAGCGTGGAGAAACAAGAAACAACGCCTGGGTATTTGAAAACCGCCTCATTTTTGCGGTTTGACCCCTTCTCAGAACGAGTTTGTGCAAGCAGATGCTCTGAAACGTTTGGAGCAGCGATCAGGGCTGCTGGCAAGCCCAGCTCTTGCTTTCAGGGCTCTCCTGGGGGAATCTGAGCATCCCTTGAGTTTGCCTCACTTCATGAAACACTCGAACCAAAAAAAAAAAAAACCCACAAAGTTTCAATCTCTGAGTTGCTGCCCAGGAGGAGGTGGAGAGTCTGTCATGCAAGAACAGGCACGTGGCTCATCTGCTTCCCAGCGACTTTCCTTTGGCTGTGAAAACCCCTCTTTGTGTTCAGCTCCACTTCAGGACATCATTTTTATATTTTATATTCATCAGTTCACCATCAGGGACTTGGGCAGCTTCTTTTTTACTGCAAAAGTGGAATTAAGAGCCCCGTGAAAAATCAGCATCCCCTCAACAGCACATTCTGCTCGAGGCATTTCATCCTCAAACCCCCCTCTCCATTTACCTGTGCTTTGTCCCACCATGCAGGACCCCTGGTCAGGGGGTCTGTCTTTGCTATTCCCTCCATGCTCCATTTGTCTGGCAGGCAGTTCTCTTTTTATAGCCCAAAAATATTATTTATATTTATTTATATTTATATTTATATTTATATTTATATTTATATTTATATTTATATTTATATTTATATAATATATAATATATGTATATGTATATGTGTGTGTACAATATATAAATATATATTTTAAAAAAGAATATAACAAGAATTACTTGTTAGCCTATAAACAGGAGCTTGTAATCTGCCTTTCACTTTCTGGTCGCTGCAGGAACTGGCAGCTTTTTATGGGGAAAAAAAAAAAAAGGAAAAAAAAAAATTGAAAGCCCCACTTGTCATCAGATTTGAGTGCTCCTTCTTTCTGGGCAATACGGGACTGGCAGGGAATTACGGTAATGGCAAGGACACTGCCTGCTACATCAGCAGAGCAGTAAAGTTCCTGCTGCTCCTTCCCAGTGTGGAGCTGAGCTCTGAACTGGGCAGGGATCCCTCCAGGGAGCCTGGAGTGAAGCCCCCCACGAGCCCTGGATGCAGGGAATCAGCACAACTGAGCTGCCAAGACACCAGTGGGGAAATGAAGGGAGGAAAGCAGTGGATTTGCAGGCACACAGTCCCATCCCTGCGTGAAGAGAGGAGCCTGCTGTGCTGAGAATCTGCTTCCCAGATGCTCCCAGGAGCTGTGCTGCCTTCCAGAGACTCAAGAGGTGAGTGTGGGGCAGGCACAGGAGCCTGGGGTCTGCCCTTCCCAGCAACATCCCTCTCCACAGGCTGAGAATTCTCTGGGTTTGAGCATGAAAAACCTCTGGCAGTCCTTTGTGCTGCATCTCCTCGACTTATTGGCGAGTTTTTCTTCCTGTGCTTGAATTGAAGTTGATGATTTCATAATTTTCTAGGCCACTGTCAACCTTATAATGACCGCAGTTTCAACCCTGTTAATGACCAGTTGTGATGGTTAGAGATGCTCGAGGTTACAGCCACTTTCCACGGATGTGCTTGCTTAGTAAAACCTCTCCTTTCCCTCCTTGGAATTATTCCTCCACTTGTTCCATCTGGCGGGAAAGAAAATAAAAAGATCCAATTTCATTTCGGTTCACGAAAGGCAAATTCCCACAGTGCAATACCTCTCCATCTTCCCTTCCCCCCACCCTAAATGCCTGGGAACTGGGAATTTCGGGGGCTTCAGAGCTTGGAAAGCCTTTTTTGCCTGCAGGGAAGTTCAGCTTTGAGGCTCCCAGAGGTGACAATTGTTGCTGCTGGGTGTTTGTGGTCTGAGGGACTCATCCCGAAAAACCCGATGTGGGGACACTCTGAGAGCCTTCCCTCCTCCTGGATGTTACAGAGGTGGTTTTTCACCTCTGATTAAGGTTTGGGATGGGAATTTTACATCCACATGCAGGTTGGGGATGGCTTTGCAGCCCACGCTTGGAGCTCTCCCTCCGTGCCCCCCGTGTCCCGGTTCCCAGGCTTATCCTCACTTTTCCATCTGATGTACCTTTTCTCCATATTTAGTCAGCTGAAGGCTGAGCTTGGCTTCCAGATCCTCTGAAATGTTGTGTCACTCACGAGGAAAGTTGTTCCTTGCCACATCTTCTGCTTGGCAGGAGCTGCTTTTTCCCCCCACAGAATTTGCAAAAAGGGCGGCTCAGCTGAACCTACAAAATCAGGGGGTGAAGAAATGGCTTAACAAAAAAATCCCAGACTAAATCTGGGCTTCTAAATCTAAGTCTGAATCTAAATCTTCTAAATCTAAATCTGAAACCTGTAGATTTCTCTCCTAGAGCTGGTCTCTGCAGGGGAACTGATAATTAGGGTTGATGCCCATCCCCATAAAGGAGGGGAAATTCAGACAAGAAAACCCACTCGGAGTTTTGGGTTGTGCTTAAACAATACTGGGCTGGAAAAGGTTGGTTCCAGTGGCTGAGGCAGCCTGAGGAAGGCTCCCTAAAATAGCCTCCTGCTCTATTCTTATATGGGAACCACAGCAGCCAGTGCAGCTTCTGGGAATCACATTGTCCCTGGTTTTGTCTTCTCCAGGGGGTGAAGAGCAGCAGAGAACGCGGCAAACTTCACTCTTCCCTGCAGAGCAAGCAAGAAACTGCTGTAAATGAGCTTTAATTCCCAGCCCAGGACCTCAACTGGCAGGGAAGTTCTGACTGACAGCCCAGCCCCTGAAGATGGGTAGGGACACACATCCCGAGTGGAACTGCTGAGCAGACACAGCATCAATCTCCACCCAGTCAGGTCTCCAAGCCAATTTTAAGGCAGAATCAGGACTGACACAAGGAAATGAAAAAGCATCAGTGATCTCCCCCCGGGAGAAACTTCAATTTGAGAGCCTTTGGAATATTTATGTTATTTAAATATTGAATCTCCCCCTCCCCCCTTCCCCCCCAAGACAGGAATGATTTTAACCGGCAGCTCCAAGATTTCTCACTGCTTAATCCTGGAAAGGAGGATGAAGAGCCTCAGTTCTGTGTAGCCTCACTTGTGCACCCCAAGAAAGATGCCAAAGGAGTTCAATTGGACTTGGAAATGGTGGTTATGAACTGTGCTGTGCTGGTGAAAACTTAGGGACAAAGGTAGGTTTTCTAGCATGTTTCTGGATCTTTCTCCTTGTTGCTGGTGCTGCACTTCTGAGACGTTCTTAAAAAGTCTTTTTTTCCCAGAAAACCAGGCAGATGGTGCCTGTAGGACCTTCTGAGGACTGATCCCAGCCCTGTTTCTGCCTGGCAGAGGGGGGTGCAGCACAGCAGCCTCGCATGGACACTCCCAGCCACCCACCATGGCTTTCCTCCCTGGAAACTCCTCCAACTGCTCCAACTGCACCCACCCTGTGGAGCCCGTGAACATTTCCAAGGCCATTTTGCTGGGGGTTATTCTGGGGGGGCTGATTGTTTTCGGGGTGCTGGGCAACATCCTGGTTATCCTCTCGGTGGCCTGCCACCGGCACCTCCAGAGCGTCACCCACTACTACATCATCAACCTGGCCGTGGCCGACCTCCTCCTGACTTCCACCGTGCTGCCCTTCTCGGCCACCATGGAGATTTTGGGCTACTGGGCCTTCGGGAGGATCTTCTGCAACATCTGGGCGGCCGTGGACGTGCTGTGCTGCACGGCTTCCATCATGAGCCTCTGCATCATCTCCATCGACCGCTACATCGGGGTGAGCTACCCCCTGAGGTACCCCAGCATCGTGACGGAGAGGAGGGGCCTGCTGGCGCTGCTCTGTGTCTGGGCACTGTCCCTGGTCATCTCCATCGGGCCCCTTT